>CM053593.1:91765614-91800503 GCA_028646575.1 Pseudocheirus occidentalis
AAGGAAGGAAGAAAGAAAGAAAGGAAGGAAGAAAGAAAGAAAGGAAGGAAGGAAGAAAGAAAGAAAGAAAGAAAGAAAGAGAGGAAGGAAGGAAGGAAGGAAGGAAGGAAGGAAGGAAGGAAGGAAGGAAGGAAGAGAAATACGGTATGTTTCAGTCTGTATTCAGACAATATCAGCCCTTTCTCTGGAGGCAGAAGGGTAAGCAAAGTTTTACAATCCTTTAAAACACAGAGAAGGTGATACCCTGAATAGGTGGAGGGAGTTTCCTCACCCAGGAGTTCCCTATACCGAAAAAACACACAAGTGCAGTCCCTAGCTTGACTATATTTTGCATTTACTTATGTGAATATGAGCTATAGTTTTATCGTGCATATAGAATCCCAGGGTCACTGAGGTACAAAATCCTGGTGGTCCCACTTTGGATTTTCTTGGGTCTGTCCTCTTTCCTTGGTATTTTACTTCCACAGAAATGACATTTCAGAGCATACAGGTTCTGTAGCTGTGGAGAGCAGCCCAGTCAATGGTTAATAATGGTCAATACGCATTTACTAAGCACTTACTTGCTTGATACTTACATCATGATAAATACTGGAGATACAAATAAAGATAGTCCCTGCCCTCAAGAAGCTTACATTCTCATCATGAAAGACAATACACAAAGAAAAGGAGGGGTGGCCAGGGGTACCTGGCATGGGGGCTTGTTGTTTGTGGAGTCTAAACTAAGCAGAGCAACTGATGAGAAGCAGAGTTAGTTAGAAAAGTCATTGCCCTCTCTAAAGGGTGGGATTGGAAGGAGTTCATTGTTTTTACCCTCAAGGTCTCCAATCAGAAGGTAGCAAGACAGAGGAGGTGTTGAATATCAAAGCTGATTCTTCAAGATAGAGCACACTGTCATAGGTACCAAGTATCCAAAGGGAAGCTAGGTAGAGGAATCAGTGAGAACTGGAGAACTCCATGTTACAAAATGGGAAGATATTCAGCCATCCCATCTCTGATCCTGAATCCCTGCATGACCTTGGCAAGGCAAGCCAGTTGACTTTCTTATGCCTCAGTTTCCTCATCCGTAAAATAAGAGTTAAACTAGACAGCTTTGGAGGACCCATCTAGTTCTGTCTCTATCATCCTCCAAACATCGATTTATTATGTGAACTTGTGTCTATCAAGCGCCATTTCCCAAATGATTGATATTTATAATTTCAGAAGCTTGTCATTTACCCTTCTTGAGTGACTTTCAATCTAATCTTTAACTAGATCCTTAAACAGAACCACAAGTATCAGAGCTGGAAGAGAACTTAGAGATTATCTAGTCCAAAATTCTTCTTTTAAAGATGGGGAAACCGAGGCAAGGGATCTCAAGTTACTTGCTGCACGTCACAAAGGCAATAGAAGGATGATCTTAAATTCTAGACTGATTTTTAATGACTCCCTTTTACAAACTCTGCGTATCAGTCCGTATGGCATAGTTACCATTCCCCCTACATGACATTCCATTTTCCATTTCTATGACTGTACATAAACTGTCCCCTATGCCTGGAATGTCCTCTCTGCCTCTCTAGCTCCAAATGGAGACCTTTCCTTACTTCTCAATTGCTAATGCCCTCCCCCACCCCCTTTCTACCCTAAAATTACTTTTTATTCACTTGATATAAATTAATTTGTATGTACATGTACTGTACTCCCCCATTAATGCCTTAAGAATAATTGCCTTTGCATCTATATAGTTGCTGGCACATGCCAGTGTTTATAAATGTTTATTAGATTGAATGGACTTGGACCTGAGTTTAGATTTTATGAGTACCCAACCAATGCTCCTTCTATTACAGCGTACCATACTGGGTCTCTTGCTTTAGCTTTCACAGTTTTTGCATCCCCCTCCAAAAGCCTCCTATTCAAGCAGCCAGCTGCAATTTGTAAGCAAACATTTCAGAGCAATAGCAGGAAACTATTATTTAAAGAAGTCTCTTTTATAATGCCTGAAATGCCTGAAACCACCCACCCTCTAATTTATCAGTTCTGTAAGTTCCTATTTCCGTACAATGTATTTTTCCTTAAAGAAAGGCATACCTGTAGTCAAGAAATCTGGTCCTTGATGAACCTCCTAGGCTTTAGCCCACCTGGACAAGGAACACAGAATATCCATGGGAGAAATTTTCTCCCAATTCTTGTCCTTACATTTCCAAAGCTGCAGCTTTATTATCTTGGGGGTGAAGGCAGGGCCCGGCAGAAACTCCAGATTAGTTGGTCTTCATTTTGACCATGACTTTTAACTGACTGATTCCCTATAAACCCTAGAAAATGGGTAGAGGTGATTCATAGAACTCCCAGCAGGCTGGGCAACCCCTCTGATGGCATTTGTTCAGAGGCAGCAGTAATCCAGGAGTCCTGGGGGCTTTGAGTGTTGGTGATTTAGAAAATCATATGTTTAAGCAAGGAGCCAACCCACTGCTGTTTGAGGGGCCTTTAAACCATTATTTCTAAATAAAGGGGGAAATAATGAACACTTTGCATGAGGGTTTTTAAATGACACACATTAGCCTTTCAGGCCATGGGACTGTGTTCTATGCTTCCACATGATGGACATTTTTGCGTATTCTTTTCTCCCACAACACCTCTTTATGTTTCAGAATTGAGTGTTTGCTGAACAACCTTTCCTAAATAAAAGGAGAAGGAAGTCAGCTAGTGGCCCATCAGTATCCCCAGCTGGGTTCTTTGGTTGTATCAGGAAGCTGTGATATCCAGGGCCTGTCTCACTCCAGACCAGGAATTTGTTTATATGGTATGATTTGAAAGGTGCTGAAAGGCAACCCCTCACTCTCTCCTAAAATCACAGAACCCTATATATGGATGGGACCTTAGTTGTCCTCTAGTAAGGAAGTCCTGAGTTCAAATCTAGCCTCAGACACTTACTACCTATGTGATCCTGGACAAGACGCTAAATCTTCCCCCCCTCCCTTGGTTTCCCCAGCTTTACAATAGTATAATAAGGATAATTATTTCTTTCTTTAGCACCTTTCTCTCAGGGTTGTTTCAAGGATCAGATGAGTGCCTGGCATATAGTAAACATAAATGTTTATCCTCTTCTTTTCCCTTCTCCCAATGCATATCTCTTTTGCAACATTCATGGCAAATATTCATTCCCCGAAGACCTCTAAGGCTCATGGTCCCTCACCAACTGACCTAAACTCCATAAATTGCCATCATTGGAATTTAGTTCATAGAATTATAGTTTCAGATCTCTCCAAATTTTCCATTACTCTAGTTTAGTCCAAACCCATCATTTTAAAGACGAGGAAACAGAGGTTTCTGGCTTTTTTTTTTTTGCTTTTTGGAGGACAGGGCAATTGGGGTTTAGTGACTTGCTCAAGGTCACACAGCTAGTAAGTGTTAAGTGTCTGAGGCTGGATTTGAACTCAGGTCCTCCTGACTCCAGGGCCGGTGCTCTATTCACTGTGCCACCTAACTGCCCTGAAACAGAGGTTTCTAATGAAGGCAATAAAGTTTCTAGGAATCCCTTGTGAAACTGTAACTGCCCCAGGATAGAATAAAGCATTCTTTTTGTTTAATTGCTTAGTTATATCTGAGTCTTCGAGACTGGACCCCGTTTGGGGTTTTCTTGACAAAGACAATGGAGCAGTTTGCCATTTCTTTCTTCAACTCATTTTACAGATAAGAAAACTGAGGTGAACAGGATTAAGAGACGTGCTGAGGGTCAGACAGTTATAACAGTCTGAGGCCGCATTTGAACTCAGATTCTTCAGCCTCCAGGGCTGGCACTCTATCCAACTAGCTGTCAGAATGAAAGATGAAACATTAGGGTCTTGTAAGTTACAAAATCCCAGAATTTCATCCAAGTCAGAGAATCCCCCTTCACCACATCCTGACAGTTTATTGATCACCTTACCCAGATGATTCACAAACTGATAGATCAAGCCCTCATCTCTCTCCTGAACTCGAGTTGCACGTTGCCGACAGCATATTAAACATCTCAAACTCAATATGGTCAGAACAGAACTAATTTTCTTCTCTCCTAAGCCTCCAAACTTATCCACCTCTCCTGAGGGTGTCTTCATTTTTTTCCAGTCACTCAAGTAATCTTAAAAGTCCTCTTTGATTCTTCCCTTGCCTTGCCTTCAATATCTAATCAGTTGTGAAATCTTACAAATTAAATATCCTTGCACCCATTTAGTTCTTCAGAAATCCTCATCGCCTCTAGCCTGCACTATTAGAATAGCCTTCTAACTATTTACCAGGCTTCCAGTTTCTCCTCTCTTCTCTAAATAAATTCCATTGTCTCTCTGTTACTTCTGGGATCAAACAGAACATTCTCCATTTCTCCTTGGAAATTCTTTACAGCCAAGTCCGTGCCTACATTTCCACTTCTCTTGTAATATTACTATCACCCTTACATTTATGCCAGGCTATATTGACCAAACTGCTGTTCTTTACATATAGTACTCAGTCTCCCATTGCTGTGCCTTTGTACTTGCTGACCCTCATTCCCAAAATGTTCTCTCTCCTCACCTCTGTCTCTTAGAATCCTTGGTTCCCTTTAAGACATAGCTGCTAGTGCCTCCTTGTATAAAGCTTCCTTTCATTTATTCTGTAGTTACTTTGAATATACTTGTCTGTATGTATGTGTACTTTGTATAAACCTATTTATGGATGTAGTATCTCTCTCCTTAGAATTTAAACTTTTTGAGGGCAGGGCCTGTTTTTGACTTTTTATTTACCTCTAGAACTTAGAGCTGTGACTAGAAGGAAGTAATCCTTTAATAAATGTTTGTTGATTAATTAATCATTAGCTTCCTTCAAGAGGTACCTTAGATGTTGGGTCCTATAAAAAAACATTTCTTGATCTCTCCAGTTAAGTGCTCCCCCTCTTAAGATTACCTTGTTATTTATCTTAGTTCATATCATATCTTTTTAGTAGAATGTAAGGTACTTAAAGGCAAGGGATTGTTGAGTATAGACTTTTCTTTTGTCTTTGAATCCCTAGCATCTAGACACTTAAATAAATGATTGTTGATTGACTCATCTATAGATTTAGAACACCTACCTTGACAAAGTTTTGTTGAATTGAATTGTATCTCTCATAAATGACCATCTAGTCAACAACTGTACAAGACTTAGCTACTCTGGTTGATACAGTGATTCAAGACAATTCCAGATGACTTATGATGGAAAAAGCTACCACTTCCTGAGTTGTTGTTGTCTGTCCTTCATGCTCAAAGAAAAGCATGACATCGGGAGAGTGATGCCATGACTTGCAAATGAGTTGAATTTAAGTGGGGGAGGGCTCTGCAAAGTCCCCAGCCTCACACTGATGAACTTGAAGTGCAAATTGAAGCATACTTTTACACTTTATTTTTCTTGATTTTTTTGTTGTTGTTGCAACTACAGTTGCAAATGTGGTTTCCATGACTTCACATGTATAAATTGGTAACATATTACTCATCTTCTCATAGTGTTAAGGGTGGGAGGTAGAGAATTTGAAACTCAAATTTTTTTTCAAAAGTAAATATTTAAAATAAATGATAAATTTAAAGAATATAAATGGTCATCCAGCTTTCAATCAAAGATGTTCAATGTAGGGGGAAAACCATTTCTTTCAAAGGCTTCCTTTCTTGTTGTGATTGGACAGTTTTGTAAGTTTTTTCTTACCTTAAGCTAAAATTGACATTTTTGAAACTTCTACCCTAGTATTCCTAGTTCTGCCCTATTCCAAACCATAGAACAAGCCTAATCCCTCTTCTCCTGACAGCCCTTAAGTAGCTAAAGCTAATTATTGGGCTCTGCATATTGGGCTCTTCATTTTCCCCTTATATGGCCTGATCTTGTGATCCTTTACCATCTCTGTTCCCCTCCTCTGAATTCACTGCAGTTAATCAATGTCCTTCCTGAAATGTAATGCCCAGAACTTACCCAAGTGCAGCACTTCCTCATTCTGGACTTCAGACCTCTCGTAATGCAGTCTAAGATTGTGTTACAATTTTTGGATGCCCTGCTGCTCTCTTGACTCACATTGAGTTTGCAGGCCACTAAAACCGCCAGGTTACTTTCAGAGGAAATTAATCATGCCTCTTTCAGGTCCAAAGTGCCTTAGCACAGATTAGTTTGCCAAATGGACATCTGAGAAGAATAGTTGAGATGAAATGGAACTCGGGGCAAGTCAGTTTTGATTTAGTGTGGGACAGGGAAAGATTTAGAACAGGAGAAGGTAATCTGGGACCAGAAGCCCCTTTGTGATTTTGAGTATGAACTTTCTGCCTCAACAAATACAAATAGGGCCATGTACTTATATTGCCTGCTGCCTTATGGAGACTCCTTGGAATGACTTTTTAGATTTTTATTGAGTAAAAGTTTTCTCCTCCCTGATTCCTTATAATTCTCTCTCTCTCTCTCTCTCTCTCTCTCTCTCTCTCTCTCTCTCTCTCTCTCTCTCTCTCTGTCTCTCTGTCTCCCCACCTCTTTCTCTCTCTCTCTCTCTGTCTCTTTCTCTCTCTGTCTCTGTCTCTGTCTCTCTCTCTGTCTCTGTCTCTCTGTCTCTCTCTCTCTGTCTCTGTCTCTCTGTCTCTGTCTCTGTCTCTGTCTCTCTCTCTCTCTCTGTCTCTCTCTCTCCCCCCTCCTTATAGAATAAATTGTACCATATTGAAATTCCTCCTCCCCACATTCTCCCCATCACCCCTCCCCCTGACTCCAAAGCTTACAAAGTTTGTAAAATGAACCTTGACCTTTCTGAAGGCTGGGCAACCTCCATTTGACTCTGCGTGGCTCAGAGAAAAGGGATCTGAGATCTGCAATTCAAATGCTGCTACTGCCATTCACAACTTGTGTGAGTTGGCCTATCTGGGCCTCAGTTTCCTTGGTCTATGAGGGAGACTGGATTGGATGACTTCTAAGTCCCTTTCAGAACCTAAATTGACGATCTTACGAGAAGGGAGTCTGCCATTCTCCCTTGTACCCTGATTATTTGGATTTAGTATCTTATCAATGTGAGCCGACTTCCTAAATATAGAACCTAAAGAGATTTGGGGGGCCATTTTGTCTACCTCCTCAGTTTACAGAGGAGGAAACCCAGTTCTGGGGAGGTTTTAGTGACTGACCTAAGGTCAGGAAGGCAGTAAGTTTCAGAGCCAGACTTTATGCCCAGACCCTCTAATTACAAATTAGGTGCTTGCTTCAATTTTGTCTCAGGCTAGATCCTCTTATTTTATCTAGGAAACATGTAAGCAGGCTCTATTCCTATTATCTCTCCCAGAAAATGGGACATCAACTTTTTCCTTATTTTTTTTTCCTGCTTCCATCCCACGTGCCCCACCATGGAAACGTTACCTTGCTGATGCTCTCAGTGGTTTAGGGCATGCATACTTCCAAAAGAAGACGAGTCTTGCAGTTCAAAGCCTTGGAAGACCCTGGATAGCTGGGGGAGGCAATGTGAGGGCACTGGTCACCAGAGGGAAGATATCTCAAGAGGGCCAAAGAAGGTATTAAAGTAGAAAAACTAAAACAGGCCAGAGATAAACCTGACCTACTCCACAGTTTGGGAAAGACTAGTGCTGACCTCTAGGCAATAAAAGTATCCTGGACAGTGTGGCCAAAGCAACCCCCCTCCCCACCCCAGTACTCCTGAGGCTTCAGGCCCTTCAGAGATAGGTTTTCAAAGCAGGAGCTCCTTGGAAGAACTGTTGTGTGTGCCCTTACATACAAGAAGAGGGGAAAAGATAACAACATGAAGGGTTTCATAACCATGGTTTTGGGTCGGTTTGGCCAAAAGGGAGAATTTAATTGCAAAGTTTCAGTGTCTCAAATGCCTTAGGCTAGAAGTCAGAGAGAAAGAATCAAACGCTGAAATGTTGTTGTGAGTGATTGTTCATGTGAGGAGCTACAAAGGCGGAGGTGTGGGAGACAGGAATCTGGAAGACACAGGTGGCATTCCCTGAAAGCAAGTCTTCTGAAGAAGAAGAAAACCCCAGTTTTTCTGGGTTCCCAAAAGGAGAAGAAAGATGCTATACTTTCCCAAATATTGTTCCTGAAAAAGATTCCAGAGTCCAGTAGAAAGTCCTTGACTTGGGATGCACGAGTGATCATAGATGGAGAGCAGGAAGTGACTGGGGAAGGTATTGAGACCAACACCCTCATTCTATAGATGAGGAACTGAGATCTCAGGTGGATTGTTGAATTAACCACAGTCACACAGGTAGTAAATATCAGACGTAGAATTTACTCCCAGTTTCATTGACCACAGACTCAAATTTTTTGTGAAGTGTTATTGATGTGCTTTGTTTTGACATTACAAACATTTATTGATCCCTTCCCCCCTCCCCGTTCCACCCTCCACTCCCTAAGAGGTCTCTTGAAACAAAGGCAAACAATTAACAGTAAAATTAACAATATGGTAACCTTATCTGAAGGTGCAGGCAGCATTCCACATCTATTGCACTCTCCCCCTCTCTATTTCTAAAAATAATTTTTTTTAATGAACAGAAATCTATTTTCTCTTCCTATTATTTCCTACCCCATTGGGGAAAAGAGATAAAAGAAAAGCAAATCCCTTGTAATAATTATGCATAGTCAAGCACGACAAATTTGTACATTAGCTGTATACAAAAATATATGTCTCATTTTGCCCACCTCTCTGGCAGGAAGTAGAGAGTATGTTTCATCATTGGTTTTCTGGAATCATGGATGGTTCTTATATTGTAGTTCTTATAGGTTTCCAATTTGTTTGTATCTGGAGTGTTGTTTTTATTGTATAAATTGGTTTCCTGGTTCTGCTCATTGAATCCTTGGTCAGGTTATAAAAGTCTTCAAAATTGATCATTTTCATCATATTGATGTTAGAGTATAAATTGTTCTTCCAGATCTGCTCAGTTTTCTCTGCATCAGTTCATATGTCTTGCCAGGTCTCTTTGAAATAATTTATTTCCTCATTTTTTTACAGTTTGACACTATTCCATCTCATTCATACTGTTGTTCAGTTGTTTCAATTGTATTGAACCCTCTGTGATCCCATTTGGGATTTTCTTGGCAGAGATATTGGAGTGTTTTGCCATTTCCTTCTTCAGCTCATTTTACAGATGAGGGGACTGAGGGAAACAGGGTAAAGTAACTTGTCCAGGGTCACGCAGTTAGTGTCTGAGACTAGATTTGAATTCTGGTCCTCCTGACACTAGACCCAGGACTCTATCCACAGTGCCATTTAGCTCCTGTGGCTTATTGAGCCATTCTTTATTTCTTGGGCATCCCTTTGGTTTCCAGGTTTTACTACAAAAAAAAAACCTACTACAAATAGTTTTGTAAACAAAGGATTTTTTCTTATTTTTTTTTATCCCTCTCAGATTATAAGCCCAATAGTGGTATAGCTGAGGCAGTTAGATAGTGGAAAGGTTAGAGTATCTGGCTTGGAGTCAGAAAGATTCATCTTCCAGGGTCCAAATTTGGCCTCAGAACCTACTAGTTGTGTGACCCTGGGTAAGTCACTTAACCTTGTTTGCCTCAATTTCCTCATCTGTAAAATGAATTGAAGAAAGAAAAGGCAACCCACTTCAGTATCTCTGCCAAGAAAATCCCAAATGGGGTCACAAAAAGTCAGACATGACTGAAACAACTGAATAACAAGAAACATGTCAAAGGACATGTACTGCTCAGTAACTTTTTGCATTATGATCTCAAATTACTTTCCAAAATGATTGTACCCATCCCAAACTCCATCAACAGTTCATCAGTATGCCTGTTTTCCCACAGCACCTCCAACATCTGTCATTTTCCTGTTTTGCCATTTATTTTTGGCCAAACTGATGAGTATGAGGTAGAATCTCAGCAATGCTTTAATTTGCAATTCTCTAATTAGGAGTGATTTGGAGCATTTGTTTTTTTTTTTCACATGACTACAGACAGCCAGGTTCTCTTCCCTTGAGTGCTGCTTTTCATATCTTTAGACTATCAATTCTTATAAATTTGAATCAATTTCTTATTTATCTTGTAAATGAGACATTTATCAGGGAAACTTGCCTCAATTTTTTTAATGTAATTATTTTCCTTAGCTCTTATCTTTACTGAATTTGTTCATGCAAAAAAGTTAAATTTTATGTAATCAAAATTGGTCATTTTATCTTCTATGATCCTCTCTATCCCTCATTTGGTCACGAACTTTCCATGTTTCTCTAATTTGTATATGATGTAACCTTTTATTCTTATCTGCTGAGCTTATCTTGGTTTAATGTTCAAGGTCGTGGTGTTCAAGCTAGAGTCTTTGTGTTTATTGAATACTAGGGTACTAGATATATTTGCTTCTGTATATTTTGCACTTAACCTCTTCCACTCCTATTCTCTGTCTGTCTCTCTGTCTGTCTCACTCTTATCTCTGTCTCTGTCTCTGTCTCTGTGTCTCTGTCTCTCTGTCTCTCTCTGTCTCTCTGTCTCTGTCTCCATATCTCTCTGTCGCCCTCTCTCTCTTTGTCTTTCTCTGTCTCTCTCTGTCTCTCTCTCTCTGTCTCTCTCTGTCTCTCTCTCTGTCTCTCTCTGTCTCTCTCTCTGTCTCTCTGTCTCTCTCTGTCTCTCTCTGTCTCTCTCTCTGTCTCTCTCTCTCTCTCTCTGTCTCTCTCTCTGTCTCTCTCTCTCTCTCTCTCTTTCTTTCTCTCCAGGAAGCTTTCACTGTGGTTGGGGGAAAGATACAATTTCTTAATCATTGAAAATGTAGTTTCTGTCCCTATCATGCTGCCTAGATTGCTCTCTCTTTCTAGGTTCCAACATACCTCCTAAATGGCAAATCCAGTAGCCTTTTCGCATGCTCTCTCTCCTTTTTTATTTTCCAGTTCTCTTTGTGTTAAAGGATATAGTTGATCATCCCCTCCTTCAAATTTTCCTTCCTTGTCTTCTGTGACATTGCTTTCAGCAAACACATTCTATTCACTTGCCTCTCCCACCTTCTTCACTACCTTTTGTATCTCAAAGAATCATAGAGAGGCGACATGCCATAGTAGATGGAAAGAAAGCCTAAGAGTCAGAAAAACCTGGATTCAAGCTCATCTTTGGACATATACAGGTTGTGTGACCAAGGGCAAATCATTTAACCCATCATTGCCTCCCTCCCCAGCAATACACTAAGTTTCAGTTCTTAGGAGTTACAGTTGATAAGACTTCCTTATGCTAACTCAATAACAGGAACAGACAGACTCCTCCTCCCAAAAAATTCATGACTTTAGAGCTGAGAGGGACATTAAATGTCATCAAGTTCAATGCCTCTCATTACAGATTAGGAAACTGAGGCACTGGGATATGAAGGGCCTGTCTATGGGACAGGCACTGTGCTATAGGTCCCCTCCATTTGAATGGTCCTTTAATACCTCAAACGCAACATATCTAAAGCCAAACTCATTATGGTCTTTCTGACTTTCCCTTCTTCATTTATTGCACCAACAATTTCCCAACTACCCAGGCTTGGAATCTTAAAGTTGTCTCTGATATTTCACTCCTTGTAGCTGCCCCATGTAATCCATCTCCCAGGTCTATGGTGTCTTTCTTTGCATTGCATTTCACAGGCAGCATTTCCTTCTCAGTCACCTGTGTTACCTCTTAGCTGGTTTCCCTGTCTCTGGTCTCTCCTCACTCCAATCAGTCCTACATACTGCTGCCAGATTAATCTTGCAATGACAAAATTTTAATCACATTAGTCCTGTGCAAAAAAAATCTTTCAGTGGGATCTTTACTGAATAAATTCCAAGTTCCTTATTCTGTCACTAAACTTTCCCCAGAATCCAGCTGCAACCTATCTTCCCATGTCTTTGTTTTAGTGCTTCCACACCTATTATATTTGCTGTTGTCATTCAGATATTTTTCAATTGTGTTCTACTCTTTGTGACTCCATTTAGAGTTTTCTTGGCAGAGATACTGGCGTGTTTTGCCATTTCCTTCTCTAGCTCATTTTACAGATGAGGAAGCTGAGGCAAACAGGGTTAAGTGACTTGCCCAGGGTCACACCATGTCTGAAGCCAGATTTGAACTCATGAAGATGAGTCTTTCTGACTCCAGGGCCAGCAATCTATCCACTGTGCCACCTATTCCTTAATCCAGTTAAATCAAAATACCCCTTTTCTTTACATACGAAAAGCATTTTTCTGCCTCTAGAACTTTGGTGATTATATTCCCTTTGCAAAGCATGACTGTCTCTCCATATTAAAAAACTATCGAAAACTTACCCATTCACAAAAGTCCAGCTTAAATACCACCTCCTCCTTGAAGTCTTCTTTGGTCTGCACAGCCATAGATCATTCTTCTCATCCCCTATGAATTCCTGTAGCTCCTTATTTGAATCCTTCTTATTCTATCTGCCTCGTAGTCCCTTGTATTATAATTACTTCTTTACAGACCTTGTTTCCCTCTACTAGATCATAAGTAGGGACTATGTCTTTTGTACCTTTGTATTCACACAGCAGCTAGAAAAATGCATTGCACACAGTAGTCAGTCAAGAAATAATTGTTAAACGAATGAATCTGAGAAAACAATTAACAATGCCATACAATATATCATAAGTGCCAGATGAGTGCTGCAGGCAGCAAGCATTTTAAGGGTGCAGAAGAGGGAGAAATCAGTGTGGGTTCTGGTGAACAATCAAGATTTCACAAAGCAGACAGGATTTGAGGTGACTATGGGTTAATGAGTAGAATTTCAACAGGTAGAGAAGAGAGGACTAATCATCTGGAGATGGGAGGTGGTGGGGATCAGGCAGAGAGGAAGTAACATGAGCCTTAGCTTAAGTGTGCGCATGTAGGCAGAAAGACTGTTGTTGACTGCTTCTGTGTTTTAGAGGAATGGGTTAAGTTCACTAAGTAAACAAATTTGTGGCTATATGTGAGGTATAGCCTATGGATACTCATAGTACAGAGGTTCTTAACCTGGGGCTAGGGGTCTGTGGATAAATTTCAAAGGACCCACATGCTTATTTTGACTCACCTCTAACTAAAATATAGCAGTTCCTTTAATTATTTAGAAACATTATTCTGAGAAATGGTCCACAGCCTTTAGCAGTCCACTAAAGGGATTCATAGCACGGGTAAGATTAATAACACTTGTTATAGAGCAATAATGAGAAATCAGGTCCAAAGGTTTGATTAAGGCCAGATTGTAGAAGGTTTTCAAGGAGGAGGTAAAGGAACCTGATCTATATTTGGCAGACAATTGAGAATATTAAAGGTTAATGAGTAGCGAAATGAAATAAGAAATAGGGATAGAAATTGGGACTGGATCTATGACGACTGGGATTTCATTGTAGAGGGAACTCTCTGGTGAGGAAACACCTTCCCTCTGCAACTACATCTGGAAAGTTGTGTGGCGTCACAGAGATTACATGACTCGCTAGGGTCACTCAGTCAATAGGTGTCAGAGAGGGGAATCAAACCTTGGTCTTCCCGACTTCCAGGCTGGATCTTTCTCCACTATACAATGCTGCCTCTCTTTGATGGGCATGCATGAAGAGATACACTGACAGTAACTTTGGAAGGAAAAGCTGTTTCTTCTTTGACACCATTCTTTGGAGTTCCAGTGGGCCATATGTAGATGTATGATCACTCATCTGCTTCTGGCTTGTGGGGATCATTCCATAGTGAACAAATGTCTTTCTTCATCATGGGGATGCTCCCTCCAGAAGGAAGGAGATTCCCTAGACTGGGCAAGCTTGGAGAAGTCCGGTCTCCTATTTATGTTGCAATGGGTGCTGCTAACAGTGGCTTCCTTTCATATTACCATGTCATGTGCCACATTTCCTTTGGAGAGATTAATTTTTTAAAAATATGGATTTTCAATGCTTAGTAAAAGCAAATATTGTTTCCTTTGTATGTGAAACTATGTGATCACGTAAGCAGAACCAAAAGCTAGCTACAGGTATTCTTAAGTTCTATGACTCACCCATGTATGTATAGGCATAACACACACACACACACACACACACACACACACACTTGCAGAGTTTACTCTCTGAAATATCAACATAAAAGAGGCCATTTCAACATTTAAATAAATACCACCTGACTACAGGAATAGTGGCACACAGTTCAGGGAGAGTTCTAATGCTGAAAGAGACGATGCTGGCATTGGATATAAACTAGTTCTCTGTCTGGGGGAAAGATGGGACAAAGCCAACATTCCCCTTTCTGCCCAAATTGAGAGGGTTCTTTTTTCTCTTGCTCTCTGCAGATGTTCCTGACATTCTACTCTTTGGGATAGTGATTTGGGGATATACCATGAATTTCCTCTATATTTTCCATTTTTAATGTATTTTTATCCTGTTGAGGAAAGAAATAATTCAGGTACCTTTTCCTGTTTTTGCAGCTTGGAATTCCTTGTGCTTTTTTTCTGAGAAGGGAAAAATTCATCCTTTAAGAGACCTGAGTGAAGCCTACTTTCAGAGAATAAAAGTCATGATGGATCTTCAGCCACCTGGAGGGGTAGAGCTCTCTCTAAAGCCTCTACCTCTCTCTTCCATTTTTTTTCTCAGTCATCAGTTTCATCCACTCTGCTTGCTTTCTCTTTTCTCCACGATGTCTCATGGAGCACTTGGTCTTTTACCTGAAACCAGTTTTAAGTGGGTCGTCTGATGGTTCTAAATCCATCCACCAAAACCTGAGTATAGAACTAGGTGCTCATCTGCTACCAGGAGACATTAACATAGACATAGAAGCTTCTGCTATATTTCAGGGAAGAGACTGAAATGACTTGGCGGCCATCATAAAAAATATATCATAAATAATGAATAAAATGGAAGAAACCCTTTTGTCACTCCAGTAGTGGGGAATAGGACTAGCACCCGCATTTAAGGCTAACTTTTAGGCATAGATGGTGCTGAGTCAACATGTGGTGATAGATATTTTTTATTTCAGGTTTTATGGAGGTCTTGTGTTCTAGGTAAGGGGATTTAAAAAATGAGATCCCCTAAGTAACTTCTAAAGTACAAACAGAGTATAGACATGCTAAAGAGATGAAGTGGGTGATTAGGAAAGGTTGCCTTGAGGAGGTGATGTCAGAGCTGTCATGACTTGGCAGGGGCAATGGAGGGGGGAAAGGATGAGGATTTCAGTACAGGAAAATGACATATAAAATATGAAAATAAGAGAAAGTAAATGTGCAAAACTTGATAGCAGATTAGCTTGAGTATAGAATTCTGGTAATGAAATAATAAGAAATGAGACTGAGGACCTAGAGTAAATAGGATTTACAGAAACCATTTGTTATAATTTGCATTTTTCTGATTTTTAGTGATTCAGAGAATTTTTTTCTTATGGCTATTGAGTGTGTTGATTTCTCTCTCCAAAAAATGGCCTATTTATGTCTTTGACTATCAGTTGTAGAATGGCTCTTATTCTTGTAAAATTAACTCAGTTTAGAAAAATTAAGAGAGTTTGGATTTGATAGAATGGGAATTATTTTGGCATTGTTGGATCTTGACCATCTTTATGTAAATCTTTAAAAGTGTATAAAGTCCTTTCCTCATAAAATGTTGTGAGGTTGGTATGATAAGCATCGTCATTACTTTAAGTATGAATATCCCTAATTTTACAGTTGAGAAAACGAAGGCCAAGTGAAATTAAGCTACTTGTTCAACAATATACAACTAGTGTGTGTTGAAGCAAAACACAAATCTAAGGCTCTTGATTCTAAGCCCAATTTTGTTTTCATTTTACCATCGGATGTTTCATGGAAGTGTGCAACTAAATGATATAGTGAATAGAGGCCTGGATTTGAAGTCAGGAAGACCTAAGGTCAAGTCTTGCCATGACTATGACTCTAGGCAAGGTTTTCTTACGCAAGTCACTTAACCCCTCTTCTCTTTAGTTTCCTTATCTATAAAAAATGGGATTGATAACAATGGTGCTTACCTCACAAGGTTATTGTGAAAAATAAAAATGAGGTAATTTGTGCAAGGCACTTTGCAAATCTTTAACTATATAATTCTAATTAGTATTGTCATTGTCATCACCATCACCATCATCATCACCATTAGCATCATCAGCACCACCACCATCATCATCATCAATGTGTGCTAAAGCAAAAGCCAGAGATTCTAATCTATTCAAATTTAGACACTGCCTTTACTAGCTACACCTAAGGATAAATCTACCCAGAAGAGGGAGAACCTAAGAAGAGCCCTGAAGGAAACCAGAGATTCCAAAGTGGTGAGAAGAGTGTTTTAGGCATAGGGACAGTCTGTGTGAAGTCATGGGGGTGAGAAATGGAATGTTTTGTAGAATGGAATGTCTTTCAGCAAATTTGGCTGAAACACAGAGAATGCTAGGGGGAGTAAAGTAAAACAAGCATTAGAATAAGGTAACCTGAGTGCATGGAAGTAAGGCTTACCTCAGGAGATGATCAACTGCATTGAGATGAAAGTAGCTGCAGCAGATCTACAAGTAAAAACAGAGTAGAGGCAGAAGCTGAATTCCAGGAGCACTGACTTAATTGGGGGAACCACACGACAGGCTGAAGGGAGTCACAGATTGATAGATGACATGAAGTGACTCACTCTTCATTTGGCTGCTGTAACTATTTGTACTAGAAAGTGTTCAAACCTGCTGTGGCAGCCCTCTCCCATCAGCAGAAAGCAACAAACTGCTTTATGGGATCACAGATTCAGAGCTCAAAGGGAGCCTGCTGGGCATCTAGTCATATTAGCCCCTCATTTTATAGATGAGGAAACTGAGCCTTAGGGAGCTGCAGTGACTTGCCCTTGCCCAAGATCACACAGAGCCAGGACTGGAAACTTGATCCTATTTATCATTAAGCCAGCAAACAAACAAAAATACCTCCCCTCAAAACCCCCCACAAACAAACAAAAAAGCCAGAAGACAGCAAGCCCTGTATAAAGAGACCTGGTTATATAGCATTTCCTTCCTGGATAACATTTGGCAAGTCACTTATCAAATATTTTACAGGAAGACGGAGATCCCTCTGGATCTCAGTTTCCTCATTGATAAAATTGGTCTAGATGCCCCCTAAGATTCCTTCCAGGTTTAAACCAGTAATGCTATAATAATGCCTTCTTAATAGAGCACCAGGCCTGAAGTCAGGAAGACCCAAGTTCAAATGTGATTTTAGACACTTGACGCTTACTAGCTGTGTGACCTTGGCCAAGTCACTTAACCCCAATTGCCTTGCCTTTCCCCCTCAAAAAAATATACCTTCGAGACTTCTGCCTGGGATCAACTAAGGCCATTTGTGTTTAATTTTGGATGTGTATTCTTTCTTTTTTTGAAAAGTGGGATATTTTCCTGCTTTCAGTTCAATGACACCTCTTCTATTTATGACCTCCCTAAGATAATTGATAAATGCTAAATAAGATCTTCTAGTTCTTCAGATGTAGTTAATTTGTGTCTGGTAATTTAAACTTAATGAGAGCAGTTATACTTTCTCTTAACCTTCTACTCCTTTACCTTGGTTTCCATTAAGTCATTGTTGCAGACAGGCTCAATGCAAAGCAAAACTACCTAGCAATTGAGTTATCCACAATTTGAAGGAGCTGACTCAGGAAATACAGTTCTTACTCAGTAAATATCTTCAAGGGAAGTCCTGATGGCAAATTTTTGCTTAAATATTATAGAGAGCATTCTTATTCAGGTACCTAGTAGACTAGATCATCTCTGAGGTCTCAATTTTGAAATTCTTGGGTTCTGTGCTTCCCTGACTCATATGATGGTAGGGCTTTGTCATATGAGTTAGTATCTGTATATGTTATTAGTCTTATCTCTCAGTGTTAAGCCATTATTGTGTACTGGGCATATAATATTCCTAAGCCTTAGGATATACAAATGTAAGCAAGAAGAAAGACAACCACCATCCTCAAGATGCTTACATTTCAATGGAGATGGAGCATGAGAGGAAAAAGGGAAAGGGGTATTGTGGTAAAAATCCAGAGAATAAGGAATAACTGGATTGAACTGTTCCTCAAAATGAAACTTCCCAGAATAACTCACCATTGGGAAAGAGAAGCCACAAGGGTGGAAGGATGTTCCAGGATGAGAAGAAAACTGGTAGATGGTGATAAAGGTTGAGGAGTAAGGTATGACTGGTCTGGACCCTTCAATGAGATGGAGGTCCTGGGTAGAACTTACCAATATAGGTCCCAGACTAGATCAGCAGCTCCCTGAAGGCATATTCTCCTTTCTTCATCCCATCTTTCACAACACCTACAGAATGCTGATCATGCAGCATTGATAGTTCAATAGATTTATAATGATTGAGATATGCTAGACCTGACTTTTGAGCTTTTCATCAATCATTTTCTCTAAGTATTAGGATGACACTATTTTTCCTAATCAGAGCCTGAGTTTAAGATAATTCAGCTATGGAAAAGAAGGTACTAGATACTTTGATGTGGTTGATAGGCATAGTACTAAGGGAAAATAATGCAAATGTTCTCTTCAAATAATGAAGGCTTATCAATATTAAGAGGAACATAGAAAAGAAGAAAGAGAGAAGGAATAAGCTATAACAGTTAACAAGAGGATAATTTAGCTTGTTGGCAAGCACTTAAGAGTCTGGTTCATGAAAAATTACTCATACAATGTGTTGCAGGTTTTATGTGCATGAATCATGGTATTGATTTTGTGTTAATAGTCACATTTTGTTGGGTATTGTGATTCAGAAGGGTTGGTAGGGGGAAGGAGGATGGGGTCTAAGTGCAGAAATAAAAGAGTGGGGTAGAAAAAGGAAGCCTGTTGCTTTTCCCACATCCTACTACAATAGCCAAGTTTCTGGACTTGATGCGGATTGCTAATTAAAAGATGGTAGTAGCCCCTTCCTCTCCAGGGCCTCTCCAGCATAGAAAACTGCCAAATAAAAGCTTTTATTCTCTTCTTTTGGTTAGGATTGGGTTATTGGAAAGAAGAAAAAAGGACAATGAAAGGAAGATTGTTTATGTAAAAGTAAGCTCTATTTTAGCTTAAAAATAACAGCTAGCTAAATTGCCCCCCCCCAAGCAATACACACACTTCATTCACAGCTAAATCAGAAAATGATATGGGTTTTTCATCTTCTAGACATGAAAAATTCATGAGTCTTTTTGGCCAATGGGTTTGATACAGTGTTTTCCGTAATTTTTTTTTGAGGGAGGCATTATTTCAGAAATATTAGAGGCAACTTCTAGCATACTTGGTCTGGAGTCAGGAAGTCCTGGGTTCAAATGTGGCCTCAGAACCTTACTAGTACATGACCCTGGGAGAGCCATTTAATATCTGCTTGCCTCAGTTTCCTCAATCATAAATGGGAATGATAACAGCACTTACCTCACAAGGTTATAAGGATCAAATGAGTTAATATTTGTGAAGAGTGCTTAGCATAGTGTCCAGCATGTAGTAGGCATTTAGTAAATCCTTATTCTCTTCTCCTTCCCTTATTGTACAATAGCTGGGAAGACTGACTCAAAGGACTTCAATATTCAGAGAAATATTGGGCATTTGACCTTTACACATTATCTTGTGCAATGTTGAAACTTCCAATAATCATGTGAAGCCAAGGAAATTAACCGGTTTGGTCAACTGAGCCTAAAAGAAAAACCAAAGAGCAACAACAAAAAAACAGTCAAATAGTTAGATGCAGAAACTGGCCAAAACCAATTTATGCAAAGAAACTTTCTTTTCTTTTTTCCCTAGTGCTTCTCATATAAGCACAAACTAAGTCATTAAGCCCTTTGCCCCTTCAGAATATTGGAAAAAAGGTTCTTTTGGGATGGAAGCCTTTCAGTGGCTAAGAGAAAATGACAAGGTGGGGTGGCAGGGAGACAGACAGGATGACAAGACAATACAGCATTACGAAAAGAAAATTAGGATTCCTTCTCTGCTGCTTACTATCTGTATTACCCTGGGCAAGTCATTTCGCATAATTGGACCACATTTTCCTCATCTGTAAAAAGAAGGAAGTGAACTAGACAATCTCTTTCATCCCATCTAGCTCTAGAACCCTGAAACCATGAGACAGAGATTACAACATCAAAAGTTTGCTTGATCTTCCAATTAAAAGTCATAGGATTTAGATCAAGAAAGACCTCAGAGGTCAACTACTCCAACTCTTATTTCATAGATAAGGAAAATAAGACCCAGAAACACGTTCTCTGCTTGAGGTCACAAGGTAGTAAATAAGAATGCTGAAATTCTGTGGAGGCAAAGAGAAAGGGGCCCTATACCTTTGTTCTGGACATGAGTGATTTTATCTTTGAAGTAGCCACCATTTCAGTGAAAAACCGAGGAGTTACATCCATTCTCCCTGTAATTATGTTTTCTCTTTACCCCAATTTGTCTGCAAGGTTAAATACAAACAAAAATAAGTCATCAGTCTTTTGCTCTCCCTATCTTCCTGCCAGGTAAATGAAAAATTAGAAAATTAGCAAGTATCTGTTCTCTCTCCTTAAAAATAACAAACTGCTCTGTCCCTCTTCCAAGATCAACCCCAGAAAGCTTGTGATCCATACTAACTGTCTCTTTCTATTCTTCCCCTTCTTTCTATACTCTCTGTATACTGATGAGAATTGGTTTGTAATCAGAGTCCACTTGATTTAAAGGAATTTTTCTCTCTGAGCCAACTGGTGTCTCTCCCTGTCATGGTTTGTAATAACAATCTGAATAAGGTTTTTTCTTGACTTGCTTCTCAAAATCATAAACTGGAGTTTCTTTTAGCCATAATTCAAACTCAGATTTTTAATTTGAGAGCTTTTAAATATTATCTCCTACTGACTCTTATGATATTTGCATTGTACTTACCTCGTGCCACATTAAACTCTGCCTTACCATTTAGCTATTGATCTACTTTTTATCTCCCTGAATAGAACATAGTTTTCATGAGGGCAGGGACTACTTTTATTCATCCCATTCAAGTCTTATATCAGCGCCTAGGACAGGAGTTTTAGGATGACAGATACTCAGTAAATTTTTGTTGAAAATGGAAGTAGTAGGACCATGCTAATGGAAAAGGCACTGAATTTGGCACCGGTGTCTTGTGTTTGAATCTAAACTCTGCCATTTATTAGCTATGTGACCCTGGGGAAGTCATTTCACTTCTCTCCTGTTTTAATGTGTAAAATAAGGAAGTTGGCTAGATGGTTGTTAAGGTCCATTCCAGCTCTGATACTATGAGTCCAAGAGATTCTTTTATATAATCTGCCATCTCTCAGGGCACAGGAAGAAGTGTGGCTGTGATGCTTAATATAATTTGGAAATAGGACTAAAAGAATGTGGGATGAGAAGTTACCCAGTGAACTGAGCCAGTAGCATGGAGGTCAGTATCTCTGTTCCCCTGAAACACGACCCCCTGGGTCTTCTAATTTACTTTGGGGATGGGTTGCCAAATTTAGGGATGTGATTTTTTTCTTTCTCTCTCATTTCACACATTTCTGCCAATGGTTTTTCTCCCACAGGGCCCCCTTGAAAGATGTTTCTCTGTGAATTTTTCCAATCATATATGCTTCAAAAGAGGTTGGTGAGTTAACTTCGTCAGCCAGGGGTGGCTTAATGCCTGGTCAGCTTGGCTAGGCAAGAAGAAATGGGCTTGATGAACTGGTTTGTGAGTGCCTTCAGGCTTCTTCCAAATTGCTATGATATAAGGAGTCCCCATTCCACTACCCAAAGTCATTATTAAACCCCCATGCGATGGACTCCTATTAGTTTCCACTTAGAGAGTGAAGGCTACAAGCAACTGGAGGAAAGGAAAATGCAATGTGTTTAATGGGCCAATTTGGAGACCCATTTGGGAACCTGGATGCTTTGCCTCCTGCCAGATACTCTTGCATTTGTAGGGCATAGAGATAGACCTGGAGGGGGCTTGCAGTGTTTGGCGGGAAGACCAGATCAATGAATTTGCTCATTCTATTAAGGGAGAAAAAGAAAAGGCATAGTTCGGATTTCTTTCCTTCAAAACCAATTTCTCCACCTTGTAGGCAAGGGAATTGCATATAGGTATCTTTTGTTCAGAAAGCTGGAAGGAATCCCAGCAGGGAAAGGTCAAGTTTTATGTAAGAAGATTTAAACTGATAATCAGCCTTTCACTCCAACCATGCCTGTTGTACAAAAAAACTTAATAAATATTAATTAGATACTAAGACTATTCTCATTTCATTTTATCAATTTGGGTCACCCAAATCCTTTTAGAAATGTGAATAAAGTACTTCCCTTCCCCTCCCCTTTTATAATAAGTGCAGTGGTATAATATGGTTTTGAAAATCAAGTGTTTGTTTTCTTTTTAGTTCTGATATCACAACAGATAAATATTCTGTCCAAATGGTTTTCTTCTACTGTAGTCGATGATAGGAGGCAAATCTGATAAAGAAGAGATATCACAATAAGAACAAAGTATATCCCCACTCTGACCTCCTCTCAAAGCCCTCTGTTTAAATGAGTAGGAAAAGATCACATACTCCCTAAAGCCCTCCCTTCTTACCTCCCTCTCATTGAGTCCCTTTCTTTCTTCAAGATACAACACAAGCATTACTTTCTGCACGAAACCTTTCCTGATCTTCCCAAGTGTTAGTACCTTCTCTCCCAAACTACTTTCTTTTTGTGAAAAAAAGTGTTTTGCATTTATTTATATTTCTTCTTTTTATGTTTATTCTATATTTACATATGTGTGTAGATATGTGTATACACATACATACACATACTTATTATCTTCCTCAAAAGAATGTTAAGTTCCTTGCAGAGAGATATTATTTCATTTTTTTTGTAGTTTATATCTCCAGCATCTAGCACAGTTTCTGGTATATAGTAGGCACTTAATAAATGCTTGCTTATTGATAGTATTTGTTGAATTATCCATCCTGAGACCTTCTTCTTCATACCAGAATAACAATTCCTTTGAAAAGTGATATAGTAAAAACATACCTTTTCCATGAATATAACTCACTCCATCCTTATTCATTCATTCATTTGCTCACTCACTCAGTCATTCATCGCTTAAAAAAAGAAAAAAATATCTCACTTTTTTAGTGACTATTATGTATTTAAGAAGCCATATAGCTCTTTGGGGGAATAAAAACTATACCAAGAACATGGGCTCCAGCCTCAAGGTGGCCATAATTTAGTTGGAGGTATTAGTCTTGAAAGCCGTGATTTCATTGACGTAGTCAACTTCTTGGTGAGGAAACTCCCTCTGTCAGTGCAGGTTTGTACCTTCTCTGCAACTTTTAGTCTGCGGGAACCACCTAGAGAAGCTAGAGGTTAAATGACGTGCCCAGGGTCATAAAATCAGTATGGTGTCAGAAGCAGGACTTGAATACACAGTCAGTCTCTCTGTCTCTCTGTCTCTCTCCCTCTCCACCTCTTCTCTCTCCCCCCTCTTTCCTTCCTTCTCTCTTTCTCTCTTTCTCTTTCTTTCTTCCTTCCTTCCTTCCTTCCTTCCTTCCTTCCTTTCTTTCTTTCTTTCTTTCTTTCTTTCTTTCTTTCTTTCTTTCTTTCTTTCTTTCTTTCTTTCTTTCTTTCCTTTCTTTCTCTCAATTGGGGTTGTGACTTGCCCAGGGTCACACAGCTGGTATACATCTGAGGCCAGATTTGAACTCAGGTCCTCTTGACTCCAGGGACAGTTACTCTATCCACTGTGCCACCTAGCTGCCTCTAAGACTTTCTAACCTTTACCCCACAGCTGCTTCTCTTTTGAGAATAACTTTTTAAAAATGAAGGGACAAGTGTGAAACAATGAAGAATAGACTGGACTGATGGAATTCTAAGTAAAGGAAATAGAGATGGAATTAATCAGGTTAAGCTTTGTGCTGGAGGTAAGCCTGGAGCTTGTAAGGAGTATGGGACAGAGGTTTTTGGAAAGGGGAGTGAGAAGAGGACGAACATCCTTCATGTTAGGACCAGTATAAGCTGAGGAAAGAACAAGCACAGGGTGGGTTAATTTGGTAGCAGTAAGTGCCCAGTATATAGTAGCTAGAATAAATGTTTGTTTATATTTATGGGAAAAGTGAATCACTCTGACTGGAGTAGGGTGGAGGGGCAATGTTAAGGATCAGCAAGAGATGATTTTGGATAGGTAAGATGCGATCAGATTGCAGGCAGCCTTGAATGGGAGTATGGATTTGATGCAGTAGTTCAGGATAATCAGTTCTTGAGAAGGAATCCATGTGATGAGAAGAATGCTTTGGAAAGATTTATTTGTCAGTGGCTTGCAGGATGGAACACAGCACAGAGAGGTTTGGGGGTAAGACAAATAGCTACAAAGTGGTTTTGGAAAACCAAGGTAAGCTGATGAGGGCTTGGGCTCAGGTGGTGGTTGTGGGAATTGGGAGAAGAGAGAGATTCTGTGATATTATGAAATAGGAATTAGTGTTGGGGAACTGGGAAAATGTCCCAAGATAGTCCCTCTGGCCTTGACACTATGAGATGAATCCAACAGTTATTACCTCCAGGATATAAGAGAAAATGGTACCCATCTGGGTCCTGGCACATCTCTGTCTGCTTGAGTACGCAGAACTGCCTCCTACGTTAGGTTTGCAGGATGTCTATGCCAAAGAAAATGAAACTACAATGAGAAACAGAGCCAGGACAACTTGGAGCTTGTTAAAATTAGGAGATACTTCTGCTCCCATTACTATCATTCCTTCAGCCCAAGGAGCTGGGCAGTTTGGAGAACTCCACATCAACCATTTATAAGGTATCACTTAATGGGAAACCTTTGTCAGACCAACATGGGAGACATTGTGCCTGTTGACTATGTTCTTGGTCCTGCCCCAGTTTTACTTCCTTTTCTGCTTCAGCCATCTTGAATTGACCTGTACCACTCATCTGATGTTGACCTTCTCATACAGTTTGCCTGTTCTACTGAAGAGTCCTTGCACCCTTTCCTGATCTAATCTCTTGTCAACTCCTGACCCAACTAGTGACATCTTCGGGTTGGATTGGGTTTTTTTTTGTTTTTTTTTTACCCCTAACCAGGCAGCCTGTGCCAACTCACTGTTATGGGATGGGTGACTCCCAAGTCCAGTCATCTTTTTGGAATTATAGGATGAGAATTTACTACTACAAAAGTGATCTTCTGGGTAAGTGAAAATAATCTGATTATTAAAGTCCAAACCAATCTTTGGCTGCTTAAGATTTCCTGTTTCCCTCCTGAATCTCCCAAACAAAAGCGGTTAACTAAGAAAAAGGGAGTGGATCTTAGAATCAGTGGCTAGATTTTTTTGTTGTTTATTTTTGTGGTTTTTACTTTTTTTTTTTTAACAAAACACATGCGCGAGTGCACACACACGAAACCACAACCCACAATCATTCCCACAGAATGATTGAAAGTTGCTTCATGATGAACTAATTGAATGCGTAACCTCTATGGTGTCACACAGGGCCTTCTGCTGTGCTAAACACCTCAGAAATTCTTAACCTTAGGTCAGATCCCCAAACCCCAGTGTCTTTTATTTGTGAGCATAAGGCTAACTTTATCCAGGCTCCCCCATTTTTTTTGTAGAGTATTGAAATCAATTGATCCTTAAATGTTTGATAGAATTCACTAGTAAATCCATCTGGTCATGGGGATTTTTTCCTAAGGATTTCCCTGATAGCTTATTCAATTTATTTTTCTGAGATGGGGTTATTTAAGTAATTTACTTCCTCTTCAGTTAGTCTGGGCAACTTATATTTTTGTAAATCTTCATCCATTTCACTAAGATTGTCAAATTTATGTGCATACAATTGGGCAAAATAATTCCTAATTATTGTTTTAATTTCCTCTTCATTGGAGGTACATTCATGCTTTTCATTTTTGAGACTCGAAATTTGGTTTTCTTCTTTCTTTTTTGTTTTTATCATATTGACTAAGGGTCTATCAATTTTATTGTTTTTTCATAAACCAACTCAGTTTCATTTATAACTTCAATAGTTTTCTTTCAATTTTATTAATATCTCCTTTTGGTTTTCGTTATTTCTCATTTAGTATTTAATTGGGGATTTTCAATTTGTTCTTTTCCTAAATTTTTTGATTACATGCCCAATTCATTGATCTCCATTTTCTCTCATTTTTTCATGCATGCATCCCTCATCTTTTTTGGAAGAAAAACTTACTTCTTTGGTGACATCCCTATTTTCCTTTAGCTGTCTTCTCACTGAGATCCCTTGTGAGAAAAGGACACTGACCTTGTATTGTTTTAGGTTGGGGTGGCTTTTCTTGGGTTAATCTGAGAAAAAGAGAGACAAGAAGGAGTCTAGAAAAAAGCAAATTCCTGCCTTTCCTGGAGCTGAATGATGGTACTCCCCTGGACCTGTTTTACTAGTTGACCAACTGTATCTAAGGATAGGAGAAGCTCACTGGCTCTGTTCTAGTACAACTTCCAAAGGGCAGAACTACTTATTTAGGTTATGACCTAATTTTTCCTCTCACTCTTCACTTTTGTAGCTCTTTATGGAATTGGGGGCCTATGGGGAACTTATTGAACAGAGTCAATGAAAACACCAATGCTTCCTATTAACAGCTGTTCACTTGTAATACATGAATGAATACAAAAATGTACTAAGTTCTTGCAATGTGTCAAACACTGTGATATACAAATGGAGAAGAAGATGGTCTGTGCTGTCAAGGAGCTCACATTCTATTAGCTTATGATCTTCCGGTGATCACTGGGAATCACTAAAAGGGAGTCACCCTGAATGTTGCTTGGTTTCTCTGGTGATCCTGCTTCAGACCATTACTAGCTATGTGACCCTGGACAAGACACTGAAACCCTCTCAGCCTCAGTTTTCTCATCTGTTAAAAGGGGATAATAGCAACACCTATCTCAGAGGTTTGTTGCAAGGATCACAAGACTGAAGATGCATAATGTACTTTACAAAGGTTAAACCCTATATTAATGCCACCTGTCTAGTAATATTAGTAAGCGGAAAAGCTAGAATTTTAGCCCTTCTAGGTCTTCTGACTCAGGGAATCTGAGCTTTCTCCATTCTACCACAGCTATGAATTCTATCCATTGAGACCAATTTATGATGAGGTTTCATTTGTCTGTCTGCTTCCCCTGTGGGGTCCCCAGTCCTTTTAATTAAAAAGAAATACAGGGAACCATGGAACAGCATTCTCAATGTCGTTCACAGTAAAAATAATAATGATTATTATGGCTGTAATAGTCTTACTGTTATCATTATTAATAATCACCATTGTAGTACCTTACACATATGTAAGTTTTTTTTAACTTACAAAGTACATTTTCACTTAAAATAGCTCATGTCGTCTTTCTTTTTGTTTATACAGGATCCCTGTGAAGACCGTATGAGCTAATTTAAGTGAAAATATGCTTTGTAAGTTAAAAAAAAAAACCTTATGTAAGTCTAAGGTACTATTACGATGATTTTACAGGTGGTGAAACTGAGTCTCAGAGGAATAAACTGACATGTTCACAATGCACTTAATAAATCCTTATTGATTGATTAGAAATGGTATGATAGAAAGAACACTAGATAGAGAATTAGGATAGTCTAGTTCTAGTCTTAGGCTTGGTACCAAATAGCTGTGTGACTTTGGGCAGCTGACTTTTCCTTTTTGGGCCATAATTTCTTCAGCTAGAAAAAGGATTATATTAAATAAACTCACAGGTCCTTTCCATACTTCATATTATTTGATTGTCCTGGCCCTATGCTAAAAGTAGATCTGAACTTAGGTCTTCTTACCCCAAATCTAGTGCTCTTTCCACCATTAATTCCTCCTACTGATCCAAAATTGGCTCAGTCACCTGTAGATGACTTTGGTCTACACCAAACAGGACTTACCAGGGTTACATAGCCAGGTTCAGATCTAGAAAATGGAATTAATGGTTAGCTGTGTTTTGGACTACAAATGGTCACTGTGAATGTTCCGTGATGCTGACCACATTATTTAAGGCAATGATTGTATTCCAATGGAACATTTGACATTGATCTTTTGATGCCTTGCTGAGGCCTAATTGTTGTCTTTGATAAACCAAATGTTTGAAAAAGGCTTATTGTCTGGACAAAGAAGTATAGTTGGACAGGCAACCCATAAAATTTCATCTACTTTTTTTTCCTGTTAGTTTATGCCTTTAGGGCAGAAACCCAGAAGCTGATGGGAATGTTGTTAACGTCTTGGTCAAACATGCTGAAACAGATCTTATGATGTTCTGAGCCCAGGAATTAGCTCTCCATGATCACAAGAGACTAGAAGTCATAGCATTGTCTCTAAAGAAGTACCTAGAGCAGGGGATGAGTGTGTCTAGAGAGGAAAGAGAGGGGTCATAGTCATGCTTACTCCAGCTGTAAGACCTTATGCAGTCCTGGGCATCTCATATCATATTTAGTGGATCCTTGGTCCAAGGAAGATGAAGCCATTGCCTTTACAAAGGTACATGACCCAAACTCCTTCACACACAATCCAGTCCACTCTGAGGGTGAGAAAGACAATATTAACATGGCAGGGCCCACATTATACTGTATTAACTTTATGAGAACAGGGCCTAATTTTACCTTTCTTTTTGAAACTAGTGATTAGTTTAGTTCTTGGCACATAGTAGTCACTTAATAAATTTTTTTTTAATCAACTGAAAAGTCTTCATTTTCTTGTTAAAACTTGGCATTTGGAAAGCCACTGTCATTGCATTTTGCTCTTTAGGAAAAGGTTCCAGTTATTTTCTGTGACCCAGGCCATTGACATATATCTCCATTCTGCCATCTCTGCCTAGTGTTGATTTTCTATGTCCTACCTCCCCTACCTCTGCCTACCTATTATTTACTTATAGCATTACTGATTCTATGACAAGAGATACCCTAACTTGCCTATTCTGGTGAGAAGTCTGTGTTTCCTTCCCCACCTGTACCCTTTCCTGGACCCCTGACTATCCTTGCTCTGACTTTGGCTCAGACTCCTCAGTATCTTTGCTAGTACTTGCCAATTCCTGACTAAGGAGCCAACCTCAACACCTGTTCACTAGTCCTAACTGCCAGCCTCATTTCATTTCCCATGAACTCATTCACAACACCTGTCAGCCTGACTTTATCTTCTCTCAACCTGAGCAGGAGAGGTTTTGGGACACACCTCAGAGAATCTTGGATGAATGCCACTCATCCTGGACAGTTGACAAGAGTGGGCAACTGATGAGTATTTTTGGAGGGGGGAAAGGCTGGTGAAGGAGAGGGAAGAGCCAAAGATATTTTATTTTTAACATTTTAATAGTATTTTATTTTTTCCAATTACATGTTGAGATAATTTTTCACATTCATTTTTTATGAGATTTTGAGTTCCAGATTTTTTTCTCTCCTCCTCCCTCCCCTCTTCCTAAAATTTGATATAGGTTATACATGTGCTATCATGTAAAATATATTTCCTTATTAGTCACAGTTGTGAAAGAAGAAACAGATCAAAAGAAAAAAAACAAAAAAGGAATAAAGGAAGGGAAAAAATATGCCTCAGTCTGCATTTAGAGTCCATCAGTTCTTCATCAGGATGTGGATAGCATTTTCCTTCATGAGTCCTTTGTACTTGTTTGGATCATTGTGTTGCTAAGAAGTTGAGTCATTCATAGTTGATCATCGCAGAATATTGCTGATACTGTATAGAATGTTTTCCTGGTTCTGTTAATTTTATGTCATGTCAGTTCATACAAGCCTTTCAAGGTTTTTTCTGAAATCTGCATGTTCATCATTTATTATTGTGCAATAATATTCCATTATATTCATATACCGTAGCTTGCTCATACATTCCTCAAATGATAGGCATCAGATCAGTTTCCAATATTTTGCCAACATGAAAAGAGTTCATATAGATATAATAAATATATTTACATACGTAGGTCCTTTCTCATTTTCTGGATTTCTTTGGGATATAGACCTGGTAGTGGTATTGCTGAATCAAAGGGTATGCACAATTAGGTTGCCCTCTGACCATAATTCCAAATTGTTCTCCACAATTATTGGATTAGTTGGCAACTCTTACCAACAGTGCATTACTTTCCTGATTTTCCCATATCCTTTCCAACATTTATCATTTTCCTTTTTTTATTATTATATTAACCAATCTGATAGGTCTGAGGTGGTACCTCATGGTTGTCTTAATTTGCATTTCTCTAATGAAAAGTGATTTAGAGCACTTCTTTATATGCCTATAAATAGCTTTTTTTATTATTTGAAAACTTCCTGTTCATATCCTTTGACCATTTATCAATTGGGGAGTGGCTTGTATTTTTTATAAATTTGACTTAGTTCTCTATATATTTGAGAAATGAGGCCTTTATCAGGGACACTTGCTATAAAGATTGTTTCTGAGCTTTAAACTTTCCCTCTAATCTTTATTACATTGGTTTGGCTTGTGCAAAAGCTTTTTAATTTAATATAATCAAAATAATCTATTTTACATTTTGTAATGCTTTCTATATTGTTTGATCATGTAACTCACTAAAGATCTATGTTCAGAATTTGGATGCTATACCATTTGGTACACTTTTGTTTAGTATTGATATTGCTTCATTGAATATGGTATCTTTTAACAAGATGTAGTTTCCTTCCTTATCTCTTTTAATTAGGTCTATTTTTGCTTTTGCTTTGTCTAAGATCAGAATTCTATCCCTGCTTTTTTTCTTAACTTCAACTGAAGCATAATAGATTTTGTTCCATTCTCTTTCCTTTACTCTGTGTATGTCTCTCTGTTTCATATGTGTTTCTTATAAACAACATATTTTAGGATTCTGGTTTTTGATCCACTCTGCTACCTGTTTCCATTTAATGTGAGAGAGTTCATTCCATTCATGTTCACAGTTGTGATTACTAACTGTATGTTTCCCCTCAATCCTATTTTTCTTTCTGTTTATCCTTTCTCTTCTTTTACTGTTTCCCTCTTCAACATTGTTTTCCTTCTGTCAACCACCTCCCCCAGTCTCCCTCTCTTCTCTCAGTTCACTTCCCCCCTTTACTTAATCTTCTTTTCTCTTTCCAGTTGGGTAAAATAGACTGCCATATCAAACTTATTGTGCATATTATTCCCTCTCTGAGCCAATATTGATGAAAATAAGGTTCAAGTGATGCCCATTGGCCTTCCCCTCATCTTCTCCTCCATTGTAAAAGGTTTTCCAGTCTTCATGTGAAATAATTTATCTCATTATACTTCTCCATTCCTTCTATACCCAATATACTCCTCTTTCTCATCCCTTAATTATTTTTTAGTGGCATTTGCTTAAATTCCCTTCATACCCATACTCTCTATGTATATTTCTTCTAGCTGTACTATTGGTGGTACAATTTGTAAGAATTACAAGTATCTTTCCATGTAGGGACATAAACAGTTCAACTGCACTGAGTCCCCTATGTTTTCCTTTTTTCCATTTTTAGGCTTCTCTTGATATTGGAGATCAAATTTTTTTGTCCAGTTCTGGCCTTCTTCTTATGAAAGTTTGAAATGTTTATATTTCATTGAATGACTATTTTCCCTTGAAGTATTATACTTAATCTCACCAGGTAGGTGATTCTTGGTTGTAGTTGTAACTCCATTGTCTTTCAGAATATCATGCTCCATGACTTCTGATCCTTTAATATTGCAGCTGCTAAATCCTTTGAAATCTTGATTGTGGCTCCCCAATATTTGAATTTTTTCTGACCCCTAGAGGTATTGTTTCCTTGACCTGATAGCTTTGTAATTTGACTATAACATTTTCTGGAGTTTTCATTTTGAGATCTCTTTCTTGAGGTAACTGGTGAATTCTTTCAATGCTTATTTTGCCCTCTGGTTCTAGGATATCAAAGTGGTTTTCCTTGTTAATTTCTTGAAATATGCTCTCCAGATCCTCCTTTTGATTATGACTTTCGGGTGGTCCAATGATTCTGACATTGTCTCTCTTGGATCTATTTTCTGGGTCAGTTATTTGTTCCATGAGGCATTTTACATTTTATTCTATTTTTTCATTCTTTTGAATTTGTTTAATTGATTCAGGATGTCTCATAAAGTCATTAGCTTTCACTTGCTTAATTATAACTTTTAAGGAGTTGTTTTCCTCAATTAACTTTTATGCTCCCTTTTCCATTTGGTCAATTGTGCTTTTTAAGGAGATGCTTTCTTCAGTGGGTTTTTGTATCTTCTTTTCCACTTGGCAAATTCTACTTTTTAAGCACTTATTTTCTTTATCCAAGCTGCTGACTCTTTTTAAATAATTCTCTTGTATCACTCTCATTTCTTTTACCATTTTTCTTCTACCTCTTTTATATGGTTTTTAAGCTTTTTTTGAACACTTTTGTGAGTTCTTTGATGAGATCACTTCCCATTTTTCTTTGGGGTTTTGCCGGTAGATATTTTGACATTGTTGTTCTATTCTGAGTTTGTGTCTTGATCTTCCCATAATGACTTGATAATCACCATGATAATTTTATGTGGACAGATTATTTTTTGTGGTTTTTGCTCATCTTTTTTTTTAACTTTTTCCCTGTCTTTTACATTTGAGCTCTATTCCTGGGGTGGAAGAGGCACTGTTTCAGGCTTCTTGTGCCAGAAGTTGCAGGGCCTATCTGTTTATCCGGTACTGGATATTCTCAGATTGGAGTTTGCCCATTGCCCTGGTTATGTTCAGGCCATGGGGGTCCTGGTGTTGGTGTTTGCCTGCTCCACTGAACTGATGTTCAAGATCTGAGGTGGGGCTTTCTGGGATGCTTTCTGTCCTGGGTTGTACTATTGTTTTACCCAAGTAAGAGTGACCTTTCTTGCTGATCTTCCAAGTTTCTTAGACTAAAAGATTGTTTCACCCTGTGTTTTTACTGGTTCTCTTGTTCTACAGTCTATTTTGGGGTGCAATTTTATGGTTATGTGGAGATGGATATGGTAGAGTGATTTACTGCTTACTCCAGCATCTTAGCTCGTGGAACCCCAAAATACTTAAAACTTCCAAATTGATACCAGGGGATTGGTGGTAGCAAAAATGGGGAGGTTGGAATGGGGAATTTTGGAAGGATCAGGATGAATTTAATTTTAGACATGCTATGTTTGTGATGACAATGGGCTATTTGGCTAAAAATGTCTTGCCAGCAGACGGTAAGCTAGGACTAGAGAGCTAGTTAGAATTAGTGTTAGAATTAGAATCAAAAGCTATCAACACAGAGGTAATAGTATATGCTAATAATAATTACCATCTTATTATATAAAATGGTAATAATAAAAATAACTCCCAAATATCCTTGAGAATTCAAGGAATATACTATCTTGGAGCATCATGATACACAGTCCAAATAGCCATAACATCCATACAATTTTAATAACAATGTTCTTAATAGATATCAGCATACAAAATACAGATAATATCCAAACTACATAGAATGAAAATCTTTAAAAATATAGAGGGCTGCTAAAAGAACCCCATACCACATGAGAGCAGGATGAGGTATATGACATCTCCACCATCCTGTCTGCCCCTGGAATCATACCAAAGATGTCTTTCGTGAGCTTACAGAAGATGAGCTGACATTCAAATGCCCTAATTCCATTACCAAAAATCCCAGTCATTTTACCCACCCATAATATAGTCTGCTACATATTACATACAAAATGATAATAGCAGGACAGTGAAATATTTCTATATGGACTTCATAAAATCAGATGACAAGACAATATTAGTATAAGTCAGGAAGACAGAGGGGTTCTCTGAAGGAATGAATATGAAGTGAGAATGATAGAAATAGCTATCATTTATGTAACACTTAACAGTTTGCAAAATACATTATACATTTATGTAATTTTCATCCTTAGTGCAACTCTGTGAGTTGTGAGGTAGGCACTATTATTACCCCCATTTTACAGCTGAGAAAAAATGAGACAGAAGAAGCTAGGTGACTTAGTCAGGGCTGCATGGTTAATAAGAGTCTGAGACAGGAATCTGACTCAAATAATAGATTCCCTAATTCTAACTGAGCATGAAGACTGAGTCCCAGAGAGGTTGAGATTATATTTAGGAGGTGATAATGGGGTTGTAGTTATGAGGAGATAATGTAGATCCCATACCTTTGGAGGAAGGAAGAAGGTAATGTGTAGGAAAGACCACAAGATCAAGTGAAATAAAGCCCTCGATAGCAGGCACTCTTTCATTTTTGTCTGCATTGACTATTTGTGTTATCTACATCTATTGTTTTTATTGTCTAACCAAAGCTCTGAATATGTTGTTATTGTTGAGTCATCAGGTGTGTCCGACTCTTCATGACCCCATTTGAGGTTTTCTTGCAAAGATACTAGAGTCATTTGCCATTTTCTTCTCCAGCTCATTTGACAGATGAGGAAATGGAGGTAGAGTTAAATGATTGGTCCAGGGTCACATGGCTAACAAATATCTGAGGCCAGATTTTTAACTCAGTTCATCCTGACTCTAGGCCCCAGCACTTTATCCATTGTGCCACCTAGCTGCCCTTCCTGGATATAGAAAGTGCTTAATAAGTGCTTATTAAATATTTGTTGAATAGAATTTACAAGATAGGGGAGAAAACTATATTTCACACTAACAGGAAAGACATCATTGGAGAGGCACAGAGTGCAGTAGTTGCATGGGGGTTAGTGGCATACAAGTCACACCTACTCACCAAAAGCTTTTTCTTGGAAGAAAGGGCATTCATGCAGGAAGAAAGGAACTTAAAAAGATAAAAAATAAAAACTTAAATCCATTTTGCTGTGTAAAATACCCTACACTTAGAGGATGTGTTTCCCCCCCTTAAGCTCAAATATGTATATGTGGATTTGTGGATGTGTATCGAACACACAGACACAAATGGATTAGGAATGTGTCTGAGAGTCTGCAGTATGCTGAGATTTAGAAAAAAAAGTGGCTATAAAAGCAATCCAAGCAGAATTATTTCATGCAATGACAGCCCATGTGGCTTGTTGCCTTTGGCAGCCCAATTCTTGTCACAAACCGAATCAAATCTGGGTTTCAGTTTTCTCATCTTAGCTTTGATAAGTAACACCCAGACAC
>CM053593.1:91801003-91830056 GCA_028646575.1 Pseudocheirus occidentalis
CCTTGCCCTGGGAGCAGTTTGGCCGGACCCGCTCTTCTCCTCCCCAGTTAGCAAAATCCACTGACCTTTCTCTTAGCCTTTTTGTCTTCTGGCCTGATAAATGTGGTAACTGTGCCTCCAGTGCAGCTGATCTGCTCTCCTGCAGCCGCGGTTCCCCGCCCGATGCCCCAGGGCCTGAGCAGGCCGGGGTTTCAGCCAAGGCTCCCAGACTGCTGTGAAGAGCCCGCCTGCTGCGCTGCCCGTAGTGCTTTCTGTCTTGTGGAGAGTTTTGGAGCTTGAAAATCTGTTTAGCGTCCCATTTTATGAGTTTTTTAGCATGTTTGTGTGGGAGCTGCGGTGCTTTGCTGCTTCTACGCCGCCATCTTGGCTCCGCCTGTCAGCACCCCTGCTTTCAATTCTCACCTCACTAGTAGTATGAGAACTGCTCTTCAGTTGGCAGTCAAGAGAACCCTGGGAAGGAAGTCTATAGAACAGAATAACTGGACAACTGGACCTGGGTTCCCATTCTGGTTCTGCCATGATGGGACTTGGAGGCCCCCAGTTTCCTCATTCCAAATTAGAAGGGTAGGGCGAAATCTACTGTAAGGTTATAGAGTCAAAGGGTCCTAGAGTTGCAAGGGTTCCTAGCAGTCATTGACAATAAACAACCTCTGTATCCCAAAGAGATAATAGAAGTGGAAGATCCATATATACAAAAACATTTATTGCAGCTCTCTTTGTAGTGGCAAAAAACTGTAAATTAAAGGTATGCCCATCAATTGGGGAATGGCTGAACAAGTTGTGGTATATGAATGTAATGGAATGCTATTGCACTATAAGAAATGGGGAGGAGATGGACTTCATATTTACCTGAAGAGGCTTATACAAATTGATGCTAAGTGAGAAGAGCAGAACCAGGAGAAACTTGTACATAATCACAGACACATTGTGTGTGTGATGACCAACCTTGATGAACTGGATTCCTCTCAACAACACACAGCTATAAGACAACTCTACAAGTCTCAGGATGGAAGGAGATACTTACATTCAGAGAAAGATCAAGAAAGAATAGAGTTTAAATGGAGACTGAAGCAATCTACATGCTATTGTTCTTTTCCATGTTTGGTTTTGTTTCTTTTTTCCGACTGTCTACCCCATTGGTTACAACCTTTCTATATAACCAGACTAATGTCCAATGTGTAAATATTTGCGGATTCTATACTTGAGTGCAAGCTGCCATGGGTGGGGGGTGAGGAGAGGGAGGGGAGAAAACTTGAAACTCAAGGGACTCTGGAACTGAATCTTGTAAACTAAAAGTAAATAAACAAATCAAATTATTTTAAAAAAAAGAAAGAAATTTGTGACAGCCAGTATAACAAGGAATAATTCAAGTTGTAAAACTGGTCAATGTGACAAAAACCAGAACTTCAGAACAATTAGAACTGTGTCCTAATAGCGAGCACTGTATTAATTAGTTAGTTATTATTAATTATTATTCTTGTTTTGTTTTTGACAACTTGAGAGTCTGTCTAAATAAAGTAAGGTTTTTGCCATCTTCCTCCAGATTTCCAGAATTTGTCATACTCTGATTTGTTGCTTGTTTAGTTTTGACAGATGGCTAAGGTAGTTCATAGGATCTTAGATTTTGTACTGGGATGAATCCTCTCATTTTGCAGAGGGGGAAAGTGAGGCTCAGAGAGGTTAAGTGATTTGTCCAGGGCCATACAAATAATGAGGCAGGATTTGAGCTTGGGTCTTTCTGACTCTAACCTAGTGCTCTATTTACTGTGGCAGAGACAGGAGAGACAAGAGACACACATATTACATTAATTTATATGACAAAATGATCATTTAATAATAATAAAAAGATTCATTTATAAAACATAGTAAATGATATGAAAAGAATGAAAATATAAAGTATAAAATTTATTATTAAAAAAGACAATAAACAACCTCTTCCTATCTAAGCTCTGAGTCCCTTTCAATCCATCAATCAACTGACCAGTCAATAAGCATTTATCAAGCACCTAGTTTGTTCCAGGTAATGATGACATAAGGATTAAAAATTAAATACATTCTTCCCTCAAGGAGCTTACATTTTAGAGGAGATAGATAGATAGATAGATAGATAGATAGATGGGGAGAGAGATGGATAGATAGATAGTTGGATAGTTGGATGGATAGACAGACAGAGATAGATAGATAGATAGCTAGATAGATAGGTAGATAGATAGATAGATAGATAGATAGATAGATAGGTAGGTAGATAGATAGATAGATAGATAGATAGATAGATAGATAGATAGATAGATGGGGAGAGAGATGATAGATAGATAGTTGGATAGTTGGATGGATAGACAGACAGACAGACAGACAGGTAGATAGATAGATAGATAGATAGATAGATAGATAGATAGATAGATAGATAGATGGATAGATAGAAAGATAGATATAGAGACATAGATACAGAGGTACGGAGCTGTAGAGATAGAGATATAGAAAGATAAAGAGACAGAGACAGAGATAGAGATATATGTGTAAGTGTGCGTGCACACACATATCTCTGTCTCTGTCTTTCTCTATATCATAATTAGACATAAAGTGATTTTGGTGAGTAGTCCACCAGGAGCTGGGAAGATTAGGAATGGTCTCATGTAGGGCATGAAGCTTGAACTGATGTTACAAAAGGCCAGGGATTCTAGGAGGCAGAGATGAGGAGGCCGTGCATTCCAAGCCCAGTGGACAGCTGCTGCAAAAGCACAGAATGTTATTTGTGAACAAAGAGGCCAGTTTGGCTGGACCATGGAGTTTATGAAGGAGGATAATGTGTAATAAGGCTGAAAAGGTAGGTTAGGATCAGATTGTGAAGGGCTTTAAATGTCAAACAGAGGACTTTATGGGTTGTCCATGTGAAAGAGGGAATAGATTGGTTTTGCTTGGCTCCAGAAGGCAGAGTTAGAAGCAGCAGGTAAATGTTGGATATGTACAAATTGGGGGCTTGATGTAAGGAAAACACCACCACCACCACCTAACATTTATATAAGCATTTACTCTATGTGGTGTAATTTCTTGATGAGGTGCAGATTGGGCTGGGTTGCCTCTGAGGTTCTTTCTAACCAGATTCTATGATTTGTGATCTATCCAGACATAAGAAAGACTGATCTGAGGCAGTCTTCTCTGGGGCTGAGGATGTGGCTCTTCTAGGCCTTTCTGCTCTCTGTGAATAGGGTGATCTAAGCACCACCAGACACAGGGATTTCCAAAGGGGAGTCCCCTAGCCTCCACCTCTGGGTAATTGCCAGTAAAAAAGCTGTTCCTAGTATTTTAGTTAGCTCCTTCCCATCCCATTACAGCATCTGATGGTGAAGGCCTCTCTCTTCCCTTCTGGCTTCCACATGTCACAGAACCTGTTGCCACATTATTCAATACCCCATTCCAATTAAAGTTAACCATCCCCTTGAAAATGAATGCACAGTTAACAAAGTGATAAGTTGATGCTTAAACTTTAAGCAGATTGCTTCCAGCTAATCACAGTTAAGTGGCAGACAAAATCATAGGCACTGAGATCCATGTAGGGAAGCCCCAGTATAAAAGACAATGAATTGGGCTCCTTGGGGTGGGGAAAGAGAGGGCGGTTAAACTATGGATATCTGTGTTTTTCCTTTTTTTGTCCAAAGAGCTGTTCAAGCAGGAGTAGGGGTAATCCTCCCTCAAGTTAGTAAGGAACCATAGGCAAACATAATGCCTAAGCAGCCCCATACACTTGCATGAGTCTCCTTGAAAAGAATATTGTCTTCCTAGCACCACAACTAGGAGCCTCTTTACTTGGTATTTAACAAAGGAGAGAGGGAGCTTTCCCTATTTTTTCCCTCTAGGGATCAGAATGAAAAGACTCTTTCCATTGTAAGGAATGTAACAACATTCAGTTTCTATTCCTTGGCTTCTTCCTACTTCCTTTTGGCTTCCTTCTTTTTTCTTGGTTTTCCCATCTCCTTCAGCATAGGTAAATGATAAAGAGAAAGAGAATGCAGAATAGACATAGAAGGTGAGGGAGAGACGTACACACACAGCGAGAAAGAGATAGAGACACAGAGAAAGAGAGAAAAGGAGAGAGAAGATAGGGAGACAGAGACAGATAGGAAGAAGCAGAGGGATAGAGACAGAAATAGAGAGATATGGAGACAGATACAGAGAAAGACACACACAGAGACAGAGAGAGATAGGGAGACAGAAACAAAGGGAGAGAGAGAGAAAGAAAGAGAGAGAGAGAGGAAGGCAAGAAAGGACAAGAAAGAGAGAAGATGAGCAAGATGAGAAGAGAGGAGATTAGAAGAGAGAAAAGACAATTGGGGAGAGAGGAAAGGAGGAAGAGGGGAAGGAGGACAGAGAGAGAAAGACAGAGAAGAGGAGGATAAGGAGAAGAATAAAATGAAGAAGGAGGAGGAGGAGGACAGGAAGAGGATGGAAAGAAGAGAGTAGAGGAGAAAGGAGAGGAGAAGAAAAAAAAGAAGGAAAATGAGAGAGAAGTGAAGAGAGGAGAGATAGGGAGAGAAAAGAGAAAGGAGGGAAAGGGAGAGGCAGAAAGAGGGAAAGAAGCAATGTATTGAATTAATGTAGAGACAGGTTAAAGATACAGATCTTAGGTTGCACATCCCCATTCATGGGGCTCAGTGCTCATAACTACCTCCCATTCTGACACTGAGCAGCTTGACCTCTTGGCTGGCTGAGGAGCCCTTGTCTATAGTTTCAAGATGAATAATAGAAGCAAGGCTCCTAGGAGACACTGCATTGGGAGCTGGACCTCTATGATCCCATACTCTATTGCCCTCTGCTGCATGACAATGTACCTCCTTCTGAAGCTCCTCAAATGCAAACCATCTGTTCTCTACCTCACAACATGGAGAGATAAAGTTAGGATAGATCTAGGTTTGAATTCTGCTTTAGCTACTAACTGGCTTTGGGACCATGCTTGAGTCACCTTGAGTCATCTTTCTGAGCTTGAGTTTCCCTATCTGTAAAATAGAGACCACAGCACCTGTAGCACCTGCCTTGCAAGGCTGTAGTGTGATGATCAAAAATTCAAATGAGATGGTATATGCCAAATGCTATAAAAAACTTTAAAGTGCCATATAGATGGCACCTGTTCTCAAGGATATTTTTAGTAAAACCAGCCAAGGCGCTGGGAGTATGAAAGTTAGGGTTCTGTAACAGGGTATCTCCATTATTTTTATTTTGGTTTACAGTGAAAAAGAAAAAAAATAATGACTCATTTATTAGCCAACAATACAGATGCTTGCATTTTAAAAATACCCAATCTCTGAGCCTCATGCTCTATAAATGCCAACTCCCCCAACTTCAAATATCTGTCTTCCCAAAGGAAAGCTTCATGGTCTTGACCAGAGGGGTCACTGAGACAAGTCATGTTTGGGGTACAGTTTGGGGAGAGAAGAGAAAGTCTGTCTCTTCTAGGAATGTATGACTGAGGAGGAGAAAAATTTGGATGTTCCTGGGGAGTATGTCCCCGTCTAAATAACATCTAGGAAGAGCTACTTTGTCCCATAGAGAGGAATATCTTTGAACTTTGGCAACTCCCCCATCTGAAATTGGTAACCCTGACATTAGCCTCTTGCCCATTAGCTACTATCCCCTGTTGAATAGATCTTTGTGTCCAATGGACCCTTATAAAGACCCTTTATGTGTATGGAGAGATGGCTAGCATGCAGACCCCTCATAGGAAGAGGAAAGAACCCCACACGTGTTAGGGACTTACTCTGCATGTATTATCTAACACATTTGAGCCTGGAATGTAGGTTATACTATTATTCCTATTTTACATTGGAGACAACTGAGGCAGACAGAGGTTAAGTGACTTGCCCTGGATCACCCAGCTAGTAAGTATCTAAAGCCAGATTTGAACTCGAGTCTCTCTGGCTCCAGACCAAGTACTCTATCCACTGTGTACCTAACTATAAGACTGAGAGCTGGTTGGAAGAATGCTTAGCCAAAGGTCTTAGGTATCAGGTACTATACTTCAAGATGTCTTCCTTGTAAGACCTCTTGCTTTATAATATCCTTCCGGAATTCAACAGACTGTAGAACAGGGCTTGTACTCTTAGATTAACTAAAGTCACTCTTGCTTGGGCCAAGGCTCAGGGAAGAGGGGAAATGTATTGACAAAGACTAGTCTGAGGGGTTGGTTTCCTCATTGCCTTTCTTGAAGATGTTAGTCAAACAAATATAGTCTCCTAGGCTGTCAGATGAAAAAATGGGCACTAGTAAACTTTAGGGTAAAGGCCCAAAAATAACCACAACTGATATTCGCGTAGTGACTTTTTCATACCTTATTTCATTTGAGTCTCATGACTACCCTGCGGATAAGTAGTATTGTTATAGATTATCATTTTACAGAAAATCAAATTAAGGTTAAATGGCGGGTCAAGGGTAGCATAGCTAGTAATGACAGGGCTATGAATTGAACCCTGGTCCCTGACTCTGATCCTAGCCTTCTTTGCACTAGAGACAGCCAGGTGAAATAGCAGGCAAGAGTGTTGGGCTTGAAGTCAGTAAGACTCTGGTTCAAATTCTGTCTCAGATACTTAATTAGCTATATGACCCTGGGAAAATCATCTTCCTTTCTTGGATTTAGTTTCCTTATCTATGAAATGGGGTCACAATCACAAAGATCAAATGACAACATACATACAGCACTTTCTGAAATGTAAACCTCTATATAAATGCTGGGCATCATTATTTCCATTATGATACAATGCCTCTCTGATAACGTGCAAATCTTCCTGTTACCCCCCACTAAACAACGCTTAATCCTGCTTCTGTCTTTTTTTCACTTTTGGAGAATATAATACTCAATGTTTTGTAAGTCAATATTATAGCAATACTATATAATGGGTCAACTGTAACTTCTTGTCCCATTAGTCAAAAAGTCCCTGAGTGATGGATTTGCTGCTATTTGATTTTTAAAGACAAAAAAAAAAGTATTTCCATTGCAGAGATTCATCGCCTCTGTGCTGAAGTGTATGGGGACAATATTTCTAGTGGACAAAAGATAAATATCTGTGATGTACAGTTTCTAGAAGGAAGGTAGGGGGATAATATGCTTCTCATGGTGGTACAGAGTACAGACCAGAGGATCAGAAGACTTGAAATCAAGTTTTGTGCCACTATTCATTTATTTATTTAAGGTAGAACTAGAATAAATGACTACATTAATATTCATATAATATTACTTCCCACTCACAATAAAGTACATTGAACTTTAATCAACTAGTTAACAAATGAATGCACCTAATAGCAATTCCCCAATCATGCTATTCATATCTGGATGTAGAATTTGACTGAAAAATGTTTCCTTCTTTACTTGGAGCATAAAAGGCATTACCTTGGCAGCTCAGTGGGTGTGTCATCTTCTAAGGCCAAGATAATGGCAGATTAGATCCTAGGGACTTAATAGCTTTTTATTTATTTTTTAATCATATCATACTCTATCACTCATATGTGAAATAACATTCAGAAAACCAAATAGCAACACTCTACCTTAAAAAAGTACCAAACTTTTGGATTCTGTGTCACAATTTAGCTGTTGACTCGGGGGCAAATAACTTCCCTTCTCTAGGCCTTAGCTTCCCTATTTTTCAAATGTAGAAGATTTGGATGACCTCTAAACTTTGATGACCCTTCCAGCTTTGACCTTCTGAGGTCCTGGGATCCTGGGATTCTGTGACAGAGAAAGCAAAAGCTAACAGCTCTATATTTGAATCAACTGGGTTCGAATAGGTTATCCCACATGGCAACAAAGGTTTGAACTTGTTTGGGAATATATTTGATGTTCAGTCATTTCAGTTGTGTCCACCCCTTTGTGATCCCATTAAGGGTTTTCTTGGCAAAGATACTGGAGCAGTTTGCCATATCCTTCTTCAACTTATTTGACAGATGAGGAAATTGAGGCTAACGAGGCTCAGTCACTTACCCAGGATCACACAGCTAGTAAATGCTCGAGATCACATTTGAACTCAGGTCCTCCTGACTACAAGTTCAGCACTCTCATCTCCTGCACCTGCTAGCTCCCCTTGGGAATATATAGGAAAGTAAAGTTAAGTTATTTATCTACTTTGCTTTCAAGGGATCACATGGCATAAGGCAATAAGAATCAAGAAAATGTGAGTATCCATATTGACTCTGAATCTTACCAAACCTTCAGTGGTCAACCATCATTATTCTTGCTTGCCTGGAAATAAAACTCACATCTTAAAAACCTTCATGAACTTAATTCTTTACTAACTCTTCTATTTGTTGGAAAAGTAGTTAGTTGATTGATTGAAGCTCCTTTAGCAAATGACAGGCATTGTGGGGGTGGGGAGCTTTCAAGGGCTCACTCTGTCCTTACCCCACAGGAGTTTTGACCTTCTTTCATCAGCAGTCACCCCTTCTGGGCCCAGAGCTTGATAATATGCTCCCATCTCAGGTCTGAACAAAGCTGATGCTTCTGCAGAGTAAACAGCCAGCCTGCAGTTTTGATACTGCTTGGCTGGGCATGTTTGTTGAAGGGAATTGGGTAGTTCAAGCACTGTAAATGTGCCTGGCATCTTTGGCTTCCTCTGGGTGGAAATATAGCATCCCTCCACAGGGCCCTTGCCTCCTTAGGGTTTCTTCGTTTCTGATGCTGTTTGCTTTGGACTCAGAAAAGAATCAGGGGCTTTGGCTAATCTCAATGTGGCCTTATGAACAGAGTGCCAGCTCTGTTTTCCACAGTCTACTGAATTCCAGGTGGATGCTGGGCCCTGGCAGAGTTCTGTTAAGTAAGACATCCTGGCTTCACTGGAGAAGGATGCAGGTCCCACTCTTCTTTGAGACTAATGATTGCTTTCTCATAGCCCTGACCATGATGAAATTCTCTTTGTTATTTTACCCAAATTTTTGTTGCAATTCTGTGAGCCTCCCTCTTAAGGTGCTGCTCTCCAGCACCTTTCATTTTAGGCTGTAGCATCATGTAGTATAAAAGGCCTGGAAACAGAGTCAGGGTACATGATTCAAATTTCATGCCTGCCATTTTCAAGCTGTGTGATCTTGGGAAGGTGCTTTACCTCTCTGGCTTTCTGATTTCCTCACTGTATTTGTTTTAAGTATACGGCAAAAATTTCTCAGGTTCAAACAGCAATGTACTAGGATGGATCTACAGGGTGAAAGATATTTGTTGGACAATACATAGAATTAGCAGTAGCCCTACGTCTATTTTTATTGTTCCTGAAATGGCATCCAAAATGCAGCATAGCCTGCACCAGTCCTTGGCTTCCTAAACTTTGGGGTGTACTGAGGACTACTTAAATATGTATGGTGAAAAGTGGCCACATTCCCCCAGCATGAACTAGTCCACAACATACCATGGGGTTAAGGTTTATTATAACTCAAAAGAGGACTCAATGGGAAAATATTGGCAGAAATAATGATAATGATAATAATAATAATAATAATAATAATAATAATAATAATATTGGCAGAACAGTTTAAAAATTTACTGACTTTATTATATTAAACTTATTTAATTTATCACAATTTATATTCTTATAAAAGAAATGATTATATTTAAAAGAAAAGCAAGCTGAACATAACAAATATTCAGAGTTTGATGTACAATCCTTCCCCCCTCCCTTTTTGCCATATGTATTTGGTATACTTATTTGATTTTTTTTGTTAAGATTTTTTAAAAAATGAAGTAAAAGGGAAATGGCCTCATGACTTCTTTCCCAGGACAGTCTCCTGCAAGGAGCCTGGTGAGGGCACAGGTGGCTAGGAAACACTGTCGACATGAAAAATGAGATTTATTTCTTGAAGGGATCATCTGGCAAGGAGGATGAATGAATGAATGTTATATGCCCACCACACTGGAATTATGCCCTTCTGATCCTGTCCTTGGGTTCTCAGGGTTCTGTGACCCCTAGGATTACTTGTAAAACTGAGGACATTGACGTTCTTCCCCATCTCTCTCTCTCTCTCTCTCTTTCTCTCCCCCTTTCCCTCTGTCCCCCTCTCTCCTTTTTCTCTTTTTCTCTCTTTCTCTTTTTCTTTTTCTCTCTCTTTTCTTTTTCTCTCTCTTTCTCTCTCTCTCCCCTCTCTCCCAACCTCTCTCCCCCTTTCTTTTTTTCTCTCTCCACATACTTACACACATACACATACGTGCACATATGTGTGTGTTGTTGTTCAGTCGTAACTGACTTTTCATGACCCCATTTGGGGATTTCTTGGCAAAAATATTGGAGTAGTTGGCTATTTCTTTCTCAAGCTCATTTCACAGATGAGGAAACTGAAGCAAACAGGGTTAAGTGACTTGCCCAGGGTCACATGGCTGGTAAATGTCTGAGACTGGATTTCAATTCAAATTTTCTTGCCTTCAGCCCCGGCTCTCTATTACATGACTTAGCTGCCTATATGTATCAATATCTGTATCATCTATATCCATCTCCATATCTATATATACTCATACATATTTATATATGCATATGCACTCATATATATGCATTTATTATTTTCCCAATAGCACATAAGTTCCTTGCGGGTAGAGAGTGTTTCATATTTTGTCTCTCTATCCCAAAAGCCCAGCACACATAGTGGTAGGACCTTAATAAATGCATGATAATTGATTTAGTGAATGAAAAAAACGTTCTCCTTCCCCCCTACCAGCCTCCTTCCTTGTCCTGTTTTTCAGCTGGAGTGCCTTCTTCTTCTGGTTTATCCAGCCCCTCTAAGGGAACAGACCACATGGGGAGCAGGGCCTCATTAATACTTGCCACAGGCCTCTTTCTCCAAATCACTACCCTTTTGCTTCTTAAAGATTTTCCTTGCACATTCTAGAGCTGCCTATGACATTCAGAGCACAACTTTCATCTCCCAGACTCTGACTGTTGCCATAGAAATTAGTAGGAGGGGAGTCCTCAGGTGCTGGGACATGTCCAAGGTGATCATAGAGATTCCTTGTCTCTGTGAATATTTCCATTCTCCATTACTTCCTCTAGCCTTGGCCCTCACCACACTCTGCAATGATTAGAAGGAGGAAGGTTTGCGGGCAGAAGAGAGAAGTGCTTCTTTCATGAACCTTAGATCCTTGGGTTTATTTATCAATAAAGATACCAGAATGCTTGTGAAGAGTGGGAATAGAAGACACTGAATAAGTTCATTTCTAACTCATTACACTACTCAGTGTATTGTGGAGATAGCATCAAACCAGGAGTTAGGAGACCTGCATTCTAGTCCCAGCTTTGACACTCCTCACTAGCTGCATGACTTTGACCAAGTCACTTCCTTTCGATCTCAATGTCTTTTAAAGGTGTGATTTCCTCATGTCTGTAATAGCCTTGGTCTCTTCATCTAGGAATTCATGTCATAATGGAAAGAGTACTCAGTTTGTAACCATAAGACCAGGATTCAAATCCAACCTCTGACACCACCTGTGTGACCTTGGGTAAGTCAGCTTATTAATTTTGTAGAATGAGAGAGGAATAAATAAGATGATGCTAAGGTCCCTTCCAGGTCTAAATCCTATGATTCTAAGGTAATTCCATGAAGGAGAAGAAGAAGAAGTGGGAGGAGGAGAGGAGGAGGAGGAGGAAGGAGGAGGAGGAGGGGAAGAGGGAGGAGGAGGAGGGGAAAGGGGAGGAGGAGGAAGAGGAGGAAGGAGGAAAAAGAGGAGGAGGAGGAAGGAGAAGGAGAAAGAGGAGGAGGAAGGAGAAGGAGAAGGAGAAAGAGGAGGAGAAGGAGGAGAAGAAGAAGGAGAAGGAGGAGGAGGAGGAAAAGAAGATTTATAGTGCACTTTAAGGTTTGCAAAGCCCTTTGCAAATATTATCTTATTTAATCCATACAACAACTCTGGGAGGTAGATGATATTATTTCTCCATTTACAACCAAGGAAACTTAGGCAGACAAAAGGTAAGTCTCCTGCTCAGGGTCTTACAATTAATAAGTCTTGGGCTGAGTTTGAACACAGGTCTTTCTAACTCCATGTCTAACAGTACTCTCTACCATTCTACCTAGTTGCCTTCAGGGGATTACTTGAGAAGAAACTGCTCAGACAACTTTCAAAGGCTGAATAAGTTCATTACTGTACTAAGCTCCATTTCCTCATTCAAAATCTCTTCCTGTGGTTTCAGTGGATTGTGGCCTTGATTTTCCCAGCTTTACTTCTGTGCCCTGCGTTGGTTCTGAGAGTACTTCATTCTTGAATCGACCACATTAAGGAAAGTCAAACAGATGGGCTGAATCTCCTTTTCATGAGCCACATCCGATATTTTTCCTTCCCGAAAGACTGCATTCTCTCTGGCTGCCTTCATTCTGAAAGGTCAGAGCACAACATTGTCCTTTCGATGATCTCTTTTCCATTTCCTTTCCAATCGTTCCCCTGCTCTCTGACTACATCTTTTGCTAGAGCTAATATTCCCCTGAGCCCCTTAACCCCTTGGGTTTCTAACACCCACAAAATCCCTTGGACAGACGCTCTGGCTTTCTGGATGCCCCAGAAGAGTGGGTATGGGGGTGGGGATTGGGGAGGGAGATAGGACACCCAAAGAGTGAAGCTGGGTTGAAGACTTTATCTGCTCTCTGCAGCTGCATCTTCTGTGAGCTGCATTCCTGGCCTCGTCAATACTGTTTCCCATTAAATTAAATAGCTTATTGACTGGTGTTCAACGTGGCCACCAGGCTGATGGGATCCACACAGGCTGCTCTCCCCCTGCAAACAATCACAGGTCAGTGCACAGTAAATCAGTTGGTAATGGAGTTTGAACTCTCAGAATCAGCTCTGTGTACCCTTTTTATTTGTTTTTAATTTGTATCAATGGTAATTCTGTCTGTTTCAATTTATGTGATGGTGGCAGCCTAGAAAGCAGAGGAAGTGCCATGTTTTGCCCCGTTAGCCATAGAGGGGACAGAACTCTTTACAGTCTTTTCCTATAGGAAATCTGGCTCTGGAGAGTGAAGACTTTCCTTTTCAGAGGAGCTCATCTTTTTTTGTAGGATTCAACAAAGCTTGACGAGTCTCTTCTCCAATTTTCAGGGAACAGGATAAAAGAAGTCAGTAGGGCAGAGCACAAAATTCTTTTTCCATAGCATACACTTCCTTTGTATCTCTCTGTTGGGATAGCTGACAGAGAGTGTGTACCATCTGTTCATCTGGAAGAGTTTGAGTACAGACCTGTTGGCAACAGGGGTTTGGACCAAATGACCTCATTAACTGTCTTTGTGATTCTGTAATGATTCTATGGCATAGGTCTTCGGGTGCATCTTTGTAAATGTGTACCAGCTTAGTTATAACTTACTACCCAAGGCATTTATTTACTGGCAAATAAAACTATTTGTGTTTCACTTTCAGGGATTCTGAACCTGAAGGGTCATTTATATACATACATGTACACATGCATGCATACACACACACACACACACATATATATATACATCTATAATAAAATACACACTATTACAAAAAAGTTAATTACATTGAAATACAGTGTGTATATACACATATGTATGTGCAAACACACACTGTATTTCAGTGTAATTGATTCTTTTGTGATCCTATGTATTTTATTTTTTACATTTAAAGCCATTATTTTGAGGTGGGTATCCATAGGTTTCACCAGAATGACAAAGGGGTCCAGGATACAAAAAAGGTAAAAAAAAAACCCCAGTTTTACAGACTGTCTGTCTGTAGGAGATTCATTAAAAGCAAGGCCTTCAGCCACACATGGTGTAACATGTCTGTAGTACATGCTGATGGGCAGGGTGATACTTGTGGATTGCTTAAGTTTGGGAGTTCTGAGCTCCAGGACTAAAGCTAATCAAGACTCTGAACTGTCTAGTACCAACATGGTGAGCCCCTGTGAGTTGAAGGAGATGAGGGAACCTGTCCAGGTCAGAAAAATCAAACATATTAAACCTTCCATGCCTATTAGTTATGATGTCAGACTTGTGAGTGGTTATTGCATGTCCAACTAGGTTGATGTGAAGTGAGAGAGTATCCAAAGAAAGAAAAAGAAAAACAAGACATAAACCCTTCTGTTTTGTGTTAGATTTCTGTGAGCAGAACAATGCCTTTTAAAAAAATCCTATTCCCTCCTAGGTGAGAGGCAGTAATGGATAGAATATAAACAATGGGGTCAAGAAGACCTGTCTTTAAGTCCCACTGCTGACATGTATGTGATATTGAGCAATTCATTTAACTTCTCAATGTCCAAGGTAACCCTCTATAACTATAAACTGAACAGTAGGTGTTGGTTGCCATGATAGAAAGTATTTTTTTGGAGGGAAATTGGGGTTAAGTGACTTGCCCAAGGTCACACTGCTAATTTTTATGTTTAAGTGTCTGAGGCCTGATTTGAACTCAGGTCCTCCTGACTACAGGGCTTGTGCTCTATTCACTGTACCACCTAGCCACCCCTAGAAAGTATTTTCTTATCAGAAGTTTCCTATATATAGTCAATTAAAAGTCTGGTGGAAATGTGTGCACACAACTCAATTTTGAAGCAGGAAAACTTTCCCATCTTTTCCTACCTTTGGTCACCCTCCCCTTACCCCATTTAATATCCTATATCCTCTTCATCATCCCTCTTCAAACCTCTTCTCACTTATCCTTCGTTTGGAAAATATTTGAGAAAATAATCTTTAAAATTCTTTTTCTGTAAATGCACCCATGATAAAGTGCAAATGACTGATAACCAAATTAATGTGTTACTTTCTCCTTCCCAGGAATATGTGAATTCTATTGAGCTCTCTTAATTTAAAGATACCCTCTAATAGCAGAATTTTAAACTGAAGCATAGATGGGAGAAGGGATAATTTCAAAGCAGACAGAAGCTTCTCATTGCTACCAAAGGCATACCCCACAGTCAACCAGTTACCCTAGCTATGCCTAGTTCTATTGGTCATCTGCTGCTCCTTTCCAAAACTAACCTTTCAAATCCTTGCTGTCACTTGATTTTAAAGTTAACTCTAGTTCAAAGTATTACTCTTGGGTTCCAGATTCCTTCTCTGGTCCAAGTGGGTGAGTCAGGTCTGAGCTTTCTCTCTCCTGCCAGTGTTCTGGGATCTATCTCTGTCCTTGGTCCTTAGAGGAGTCACTGAAGTTGCCCTTAGACAATGCTTAGGAATTCCATCCTGCTGACATGGCCTGCAGCCCTAGAAAGTGGTACAGGTTTGCACATTCGATATTCTTGCATCTGATTCCTGGAAGCCTCTAGGAGCTTAATGGATTCATTTAAGTGATAATATGAGCTGATCGTATGTCAGGCTGTTAAAACGGTGATAACATATTGCACTAGGAGAGCATTATCTACGGTAACTGCATTATAATGGTTAGAGGATGTCGACGGAACTACATATGATATTCCCATAAACACCAAATGAATTCAGAGTGACTGGGTTATTCACTCAAAGTGTTGCCAAGACAAGAGGTAACACTTCATCTTAGAGACCTACGTTTCCCAAACACCGCAAAGGGAGACATATGCAGAGAAACGCTGGCACATCAAAGTCAGACAAATACACATGCTTCTCTGATTTCTAAGCAATATTAGAATACACTGATGGCACCTAAGAAAAGGGATGGTTAGGCCAGGAGAAGCCACTAATAGTGAGGGGGGAGGAAGGGAGAGAGAGAGAGAAGAGAGAGAAAGAGACAGAGACAGAGAGACAGAGACAGAGAGACAGAGACAGAGAAAGAGAGAGACAGAGACAGAGAGAGAGGGAGAAGGACACATAAAGAGAAGCACACAGAGAAAGAAAAAGACAGAGATAGCAAGTCAGAGACATACATACATAGAGAGACAGACAGAGAAACACAGACAAAGAGAAACAGAAAGACAGGTAACAGAAACAGAGATAAAGACAGACAGAGAAGAGATGGACGAGAAAGACAGAGAGACGGAGCCAAACGGAAGCAAGAAGCACTGTGATAACCAACTCTCAATATAAGAGAGGAGGGAGGGTCATATTGTCCTATCATCATACATTGGAAAGAGTTCTGGCTATGGAATTAAAGAAACTAAATTCAAATCCTGACCCTACTGGTGTGACTGAACAACTCACTTAACTTCCATGAGCCTCAGTTTTATCATCCATGAAACAAGGAGATTGGGTAGAATTGCCTCTGAGTTTCCTTCTATCACTAGATATGTGATTCTGTGATTAGATGTTTCAAAGTCAAAGAAGTCTGCACTCATTGATACATAGATTATTGGAATCAGTTCGGCAACACAGTGCATAGAGCATTGGGTCTGTAGTCAGAAAGACCTGAGTTCAAATCTGGTCTCAGACACTTACTAGCCATGTGACCCTGAACAAGTCACTTAACCCTGTTTACCTCAATTTCCTCTTCTATAAAATGAACTAGAGAAGGTAATGACCAACCTAAATCTTTGCCAAGAAAACCCCAAATAAGGTTATAAAGAGTCAGATACAACCAAAATAACTGAACAATAATAACAATGCACTGGGATCAGGAGCTCCAGAGATCATCTACTCCTCCTTACACCAGATGCATGAATCACCTCTAGAAATTCCTAAATAAGTGTCAGTTAAGCTTTTATTAAGAACCTACTATGTGCTGGGCACTGTATGCAAAGAAAAGTAAAAGACAGTTTCTGCTTTTGAGGAACTCATAGTCTTATGGGGATAATGACACCCAAACAACAACTTATAGACAAACCCTATGAAGGATAAATTGGAGATAATCACCAGAGGGAAGGCACTAGAATGAAAAAGGAAAGGCGAGAAAATAAGATTTCAGCTAGGACATGAAAGGATCACAGGAAACCAGGAAGTAGAGATGAGGAAGGAGCCAGCTTCAGACATGGAAGACAGCTGACAACATGCACAGAGTTGGAAGATGAAGCATTTTGCTCGAGGTACTTGGACCAACCTTTATTCAAATTCATTCACTGATTGGAATTCAGGACCTTCTGAGGCAGCCATTCTTATTTTAGGCAGGTGGATGTTATGGAATTTCAGAGTTTGAAGGGACCATGGAGCCAACTAGTTCAACTTACAACTAATCAAAAATAACTTCTGCAAAATCCAGACCCTGCTTGAAGACTTCTACTGAGGAAAAACCTATTACCTACAGAGATAGTCCAGTCCACATTATTAAGAAGTTTTTCTTAATTTCTGTGTGCCTTCATTCAGAGTGTCATTCCTTCTCTTATCCCCCAAAGCACTAGACTCACAAAGACCAGGGTAGTCAGATGAGGTAGTGGATAAAACACTAGACTTGAAATCAGTAAGACTTTATATTCAGGAGTGTTCTGATAAATGTTTAACAACCAGCTCTCCAAAAAGAAGTGGATGAGGCATGCTTTGAAGTTTAATTTGCTCTATTAACATTTTTCTCTATCACTTTCTTATATCTAGATAAGACTAGACTTAGACAAGACTAGACAAAACAATAAATCATGCTCTGTTTTTTTTTCTTCTGATTTCAGAAGTCGACATGATCACACTGAATATTTAACAATCAGCTCTCAGACAGTTGGTTCTGGCTTGCTCCAGAACCCCCTGCATTAGTTCATATCCTTCCTTAGAGACTAAATAGTTACATGATTCTGGAAAAGACACAATCTCACTGTGCCTCAGTTTCCTAATCTATAAAGTGAGGGTGTTGGGCTCAATGACTTTTAACATCCTTTCCAGTTCTCAATTTCCCTTTGACTCATTGTAGCCTACCCAGAAGTTTACTCTGAAAACTCTACAAACCAAAGCCTAAATAGAGCTTGTGGCTATATTTTCCCAAATATGGGTAGCAGGGTCCCTAGCTCCTATGTAAGTAGTCAATGTAATAAACTCAGGTCATATAAGACAACTTTTATTCAATTCCAAAGAAAATGTAGAAAATGCAAAGAACTCACAAGAAACTAAAAACAGAGAAAACACACAAGATACTCAATTAGTTCAAGTATTCTAGAGAATCCTAATCTAACCCCGCAGAAATACTCTGAGGGCTCAAGAGAGAAAATATATTTTTTGGTGCTGTGAAAAAAACAAATCTCCCTTTCCATCAGACCTAGACTGCCTCAGTAACTAGTTATAGTGGAAGTGGCAAGGTCTAGTATTTTTGTTTTAATTCCTCCCCCCACCTTTACCACATGATATAGGGAAAGTCATACTCCAAATGATGAGATGGGGGAGAGGACACTCCCCTCAGTTATCTTTATACTTATATTATTTAATCAAGGTTTAAATAACAAAGCCATGAGACCTTCTCAATCCTGCCAAGTCCAGCTCTGAGCAAAGTCTAAGTCAACATTCCCTGTCTCTTTCTTTCATTTTTCTCTTTTTTTTCCTGTGCTGATAGTTTATAGAACACTAGAATAGAAGTCGAGGAGATCTGGGTTTGAATTTCCTATCAGAAATCTACTGTTACTATGGACTTTTCTCAGCCTTGGTTTCTTCATCTGTTTTTTTTTAATGGGGCAGGGGTGGGGGAATCAGTTCAAAACAACCAATGATTGAATTTTTAGAGTGAACTATTAGTGATGAAGGTTCCTCTGCTAATGCAGGTCTATTCCTGCAGCTTACTGTGTTAGTGAGCTATCCAAGGCACTGAAAAGTAATTTGCCCAGGGTCACACAATTTGCCCATTCAAAGGCAAAACCGAAAACCACATCTTTCTGCCTTCAAAGCTAGTTTTCTATCTACTACACGGTACTTCCTCTGTTTCCCATCTTTAAAATGGGGGTAATTATAGTGCCTGGAGGACAGTTAAGTGGGATAGTAGATAGAGCACTCGGCTTGGAATCAGGAAAACTCATCTTTGTGAATTCAAAACCAGCCTCAGAAAGTTTCTAGCTGTGTGATCCCAGGCAAGTCACTTAACCCTATTTGCCTTAGTTTCCTCATTTGTAAAAATCAGCTGGAAAAGGAAACCACTCCAGTATTTTTGCTAAGAAAACCCCAAGATGGGGCCACGAAGAGTCAGTCATGAAACAACACAACAACAACAATTATAGTGCCTACCTAGGAGATGTGGCGTCATTTGAGATAATCCATGTAATAGCACTCTGTAAACCTTTAAAAGCTATATAAAAAGAGCATGAAAAATACAATGATGAGTCTGGCTGTGATCACTTTGATAAATTTACTCACTCTAAGATACTAAGGTAATTGAACTAGTTCTAAACAAAACCTCTCTTGAAACTTTCCTTTTTCCCTTGGGGGGGTCCCATTATCCTCCCAGTATGCCAAGTTCATAACCTTGGAGTTAGCCTTGATGTCTCCTTCTCCTATATTCCCCTCATTTGATCAGGTGCCAGGTCTTGTAGATTTTCCTTCCACAGTCTTAAAGATTTGATACCTCCCCCAGAGATCAGGTGCTTACCACTTTTGCCTGGAATTTTTTTTTTTTGCTTTTTTTTTTCCTGGAGGGGGGAAGGCAGAGCAAAAGTAGTTAAGTGACTTACTGAAGGTCACATGGCTAGTAAATATTAAGTGTCTGAGGTCACATTTGAACTCAGATCCTCCTGACTCCAGGGCTGGTGCTCTCTTCACTGTGCCCACTAGCTGCCCCAACCTGAAAAATTTTAATAGCCTTCAAAGGGCATCCCTTGTTCACAGTCTCCCTGCTTTCCTCCAATCTGTCATCCATTTAGTTGTCATCTTATTATTACAAAAACAGATGCCTAATCATGTCACTACATTGCTCAATAATCTCCTTATAGTTTAAACCTTCAACTCCTTACTCACATTGGCATTCAAAGCCCTTGGAAGTCTGACTCTAGTGTACCTTTCTGGATTTATTTCACATTATTTACCTTCACACACTAACTCCCAGCTAGCTGAGCTTCCTGAACTCCATGTTCCATCTTGCATGTCCTTTACAGAGATAAGAATGGCCTCTTTTACCTGGTCAAGAAAAAAAATCATTCTAGGAGGGGAAGTCCCTTAGGGTTTCTGTCCAAAACAGAAATAATTGATATCCTTAATCAGTGACTGGGCTTTGCCTCAGACAAACTGGAACCTGGGAAAGACCTTAGCTTAAATAGGCCAAGGTCTCCAGTTGTATCCAGGGCAATTTCCAGTCTTCCTGGTCTAAATTTCACCACTGGACACAGATGACTCTGGAGGAAAGAGTGAGGCTGGTGGCTTTGCACAGCCTTATCTCATTTAAATCCAATTCACTTGCAAGTCATAACATCAACTTCCTGACGTCAAGGTACTCTTTGAGCACAAAAGACAAACAATTTTTGCAGAGACTGTCCCATGTGCTTGAAATGCCCTCCCTCCTCTGCCTCAAAGAACTCTGAGGTTCTTTCTTGGCTCTGTTTGAATGATTCCTATAGTAATTCCTTCTCTTACCCTGCTTGAATTCATTTAATTGTCTGCATACATCATGTGAACAGCTAGGCGGCATACTGATCACTAGGCTTGGAATCAGGAAACCTCATCTTCCTGAGTTTGAATCTTGCCTCAGATACTTCCTAGCTGTGTCACCCTCGTTATGTCATTTAACCCTATTTGTTTCAGTTTCTGCATCTCTAAAATGAGCTGGAGAAAGAAATGCCAAACCACTCCAACATCCTTGCTAAGAAAAGATCCAAATGGGGTCATGAAGAGTCAGACGCCACTGAAACAACTCAACCACAACATATGATGTATTCTGCTTTCATTCCACTAGGCAGGGATTATTGCATTTTTGTCTGGGTTTCAAATATCTAGCATTGCACGTAGTAGGTGCTTTGAACTGAAGGTGCTGGGGAGTTAGTGTTTTAATTTTCCCAGAAATATCTTAATTTTAACTGAGCTTAGTCCAAAAGAGGGAATCTCTGTTGGGGTTTTTTTAAAGGAGGACATAATTGGGGGAAATTTGGGGGGGTAGGGAAGCTTCCTGGAGGTTGCCTGTTCTTCAGAAGGCTGGCTCTCCCTCCTTCCCCAAATCAGTTTTCAGTTTCAACCTGTGCCTCTCACAAAGGAATAAGATTGAGATCAAAAAAGCCTGCAGGGGCTGAGGCTTTCCCTGTGCCGGGCCTCAGAGTCCCAAGGGATTGCCCCAGGGCTAGAAGGAAGCTGTCTTTATGTTAGAATGTTAAGAGAAAGGGTGCTGGGAAACAGTGCTGAAGGGTGCCCAGGGAAGCCCCGAGGCCAGAGAGGCTTCTGTTTAGCTGAGGCCAAGGGGGCCCAGTGGCGCTCCACTTAGCTTGGTACAGATTTAATGTACTCATTCTTATTCTCCCTAGTTAATACAGGAAATTTGTCTGCTTCCCAGATGTAGTAGATGCTGAGGTTTTGAACAATTCTTGCCTCCTGTTCATCTCTTGCTTTTCCTCACTGCCTCTTCCTCACCCTGCCTTCCCACCTCCACCCCCAGGACCTCCCTATCCCCAAGTTGCCACTGTTACCTATAGTCTGCCCCAAAGTCTCCTGGTTAAAAGACAAAACAGTAGGTCTTAAAGGGAAATGGTGAAAACAGTTAGGACTCCTCACATCTCTCCAATTCTTAACTCCAGTCTCTGAAGAAGCAATCCTTCTCTTTGCCATTAACCGTTCTAATTGTGGCCTTGTTCCCATCCCTGCCTGGCTCTTCTTCCCTGAAGCTTACTCCCTTGGCCATGCTCATTCTCCATCTATTGGCTCCTTCTCTACTGCTTATAAACAGATCCAGATTGTGTCCATCCACAAAACAGCCACAATAAAACAAAACAAAACAAAAAAACCCTTCCTTTGACCATACAATCTATTGGAACTTTCTTACTATGTTTCTCTTCCCTTTCATAGCCAAAAGTCCCTTACCTTACCTTTTTTCTCTCATTCACTTTTCATACCATTACAGTCTGATTTCTGACATTATCACTTAACTAAAATGACTTTTTCCATGGTTGATTGATACATTCAATGACCTTTTCTCAGCTCTCATTCTACATGTCTTCTCTCCAACATCTGACAATGCTGAACATACCCTCCTTCTGGATATTCCCTCTGCCCCACTCCTTCCTGTCTAGCATATCCTTCTTATTCTCCCTTGATAGTTAATCATCTATATCCCACTCCCAACTATAAGTGTTCCCCAAGGCTCTATTCTTGGGGAATAGTAGGCCCCCTTCATTTTTCTTTACCCAGTCTCTTGGTGATTTCTTTAATTCCCATGAGTTCCATGATCACTAATCTAGATGTTGCTTCTCAGTCTATCTGGATGTGGTTTCTGGCTTGGGTGTCAGTCCACTATTACTGTCTATTGATTTCTCCATCTGTAAGTGCCATAGGCATCTCAAAATCAAGATTTCCAAAACAGAAATCATTATCTTTTACTCCTAGCCTATCCCTATCTCTAAATTCCCTTTTTTCTGGAGAGTACACTGCTATCCTCTTGTCACTCAGTTTTCTAACCCTGTAGGCATTCTTGACTTTCCCCCCTCCTTCAATTTCCTCTTCAATATCCAGTGTTACAAATTTCTTTCAATTCTACCTCTAAAAGGTCTATCACATCCACCCCTGTCTTTCTACTCACCCAGCTTCTATTCCACAGTAGGCTCTTGTCACTTCTTAATTAGACTATTACAGTAGCATTTTAGTTGGTCTCCCTACATCCAATCTCTCTCCTCTCCAATCCAGATTACACATATTCACCGATGTGTATGTGTATATATGTATATATAAAGGTATCTATATACATATATACATACATATGTATGAATGCATATGGAATATGTCATATTCCTAAAGTTGAAGTCTCCCCCATCTAATCTCTCTCCTCTACAATCCAAATTTCATGTAACTACATATATATGTATATGTGTGTATATACATCCATATACACATGTGCATACACACATATATACACATAATATACATGAATAGATAGGATTATATTCTATAATTCACACATACAGAATATGCCATGTATCATAGATTTCTAAGTCCAGGTCAGACCAAAGCCCTCTCATATTCAAGAAGTTTCAGTGGTTCCCAGTTGCTTCTAGGTAAAATATAACCTTTCTACATCCCACCCCAAAAAATGTACTCCTCTGCTTGGTCAAGCTCTTTCTTGCCCAGTTGATATTCAGCTGAATAATAATGAAAGGAGAAGTCCTCATGGCCTCCTCAACTAAGGCCCATATGTGGCTACGGTGCATTTGAAAATGACCTTAGTGGCTTGAATGTTATATAGAAATCATTGAGTCTGAATATTCTCTTTCTAGGGACTGAGTAACATAGGGTAAAAGGTGACCCAGATATTGGAAAATGTTTACACTTCCATTCTTATTATATCTTCTAAGTAGATATTCCATTGTAAAAAATGAATTGATGCTAACTGGTTAAATAGAAATTGTATATTAATTAGTAGTGACTAACAGTGAGGGAGATACACATTCCAAAATACCATCTTAATCCTATAGAATTAGAGAAGACCCACCTGATCCCCTGAAGGGTACCCCTACAATGCAAAAGGGGAGGTGTTGCCAGCCTTGTTAAGACCAGTGCAATCTCCAACACTGTCTATATTTTGTTTGTCCAATGTTTTCATATGTCATCTCCTCCATTAGAATATCAATTCTTTAAGGACAAGGCCTATGGTTTTTTCCCCATTATGTATACCCCTGGTACTAGCATAGTTCCTGGCACATAGTAAACATTTACTAAATGTTTGTTGGCTAAAACCTACTTCCCCTCTGTTCCTTGTATGTGTCACTGAATCTCCATTCTGTTCTTCCATTAAGGCTATTCCCAGTGCCTGGCATGGACTCCATTCTCACCTCTATTCCCTGAAACCTGGTCAGGTCAGGTGCTGCCTTCAACATGAGACCTTTCCTAACACCCCCATTTTTGGCGTCCTTCCCCCACCATCACTTTCTGTAAATGTTGTATTGATTACATGTCTACATGTTGTTCCCCCCAGAAGAATAGAATCACACTGAGAGTAGAGACTGTTTAATTTTTATCATCCTATCTTTATTACTTAGCCCAGCACCTGTACATAGTAGTTTAATAAATCTTTTTTAATAAATGAAATATATCCTCAATATAATTAAAATCATGAAGGAGAAGAGGAAAACTTAGAGCTTTGGAGGGAGAGTGGGAAGCTGTATAGAACAAAGAGGATCTTTAGAATTTATCTTCTCCATTGGAAAGATATCTTGAAATTGTGATTTTTATATACATCTATACTGGGAATTCCTTGAGGATAAGAACCACATCTTATTATACATCTCTATGCAGTGTTGGTTATTTTGCTCTGTGCACATAGAGCATTTAACAAATGTTAAATAAATTAGTAAATGAGTAAATGAATGAAAGCTCATAGGAGCCTTGAGCTGAAAAGTATTGTTTGCTCCGTATCTCCCAAGCCTGAAACACTCATGTCATCATTTCATCAAGAAAAAAGAAAGTATGGAGATATCTGGGTGATAAACATTCAGGGAATCTTCTTCATGTGCCTTTCTTGAGAGGTGACATGCAGTGATGCCTAGAGAGCTAGGATAGAGGGTGGCCTAAGAGCTAGAAAGACCTGGGTTTGAGCTTCACATCTGACTCTTCCTGACTATGACTCTGGGCAAGTCACTTAAGTCACTTAACCCTTCTGAACCAGAGCTACTGTCTAAGCCTTTACATTCTATAGAAGGTGTTGTTCTACCTTGGTAAAAGGAGGTTGGTCAAGGAGTTCCCCATAACAGGAAAGTCACTGGCCCAGTCCCTCTCCCTATCATGTATCCAACATGAATTGCCTGACTCCAGGTCAAAAGGCTAAATGATGGACTAACGCTGGATGAGTCCTGCTAATTTAACTTCACACGAAATAATTAGCTAATAAAGATAGCCCTGATGGAGGGGGATAATGTAGAAAAGAAGGGAGAGAATTTTGAACTGAAAATGTAAAAAAAAAATTTTAAAAGACAGCCCAGTCCTTGGCTTAGCTGCAGAAAAGACATTGGGGCATCAGGGATTAGATTGTTGTAATATTTAATGTCTATTAGAGAATGATTGATTGGTGGTAGGGAGGGGCAAAACCCCCCACAACTTTCTTGCTCCTACCAAACCCTGAGGGCCCTTCTTAAATTTTTAGAAATAAAGCCACTTTGGAATCCTTTGGATCTGTGCCCTGGCATAACTCAAGGCTGCACATCATACTGGATTAGACCCCATGGTGCAATGTAACACCACATGATAGGTTCTATGTTAGGTCATCCATCAGAGTGAGGAGCAAGGCTAACGTTGGAGGAGCCACGCGGGAGTCTGGCCAAGGGTCTCAGCTGTCAATTAGGACTCCCCCAGAAACATCTGCAAGTAGACAGATCTTATTTGCAATAGTCCACCTTTCAACTCTATAGATGCCTCTAGTAAATGTGGAGGACTATTGGCACCAGCCTCTCTCTTATACTGTCTCCCTTAGGTCTCAGAGCGTCTGTATTCCTTTTTGGTCACTGCTTACACCTGGGAACTCCCAGTAGCAGAAAGAAACCATTGGCAAACTCACTTCAGTTAAATTTTCCAGAAAGGCTAGATGTAGTATGAACAGAAAGTTCCCTGGGATGGAAATCAGAACTGGGTTCTAGTTCCTGGTCAGGTTCTCATTGCCTAACTGCATAGCTTAGGACCTCTCTGGTCCTCATTTTTCTCAACTGTAAAATGAAGGGAGTGGACTAAATCATTTTTAAGATATTCTCTAGCCCCAAGATATACTAAGATTCTAAGACATTTGACTATGCCTCATGTGCCTGGCATTGTATTATGCTAATGTAAGCCAGATTGGGAGAATAGCCATGATTTGCTAGGTTTTAAATTGAATAGAACATTGGATTTGGAGTTAAGAAGACCTGAGTTCAAAATTAACCTCCAGACACTAAATAGGTGACTCTGGGCAAGTCACTTATCCTCTATTTGTTTCACTTCCTTCGTCTGTAAATTGGGGATAACAACAGCACTTAACTCCCCAGGTTGTGATGAGGAAAAATGAGATAATATTTGTAAAGTGCTTTGCAAACCTTAAAGCTCTATAAAAATGCTTGCCTTTATTATTATATATTTACTTATTTATTAGCCTCATGGTGCAGGGCTTATTCTGTTTCTTTTTATTCAGACATTCAAGAAAAGAATATGCAAAGAGTCTTGAACTTGTCAAAAAATTACTCCAAGGATTCCCTTTGCTCCCAGGACAGATGGAGAGAGATCATAAAATAGCTGAAAGACTCCTTTGAAATTATCAAGTCAAACCCCAACATTTTATCATAGAATAACGGGAGGCCCAGAGACACAGAGTGATCTCTCTGAGATCACAAGTCCAAATTTTTATCAGAACTGGTGCTTAGCATGTTGTCTTGAACATAGTAAGGACTTAAAAATGTTTATTGATTATTGATCGATTATCTTCTGACTTTGGATTCAGTTTTATTACCTTTGCATGCTTTCCTTCACAAAGCCTAAGAGGACATTAGTGAACTTGCAGTTATAGTGTTAGAAGGGACATTAGAGACATTTATTACAATCTTAGGCGTCACAGTGGATAAAGTGCCTGACCTAGAATCAGGGAGGTCTGAGTTCAAATCCAGGCTTAGATATTTACTAGCTGTGTGACTTTGTATAAGGGCAAGTCACTTGATCCTGTGTTTGCCTCAATGTCCTCATCTATAAAATAATCTGGAGAAGAAAATGGCAAACCACTCCTGTTTCTTGGTCAAGAAAATCCCAAATGGGGTCACAGAGTCAGACACAAATGAAACAACTTAAGTACACTAACATCATTTTACAGATAAAGGGAATAGAGACTCAGAACAAGCAGGGAAAGACCAGAGAAAGGATAGAACCTAGGATTTCTTACTCCATGTGCAATGTACTAGCCACCATACCATCCTTCTGACTCAGTTCTGCACTCGTGGATTATTTGTGTATTGCAAATATATAAAAGAGACTCAAGTTTAGTGAGAATGATAGTGTATTGGATGTCCACATGAAAAATTGTTCTTTTTAAAACTTGACTTATTTTTAGTTTTCAACATTCATTTCCACAAGATTTTGAGTTACATGTTTTTCCTCTCCCTGTCTTTCCCCTACTACTCATCCCCAAGTAGCAAGCCAACTGAATACTCCTTCCCCCAATCTGTTCTCTCTTATATCCTCCCCATTTATCCCCTAACTTTCTACAAGAGCAAGATGGGTTTCTATATGCCAGTACCTATATATCATATTTTCCAGTTGCATGTAAAAGAACAATTTTTATATATTTGTTTTTAAAACTTTGAGTTCCAGATTTTTTCCCCTTCTTCCCTCCTCACCCACTCCTTTATTACCTTTGCATGCTTTCCTTCACAAAGCCTAAGAGGACATTAGTGAACTTGCAGTTATAGTGTTAGAAGGGACATTAGAGACATTTATTACAATCTTAGGCGTCACAGTGGATAAAGTGCCTGACCTAGAATCAGGGAGGTCTGAGTTCAAATCCAGGCTTAGATATTTACTAGCTGTGTGACTGGGAAGACAAGTAATTCAATATAGGTTGTACATGAGTAGTTACCCAAATCATTTCCATAGTGGATACATTGTGAAAGACTGACTACATTTCCCTCCATCCTATCCCACCTCCCACTTATTCTATTTTCTCCTTTGACCCTATCCCTTTTCAAAAATGTTTGCTTCTAACTACCCTCTTCCCTAATCTGGCCTCACTACTATCCTCTCCTATCCCCATGTTTTCCAAGTAGGATAAGGTACCCAATTGAGTGTGTATGTTATGTCCTCCTTAGTCTGAATTCAATGAGAATTAGGTTGTCCCATTCCCTTTCAAATTCCTGCTTCCCCCTCCATTGTAACAGTTTCTCTTGCCTCTTTTTTATGACATAATTTACCTTAATCTATCACTCCCCTTCTTGTCCCAATAAATTCCTCTCTCACCTCTTAATTTTATTTTTTAGATATCATCCCTTCATATGCAACTTATCCTGTGCCCTGTCATGAACATACAAATACCCACATTCACATATATTTTATACACATACATCCTCCTATGTATACATATATGTGTATATGTACATACATATATGTATATACACATACATACATTGATACACATATATATTCCCTTCAGCTATCCTCATACTGAAAAAAAGTCTTATAAGTTGGGTGGCAGAGCCAAGATGGTGGCATAGAAGCAACAAGGTCCCACAGCTCCCACACCGCCACCCTAAACACCCATAAAATATGAGCCCAGACAAAGTCTAGGACTCTCAGAATCACAAAAATAAAGAAAACACATCTCTCACTGAAGACAGCTCGGCAGCAGGAGCTCAGCGTGGCGGCCGGGAGCAGAGGCAGGTCCAGCCTGAAGCCGAGACCACGGCCAGGCCTGGGGTGGTGGGAAGGAGCTGGGCTGAGCTGAGCAGAGCCACCCAGCAGCCGGTTTTCATAGGAGAGTATCTAGAGCCTCCAGCACCTCCACATCTGCCAAGGCGTGAGGAAGGGGGACTGAAGAGGGGCAGCTCGCCCCGGAGCAGAGACCGGCCCAGCCCAAAACTGTAGCTGTGGGCAGGCCAGGCCCCAGGGCAGCCAGGAGGAGCTGAGCTTCCCGAGCCACAGCTTGAGTCTACTTCAGAGAAGATCTATTGAACCTGAGGGAATCTTCACATCCACCAAACCAGGATTAGATGGTCAGTGAAAGTGAAAGTGAAACTTTGAAAACTAATCTGGGAGAGGAAAAGCAGTTCAGCAAATCTGCCCCTGGGGCAAAGAAGCAGTGGGGGAGGGGAACTGCTGGAACCCACAGTGACCCCCACTGGGCTGCTTCAGAGCCCCTGGCCTGCAGACTCTGCAGGGGGGCTGAAGTGATTGATCAGGGCCAAGTGCTCTTACGTTGAGTGGCCTGGATCCAGATCGCGGTCTTGAGTGGTGCTCCTGGGGTGTGCTTTCAGCAAGGAAAAGCTGGGGGGACTTGAAACACCCCCCTAATAGCTCCGGTATATGGGAAAACCCTAGTGATTTGGAACAGAGCTTTCCCCCCTGGAAGCAGAGTTTCACAGAGCTAAAAAAAAACCCAACCAGTTAACTGACTGGCCAACATGAGGAAAAGGAAGCAGAATAAGAACAGCAATAAAACTCTAGAATCCTT
>CM053593.1:91830556-91864542 GCA_028646575.1 Pseudocheirus occidentalis
GGGTTGGGGCAGGAGCAAGATGGGGAGAAAATGTGTAATTCAAAAAATGTAATGAAAATGAATAATGTAAACAAGAAAACAAATAAAAACTAAATTTTAAAAAAATGTTGTTTCCTGGCTGCCAAATAGTCCTCATAAGGATTGGTTCTGACCATATCCATCCCCTACTCAAATTATTTTCAGTGACTCCCTATTGTCCCAGGATAAAAAACAAACTCCTTAGACTGGCATCATCATCATCATCATCGTCGTCATCATCATTGTTACTGTTGCAAAAGACAAGGAGAAGAAATATTGCTTCCAAACCCAAGGGAGGTCATCCATATCTGGCTTCAATCTACTTTTCCAGCTTCATTTCACATTGCAATACTTTGTATGCTCTAGATTCCAACCAAACTGGACTACTTGTACTATAGAACTGATGAATATCAGTAGGTGGGGACCTCAGAGGACATCTCCAAGCCCTACCTGAATAAGAAAACACTCTATAAAATACCTGGTAATGGTCATTCAGCTTCTGTTCTAAGAACTTTATAGAGGGGAACTTATCACTTTACCAGGTAGCCTACTATATTTTGGACAGTTCTAATTAGTTCCTCATCTGTAAAATGAGTCGCAGAAGGAAAGGGCAAACCACTCCATTATCTTTGCCAAGAAAACCCCAAAGAGAGTAATGGAGAATTGGATATGACTGAAACAACTCAACAACAACAACAAAAACAACAATAACAACAACAAAATGGTTGGGAAATTCTTCCTTTATATGGAGGTGAAATCTGCTGATGCAAATGACACCCATTTCAAATCTATTCTTTCTTACATATGACTGACCTTCAACAGTTGTTATATCTCCCCATTCTAAGTCTCCTTCAAGCTTAACCTACCAATTCCTTTAAATAATCTTATGAACTCAAACCTTTATGCCATTCTGGTTGTCTTCCTCTAGATCAGGGATTCTGAATCTTTTTCTACTTGTGACCCCTTTTCTTATTTTAGCAGCATTAGTTGGCACTGGGTACCTGAGGGCACGCATAGTGCAAAGTGCACATGATTTGTGTTCAGAACCAAGGCTATGGTGAAGTGGTGTCATGAACATGAACAAGAGCTGCCAGATACACCTCAGAGTCATTATGCATTTGATTCTTGATTAATTTTTGATCTTTGTATATTCAGAAACCTTTTACTATTGCCAAATTTTTTGTGACACCATACAGGGGCACAAACCATAGTTTTAGGAATGCTGCTCTAGATAGTGCATCTTGCAGAACTGAAAATAATATTTTATATGAGATCTGCCTAGGACAAATGTAGAAAAACTATCACCTCCCTACTCATAGACAGTATTCCTTTTTAAAATGCAGTCTCAAATATTGTGTCAAAATTTGATTGACCAGAGAAGTGTACCAGTATTGTATATCAATTTCATGTTGACATACTTGCCCAGGTTCTAGATAATGGACAATGCCCTCATACCTTCCTAGTTATGAATGGAGTGAAACAAGGCTGTGTGCTTTTTTCTGTTTTTTTTTTGGTATGATGTTTTTAGCCATGTTGTCAAATGCTTTCAATGAGGATGTGCATGGCATCAAGGTCAGCTTACCACACTGATGGTAAATTCTTCAATTTGAAAAAGCTACAAGCCAAGACCAAAGTAGACAGAGTGTTGGTGCATGATTTTCTGTTTGCAGATGATTGTGCCCTCAGTACAGCTTCTGAAGCTGAGATGTAACAAAGTATGGATCAATTCTCTGCTGCTTGTGCTAATTTTGACTTAACAGTTAACACCAAGAAAACACAGGTGCTCCATCAGCCACCACCACACCAACCATACATGGAACCATTGGTTACAGCAAATGAAGAAGTTTTGAATGCTGTGGATGAGTTCACTCATCTTGGTAGTGTACTTTCCAGGGATGTACAGATTGATAATGAGGATGACACATGCATTGCCAGACCTAGTTCAGTATTTGGGAGGCTCCAAAGGAAAGTATAGGAGAAAAGGGGTATTAGACTGACTACCAAATTGAAGGTCTATAGAGCCATTGTGCTGACCTCATTGTTGTATGCCTGTGAAACCTGGACAGTATACTAATACCAGGCCAGGAAACTAGATCACTTCCATTTGAATTGTCTTAGGAAGATTCTGAAGATTACCTGGCAGGATAAGAGACCAGACACTAAGGTCCAAACTTGAACTAATCTGCCAAACATTCAAACTGTGCTTCAGAGAGCACAACTCTGATGGGCTGGCTTCATTGTCCAAATGCAAAATGTATGCTTGCCAAAAAGATTATTTTATGGAGAACTCACACAGGGCAAGCATTCACATGGTGGTCAGAAGAAGTGACACAAGAACACTTTCAAAGTCTCTCTCAAGAACTTTGGAACTGATTCTGTGACATGGGAGACACTGGCACAGGATCACCCAGCATGGCATGCCAACTTCAGAAAAGGTGCCATGCTCTATGAGTAAAGCAAAATTGAGACAGCTCAAAGGAAACACAGGATACACAACTTAAGAGAATCCACCCCAAATGTTCATATGGACTATTTGTGCCCAACCTGTGGTAGAGCATTCCAAACTTGTATTGGTCTGATCAGCCATAATGAGCCACACTGAAACTTGACTTTTCCATAGTTATGGTATTTTGGTCCTCTTAGAGAATAAAGGACAACAACCAACCAAAATATTAACTTTATTTTGGGTTGCCATATCATATTGTTGACTCATATTGCACTTACAATCCACTAAAACTCTCAGATCTTTTTCAGACAAATTACTGTTGTCATGCTTCCCCATCTTATACTTGTGAAGCAGATTAAAAGAAAAAAAACAGCCTGGAACATTTACCCTTATTAAAATTCATCTTAGTTTTGGCCCAGTATTCTAGTCTGTCAAAATCCTTTTGGATCCTGACCTTGTAACACAATATTTTGGCTCTCCTACCCAGCTTTATGCCATCTTCAAATTTAATAAGCATACCATCTCTGCCTTCATCCAAGTCTTCTTTTTTATTTAAAGCTTTGAGCTCCAAATTCTATCTCTCCCTCCTTCTCCTACTTCTTCCTTAAGATGGTAAGTAATCATATATATATATATATATATATATATATATATATATATATGTATATGCTATACATGTGCAATTATGTAAAACATTTCCATATAAGTAAAAAAATGAAAGAAAAAAGTGAAAAATAGCATATTTCAGCCTGTATTCAAACAATATTAGCTTTTTCTCTGGAGGAAGATAGTACGATTCATCATTAGTCCTTTGGGATTGTCTCAGATCATTGTATTGCTGAGAATAGCTAAGTCACTCACAGTTCTTCACTGAACAATATTGCTGTTACTGTGTACAACATCTTCCTGTTTCTGTTCACTTCACTATGCATCATGGATCTTTGGGTTTGTCATATATTTGATTACTCTTATCATTTACTATAATGTAATTTGTACCTAATCTATTCCACTTATCTACCTCTCTATTGCTTTGCCAGTACCAGATTATTTTGATAATTACCACTTCAGTTTGAGATCTGGTATGACTAGATCCGGTATGGCTTCTTTCACATTTCTCCTCTTTTCCTTGATATCCTGGAGCTTTTGTTCTTCCAGATGAATTTTGCTTTTTTTTTTTTGCTCTATAAAATAATTTTTTGTTGACTTGTTTATTTACTTTTAGTTTACAAGATTCAGTTCCACAATCCCTTGAGTTTCAGATTTTCTCCACTCCTTACCACCTCCCGCCCCATGGTGGTGTACAATCATGTATAGGATCTGCAAATACTTTCACATTGTACAATAGTCTGGTTGTATAGAAGGGTTATAACCAATGGACTGAACAATGGGATAAAATAAAGAAAACCAAACATGAAAAAGAACAATAGCATGTAGATTGCTTCAGCCTCCATTTAAACTCTGGTCTTTCTAGATCTTTCTCTGAATGTAGACATCTCCTTCTATCCTAAGACTTGTAGAGCTGTCTTATACCTGTGTGTTTCTGAGAAGAGTCCAGTTTATTGAAGTTGGTTGTCACATATATGATGTGTCTGTTATTGTGTACAGATTTTATAAAATAATTTTTGATAGTTTGAATTGTATGGGCCTGAATAGATGAATTTAGTTAGAATTGTCATTTTCATTATATTGGCTTGACCTACCCATGAGCAATTGGTATTTTTCCTATTGTTTAGATCTGATTTTATTTGTGTGAAAAGTGTTTTGTAATTGGGTTCATATAGTTCCTAGATTTGTCTTAGCAGCTGGATTCCCAAGTGTCTTATATTGTCTATAGTTATTTTAAATGGAATTTCTCTTTGTATCTCTTGCTGTTTGACTTCATTGGTAATGAATAGAAATGATTTATATGGGTTTATTTTTAGACTGTAATTTTGCTAAAAATGTTAATAATTTCAAGTAGTTTTTTGTTGATTCTCTAGGATTTTTTAAGCATAGCCTCATATCATCTGCAAAGAGTGATAGTTTATTTCCTCATTGTCTTTAATTTCTTTGGTTTTAAAAATTCCTTTAATTTCTTTTTCTTCTCTTATTATTATAGCTAACATTTTAATATGATATTAAATAATAGAGGTGATAATAGGCATCTTTGTTTCACCTCTGATTGTATTAGGAAGGGTTTTAGCTTATTATTCCTATTATGGATAATGCTTGCTGATGGTTTTAGATAAAAAATACTTATAATTGTAAGATAAGCTCCATTTTTTCCTATTCTCTCTAATTTTTTAAAAATAAAAATAGGGTGCTATATTTTCTCAAAGGCTTTTTTGCATCTATTGAGATAAACATATGATTTCTGTTGGTTTTGTTATTGATATGATCAATTATGCTGATACTTTTCCTAATATTGAACAACCCTGCATTCCTGGTTTAAATTCCACCTGATCATAGTGTATGATCCCTATGATATATTACTGTAGTCTGTTAGTATTTTACTTAAAATTTTTTGTGTTGATATTCATTAGGGAAATTGGTCTATATTTTTCTTTCTTTGTTCTAGCTCTTCCTGGTTTAAGTATCAGTACCATATTTGTGTTGTGAAAGGAATTTGATAGGATGCCTTTGCCTATTTTTCCAAACAGTTGTTATAGTATTGGGATTATCATTCTTGAAATGTTTAGTAAAATTGACTTGTGAATCCACTAGTCGCAGGGATTATTTCTTTTCCTTTTTTTGGTTATTATTATTGCCTTTTTAAAAAATCTTATTTAATATTTTATTTTTCCTAATTTCATGAAAAACAATTTTTACTTCTTTAAAATTTAAAATTCCAAATTCTCTCCCTCCCTACCCCCATTGAGAAGGCAAGCAATTTGATGTAAATTATACATCTGTAGCCAGGCAAAATACATTTTCTATCATTTATTCTGTGAAAGATAAAACAGGCAAAAATGCAAGAAAAATAAAGTAAAGAAAAATTATCTTTGATCTGCATTCAGGCTCTACTAATTCTCTCTCTCTGGAGATGGACAGTACCAGTTATCATACAACTTATAGAATTGTCTTGGATCATTGTATTGCTTAGAATAGCTAAGTTATTCATAGAATCACCATGAAATATTGCTATTACTGTGAACAGTTGTCTCCTGGTTCTGCTCATTTCCCTTTGCACCAATTATTGTAAGTCTTTTTGAGAGCATCCCACTCACCATTTCTTAAAGCACAATAGTATTAAATCACAATAATGATATACAATTTATACATTCATAATCCCATCAATTTATAATCCTTTGCCACCATAAAGGAGCTGCTATAAATATTTTTGCCCATATAGGTCCTTTTTCTTTTTGTATTTATTCTCCTTGAGATATAGACCTAGTAGTGATATTGCTGGGTCAAAGGGTAAACACGATTTTATAGCCTTTTGGACACAGCTCCAAACTGCTTTCCAGAATGGTCGAACCAGTTCACAAATCCACCAACAGTCATTAGCATCTCAATTTTCCCACATCTCCTCCAACATTTGTTATTTTGTTTTTCTGTCATATTAGCCAACATGACAGGTGTGGGGTAGTAGCTCAGAGTTGTTTCAATCTGCATTTCTTTCATCAACAGCGATTTAGAATATTTTTATATGACTATAGATAGCTTTAATTACTCAGTCTGAAAATGTCCTATTTGTATCCTTTGACCATTTATCAATTGAAGAATGGTTCTTATTTTTACAAATTTGACTCCATTTTTATTTTTTTGAGAAGTGAAGTCTTTGTCATAGAAACTGCAAATTTTTTTTTTGCAGTAATGATCTTTAGCTATGTATTTCTCTCCATCCTATTTTTACCTCTCTCTCTCTCTCTCTCTCTCTCTCTCTCTCTCTCTCTCTCCTTTTATCCTATCCATTCTCAACAGTGTTTTGCTTCTGACTTTACCTTACCTAAACTGCCCTCCCATCTATCAGTTTCCCACCCCCTTCTCTTATTCCCTTTCCTTCTTACTTTCCTGTGTGGTAAGATAGATGTCTACAGACTACTGAGTGTGTATATTATTCCCTCTGTAAGCCAATTCTTATGAGAGTAGGGTTTATATGCTCCCCTCCTGATTTCCTACATTTTCTTCTCCACTGTAAATTCTCTTTCAGATCTCTTTTATGTCTGATAATTTATCCCATTCTACATCTCCCTTTGCCTTTCTCCCAGTGAATTTTTTCTCATCCCTTAATTTTACTTTTTTAGATAGTCATGCCATCACATTCAACTTACACCTCTGCTTTCTATGTATACCCTTTCTAACTGCCCTAATGATGAAAAAAAAATATCTTTTCTGCATGTAGGAATATAAACAATTTAACTACATTGAATCCCTTGTGACTTTGCTTTCTTATTGACCTTTTTATGATTCTCTTGAGTCTTGTATTTGGAAGTCAAATTTTCCATTCAGTTCTGTTCTTTTTTTTTCATTAGAAATGCTTGAAAGTTCTCTATTTCATTGAAGGCCTATTTCCCCCCTAGAAGAATTATACTCAGTTTTGCTGGGTAAGTAATTCTTAATTGAAATCCTAGCTCTTTTGTCCTCTGGAATATCATATTCCACACCTTCTTATCCTTTAGTGTAGAAACTGCTGAATCTTGCATGAACCTGACTGTAGTTCTACAATATTTGAATTGTTTCTTTTTGTATGCTTGCAGTTATTTTCTCCTTCATGTGGAAGGTCTGGAATTTAGCTATAATATTTCTTGGGAGTTTTAATTTTGGGAGCTCTTTCAGGAGGTGATTATTAGCTTCTTTCAATTTCTATTTTACTGTCTGGTTCTAGAATATTGAGATAGTTTTCCTTTATAATATCTTGAAAGATGATGTCTAAGCTCTTTTTTTATTGTCATTTTTAGGTAGTAAAATCATTTTAAAAATTTCTCTTTTATCTGTTTTTCAGGTGAGTTATTTTTCTAATGAGATATTTCACATTTTCTTCTATTTTTTAATCTTTTGATTTGGTTTGATTAACTTTTAAGGAATTACTTTCTTCAGTGAGCTTTTGTACCTCCTTTTACATTTGGCCAATTCTACTTTTTAAGGAGTTCTTCTCTTCATTGTTTTGTGTGTGTGTGTGTGTGTGTGTGTGTGTGTGTGTGCTTCTTTTACCCTTTGCCCTATTCTGTTTTTTAAGGTGTTTTTTTTCCAGAATTTTTTTTGTGCTTCCTTTACCAAGATGCTAACTCTTTTTTTTCATGATTTTCTTGCATCTCTCTCATTTCTCTTCCCAGTTTTTTCTCTACCACTCTTTCTTAATCTTTAAAATCCTTTTTGAGCTCTTCCATGACCTGAAACTAGTTCATATTTTTCTTGGAGGCTTCCAAAGCCTCCGAGAAATTCCAATGAAGGAATTTTGACTTTGTTGTCTTCTTCTGCGTTTGTGTTTTGATCTTCCTTGTCACCATAGTAACTTTATATGGTCAGAATATCTTTTTTTTCTGTTGTTGCTCATTTTACAGATTATTTCTTGACTTTTAACTCTGTGCTAAAGTGGGGCTCTACTTTCCAAGTGCAAGGGGCATTGTCTCAAGCTTAAGGATCTTTGTGCTGCTGGTTTCAGAATTAATTCTGGAAACTTGTACATTTTTTACTCCTCCAAAGTCGTAAATTTTTATCTATCTTTTCCCATGGTATTGGCTCTTTTTTCATGATTCTCTTGCATCATTCTCATTTCTTTTCCCAATTTTTCTTCTACTCTAATTTGCTTTTAAAAATTCTTTACATTTTTTCTTTGAGGCTTTGCATGTAGCCATTTTGAAACTATTGTTTTCTTCTAAGTCTATGCCTTGATCCTCCTTGTCGCTATAGTAACTTTCAAAAGTCAATTTCTTTTTTTTGTTTGTTTTTTGCTCATTTTCTCTTATGGTTGTTTTGGGCTTGTTTGTTTGTTTGTTTGTTTTGTTTTTTAGGTGATGGTGTTTTTGTGTGAGAATTAGGCTCTGGTCCTGCCCTATCCCAAGCTTTTTGTGCTGGGGCTTAGAGTCTTACTGCTGGCTTTCACTGGGCTTCAGGGCTTAGTTGCTTGCTTTCACTGGTTTTTACTGGGGGGTGAGGCCCTTCTACTGGGTTGCTATTTTAACAGTCCTTCTGGTGACTGACCATGGAGGAGGGATCTTGTTGTTGATCTGATCCAGAAGTGGGGCCATGCTAGATTGCAATGGAAACAGGGTCTTTCTACTGGCAGGTCCCAAGGGCAGGATCTCACTCTTGGACAATCCCAAGGTAGGCCTTCTACTACTGCTCAATGGAGTCAAGGTCTCTGGAGGCTTGTGCTGGTTGTGGGGTTGCTGGAATTGGTCCTTGCTGTACTTCACAGACAGCTTACTTGCCTAGGAATCTACTAGTTTGCAGGATGGCGGGGCCTCACTGGTGGATTGCCCCAGGCTTAGAACCTTGCTCCAGGCCCCCTACTGTTAGACTGGCTGCTGCTTCTCTCGGCCCTCATTCCCCTCCCACCCCAGCGAGACAAACCTTTCCTTCTGGGCTGGTGAGCCAATTCCCTGCTCCTAGACCAGTCTTCTTATTGTTTGGAGGGAAATTTTGGAGGGCTTCAGAGGGTTCCTTCCTCACTCTGCCATCTTGTCACTGGACCTACATTCAAATCATTGATAAAAATGCTCAGTGGCAGAGGGCCGAGTACAGATCCCTGAGTCAGTCCATAAGAGGCCTCCTTTCAGGAGGATCATTATACTTATAAGGACTAAATGACTACACTTTGTGACTAATCCTTCAACTAGTTCCATACTTACCTGCAATGACAGTAGATAGCCTAACTGAATGACTTTTGAGCCACTTTGTACGTTGGTTGTTGTCCTTCATTCTCAAAGAGGGCCAAAATGACATCACCATGTTGGAGTCAAGGGGAGTGTGTCCAACTGTGGCTGATCAGACCAATAAGTCATTCAGGGGTGGGGCACCTGCAACCTTGAAACCAAATATGACCCTTTAGGTCCTCAAGTGCACCCCTTTTGAGGTTGCAGGCTCCCTACCTCTGGTCTATATATATCCATACACACTTATATGTATGTATATGTGTGTATAAGCATGTGTATGCATATACTTATGTCTAAGTATGTCAAAAATGTATATATATTTGTCTAGGTATAGATACACGCGTACACAGAGAGAGAATGTTGGTGGCATAGTGGATAGAGCTCTGGGCCTAGACACAGGAAGAGCTGACTTAAAATCTGGCCTTAGACACTTATTAAGAGTGTGACCTTGGGCAAGTCATTTAACCTGTGTATCTCAGTTTCCTCATCTGTACAATGAGGCTAATAATAGCACCTTCCTCCCAGGCTTATTGTGAAGATCAAATGAGGTAATAGCAGGGCTTAGCCTGGCTTGTAGTAAGCACTATATAAATGTTAGTGACTATCATTGTTATTGTTACTATTATTATTGTATTGAAGTTAACACTTCAGTAAGACTTTTGGGATACCACATATATGTGTATTTATGTACATTACAATGTAAACTCTTTGAAGACCAGAGATTATCTCAATTTTTTATTTATATCCCTAGCACCTAAAATATACACACACATATAGACACATATACATATATATACAGTGTAAATACATATATAAATATATATGAAAAATATTAAATTTTTTGCTCATGCATTCATTTTAACTCACTTGACTTCACTGCCATCTTGCTCAACTGATTTTAAAAATTTTTTATTAGTTACTTTATTTTTAGTTTTCAACATTCACTTCCATAAGCTTTTGACTTTTAAATTTCCTCACCCACCTCAATCCAAGATTGCATGCACTCTGAAATAGGCTCTATATATACATTTATATTAAATCTGATTTTTTTGTATCCCAAGGCCAAAGCAGAATTAAAAAAGTAAATATGGAATACAGTACTCATGAAGACAATTTCTTCTAAGATCCTCTACTTAGAAGTGCTAGGACTGTTTTCTCTCATCACTGGCTCCTGCCATCCTTTCTTCTCTCTCCTTTGTTCTTGTTCCATCTTCCATAGGACCCCTTGTCCTGGAGCTGCTTTGCTTACTGCCCGTCATTTCTGTGGAATATGTTCAGAGAGGATTTATTCAACTTACTCTAAATGAGAGATACTTTCCAAAGCTGTATAGACTTCTTCAAACACACCAAAGAAGCTAATAGATTTCATGCTCACTTCTATCACCCAGCAAACAATCACGGGTCACCAAACCATAAATCAGCAGCTAATGGATTTTCAACTACGTGCTTTGGCCCTTGGTACAGTTTTTAATTTGCTTTTAATTTGTATTGATCTTCCCCTTCTACTTCAATCTTTCTAGTATCAGCACGTTAGAAAATGCTGCAATGACTCCCTGGTCCTTGGCATTTGCAGGGTCAAAGAGCTGTACATTGTATACATTGGAATGAGCTCTCTTCTGTTCGAATAAACCCTGATGGGTTGGGGCTGTGGGAAAGGAGTGTGGGGAGAACCCAACCTTGTAGCTCTGGGAGTTTTGGTTTTTCAGTCTAGAGGAGAAGACTGGGTGAGGAATTAGAAACAGAGAAATTAGAGTTGGGAAACCCCTCTGATTAGGACAGGCAAGTAGATGACCCAGGTCTGGCATCAACTGAAAAATTCATATCCAGAGCCAGGTCTATTAGAGACCAAGGAAGGAAATTAACCTCTCCATAGACCATGATTAAACTGCTGTCAATTCAACCCTTTCCCACAAGCATTAGAAAGTCTCTGGTTTTTCTTCTCTTTAATTGGATTAAAATAAGGAAGTCACAGACCTCTGAAGAAAGGAGAACTGAAGAGAAATCCCAACCTCTCTAGGGTCCAAGACTTGGCCAGCTCTAAAGAATAGATGTATGAAAGGGCTTTGAAGTTGGTGGAGATCCAGGATTCTACAAGCTTGAACCATAGCTAGGATTACTAGAAAGCAAACTCCCCAAGGGCAGGGTCTGGGCTTAACAAGCCTGGGGTGACTAAAAATGCCTCACATTTATAGAGAGCTTTATTGGTTCACTGGCTGTGAAACAAATCAGGGAAACAGGTATTAACTAGCTCATATTTTTGGAGTGCCTTCCTTACAAGAACTGGCAGCTGATACAAAAACTATGATCCCAGGTAGAAATGAGACAATTGAGGTTTATGTGTGATAAGCTTATGGGTGATTAATAGTTTATAAGTATTAGATCTAGCTCTCGAACCCAAGTTTCCTGACTCCAAATACAATTTAAAAAGAAAAGGATATTTAATATAAGACAGAACAGAAATTACAAAGCATTTCCTTTTCACCCCTGGGGGCATAGTCTTCCCCTTGGCCTTTTAGGAATGTAGGCTGAAACTTAAAATAACTTCTATATGACATTTGCCCCACTAAGATCACTTCTGAATTCAACATTACCAATCACTGTAGCTCCCTTTTACTTCCTTTGATCTGTGCTGGTTCAAACAGATCTCCAGGGACTTTGCTCCTCAGGATTTGGCTTATAACATATCCTGGGGTATACTCCAGCTTTTAAACTTCTAATGAGTTATTCTCCTGACCTTTCCAAGCTCATGAGGTTGTAGCCACTGCCAATATGCCATCACCTAAAAGCAGAACGACTAGATAAAGCAAAGACAGAAATGACAGGACCATGAGCTCATAGGGGATTTGGCCCTGGTCCAGACAGGGAGATAAGATCCTGAGCCTTCTTTTCACATAGAGGGCTTACAAGTTTTCTTGCCTCCCCACTTGAATACAGCTAATCACTTAACAAAATAACTAGTCAGTTAACTAACAAAATAACTAACTAGCTATATGATGAAATTAATAAGATCCAATTTGTGGTTTATTTGTGGTTTTCTAAGTCAATATGTGGCCACAGGGTTCTGTTTCGAGTATGATACCATTGATGTGGTGGTCTTCTTTGAGAATGAAGGACAAACCACACACACACACACACACACACACACACACACACACACCACAGTTGGAAAAGAGAACACAATGTCGTCCCATGATACCATGTTCCTCAACTAACATTTTACTTCACTGTCCTCATGGGTAAAATGAGGGGGTTAGAGTAGATCAGAGGTGTCAAACTTGGACCACAAAAATCTAGAGCGAGGCTGAACCAGATTAAAATGTAATTAGGAAATATTTATTAAAATAGATAAAAAACATAATACAGATAATGTTAACATTGGTTTTCTAAGTCAGTATATGGCCATTGAGATCTACTTCATGGTACCTCTAGATCAGATAAACCTTTCTAACTTTGAATTTTATGAACCTGAAAAAATAGGATTGGGCAAGAATCATAGATCTGGAGGTGAAAGGACCTCAGAGATAGTCTCTAATACTTTAATTTTACAAATGAAGAAATTGAGAAGGAAAAGGAAAGGAGAATTAAATGACTTGTCCAGATTATGGTAATGGGATTTGAAGTCATATTCTCTGACTTCAGAACCAGTACTCTTTCTATTTCTAGCAAGGCTTAGTCTTCAGGTGTTAGACCACTGGTTCTAGTTGCCAGTACTGAGTTGCAAGCTGCATTTGTTATCCCAGTAGATTTCAGATTCTCTAACCTATCCTTCTTTTGTTTCTGAGGGAAAATGTGCATCCTGATTGATGAATTACTAAGAAGGAGGGAAAAATCAGTAACAGACATTCAGGAAGAACCTCTATGGCAATAGAGGAAGCAAGATGGGAATTTCCATAGTTGCTGCAGATGGAAACCCAGGCATCCACATAGGCGTTTTCATTTCCCCAGGCTACTGTGCCAGGTTGAGAAGTAAACTGCTAAGATTAGTTCTGGGGCTTGGATGGATGACTGTTTGTTCACTAAGATCTTATGTTACTGTTGGTCTCAAGTAGATCAGAGCCTAAAGGCCTGGGGATACTGTGGGTAGCAGAGGTTGAGTGTTGGCAGGGTGGGGTAGGAGATGAAAAGCAGAGAATTATTTCTTCTTCTAGAAAAAGTGCCCTGATCTGCCCTGACTTTCCATCTCGCCCTGTAGGCCAGAACCCAGAGCCTAGCTTACAGGCCTGTTGCTTTATGTATATAGACAAGCAGCTATAATCTCACTTAAATCTTCATATCACTATGTGCACACACATTTCTTGGTGTGTGTGTGTGTGTGTGTGTGTGTGTGTGTGTGTGTGTGTGTGAAGACATACACATGTAATTTCAGTGGGGTCATTCTTTTTTTTCTATCTCAGGTCTTAGATGCTATGGATTTAAAGGTAGTGTGGGTGGGTGGGTGTGAGGGGGACAGAGAAAATGTATGGGGAGGAAAGGAGATTTCTGTCTAGGACCCAGAACTATTGAAAGATGATTACAGTGTTAGGCAGTGATCGTGATTCAGGCAAATAGAGGAATCTGCTGGGGGTACTTTTGAAGAGAAATGGAAAATCATCCTCAAAGGGCCTCTTTCTGAGGTTGAGGGAAAGGACAAGGGGATTTTTTAAAAAGGAAATTATGTTGCTTTTGCAGGAAGAGATACTAATTATTTCCTCTTTCCTAAGTATTTTCCTTGCAGAATATCGCCTGTGCTGTAACACCCTAAACAAGGATTACCATGTGAATAGGTGTAAGCCAGCATGTTCAGAAATGACTTTGCTGGGCTTTGGCAGATGCTTTGAACAGACACAGGGCCTTGCAAATGCAGCTTAAATTTTTAAAAATGTTATTCTCTTCCTTTCCCCAACCCTCCCTCCTTTCCACCCACCAATCATCTTGTGTAGGCACTTTCTCTTCTTCGGAAACAGAGAATTCTGCCAAGGACCAGCAAACATCTTGAAGATCCTTGTTGATTCTCCCTCTGTGCCTCCTTATATAATCAGCTGGGAAGAGTTGCTTTTCTATTCATCTATTTGAATGAACTTGGTGACGAGAGCCAATGCTGTTCTTCATCTCTAGGACTTTGGGTGCTTGGGAACTACCTCAATATAACTCCCTTTCCACTGAGGCTGAGCCCAATGGAGGCAGAACCCAACCAGTCATTTTCCAGACTGATAGACCTGCCATCCAATGGTTTGAGAGTCACAGTGTATGAAGTGAAAAGAACAAGGAATTTTTGTTCTTAGAACAGTGATGAGTGTTATCAACAGCAAACCACATGCACATTGAAATATTTTTCTTTTGAGTAAACAACTCAAATATAGCCTTGTCAGATCTTCTTTTGGGCAGGACCCACAAAAGAATCTTTCAGAGTAATAGTATTGTGAATACTTAGATTGACAACCATCTGCTGCTCTTCAAAGCAAAGACGTTGGAACTTGAGAGACCTTGGTTGAAAACATCAAGTATAGCTCCTTTGACTTATGGATGAAGAAGATAAAAAGTCTCCAGAGCTCAGGGAGAGAAGCCAAGGCTCATCACTGAGCTAGCAAGTATCAGGGAGAGATTCGAACTCAAACCTCTTCTCTAAGTTCAGTCTTTTATCTACTACTGCCATACAGCCTCTATCCTGCTCTTGGTACCACCAATACCAATAATAAATCATTTTATCCACTTGCACAGAGAAAAAAATTTTTTTTTTGCTTTTTGGAGTGGGGACGGCAGGGCAATTGGCGTTAAGTGACTTGCCCAAGGTCACATGGCAGGGTATCAAGTGTCTGAGGCCGGATTTGAACTCAGGACCTTCTGACTCCAGGGCCAGTGCCACCTAGCTGCCCCCAGAGAATTAAAAATTAAAGAATAGTGAGGACAATTACTTGTATTGTCTGTAATCATTTGAATAAAATGAAAAGGAGAAAATTATAAAACCAACAACAAAATGACTTCCCTTTATATAGTGCTTTAAGGTTTATGAAGTACTACCCTCATCACAACCATGGGAGGCACATAGTAATCATCCTTGTTTTCCAGATGAGAGGAGAGAGGCAAAGGGGGAAGTAAATTATACATGGTCACTGAGCTAATAAAGACTGAAATAAGGAGCTAAACCTGTTTCTTTGTATCTGCCTAGCTTTCCTTCCATGAGGTTGTCCAGCCATAATCATCCATTCCTTTTCCCCAGGTCTTCCTTACTTCTAGGAGAGCCTTCCCTGCCTTCTACCCATCCCCTCCACAGCCACCCTTCCACCCCCATCCTGTGGGCTGGAAGTGTGAATAAGGTTAGCACTCAGCTGTCAATTCAACTGATGATGCATGAGGCTGGGAACAAGGCAGTTCACTCTTCCATGGCCACGGCATATTGGCCCTGCCATGCTGAGCTGGGAGATAATAAAAACTTTCTTCTTTGCCTCTTTTCTCTTTTTGTTATCAGTAAACGAAGCAGATCGGCTGCCAGGGTGACACAGAGAGGGATGAGATCAACATTGACAAGGTGCCTGATTTTTTTTTCTGAACTATGATTTTTTTTACCCTCCAGATTCAGTTTTCTGACCACCATCTCACTTTGATACTTTTATTATCTGTAGCTCAATTTCATGGAACAGATTTGGTTTTCTTTTCTAATCTTAAGTTTCTTTTCAAAACAAATCAGCTCTATTATATGGACCAAGCCTTTTCCCTTTTCCTCCCTCAAGAGATAATTTCTCCAGGCTTGAGCTCCCTGTGATTCATGTGAAGAATAAAATCCCTCATCTTTCGCTAGAATCTCTTCCAAGCCTTTGTTCTACTTGTGACTATATGTATGACCTTGGGACGTCACTTTATTAAGTGCAGCAATTGTACTAAAGAGACACAGGCAAAAGCATAGTCCTTGCTGTTAAGGGGGTTGTATCATACTGGGGAGACAACAGGTAAATAACCAAGGAAAGAAATCTCAAATTAGGGGAAGACCACGAAAGGCCTGCAGAAGGTAGAATTTGATCTAAGCCTAGAAGGAAACAAGAGAAGCTAGGAGCCAGAAATCAGGAGGGAAAGCATTCCAAGTGTCTAGAGAGAGTCAGTGAAAAGGCATGATATCCAGAGATAGAGCATCATGACGGAGGAACAATAAGAAGGCCAGACTTTGCTGGGACCCAAATGAAACCAGGGGAGCCAAGAGGCAGAGATGATGAAGGGGAGAATTCCAGGGATGGGGGGCAACCAGTGAAAATGTCCAGAGTGTCTCATGTAAGGAACAGCAAGAAAGCCAGTATCACTGGATCATAGAGTCTGCAGAATGGCACTAAGGTAGGAAAGGGCTAGTAAAAAGCCAGAAGAATTTGTAATTAAAAGCCAGTTAGTTACAAGTTAAGGTAATAGGAGTTATTCGAATTTTTTGAAAATCAGAATTACTAATAACAGGAAGAAGAATTTTTTTCTCTTTTGAGAATGAAGAATATTTCCCATCATAGTGCAGGTAAAGCATATTTTCTAGGTATGTGGAGAAACCATCTAGCTAGAGTTTTTTAGCATGATTGTGACATGTTTGGCATGGGTTGGTGTCCTCAATCAAGCCAACTCAGGTGGAGTGTGTGTGTGTGTGTGTGTGTGTGTGTGTGTGTGTATTGACGAATGGAGTTACATGGTCAGACTTAAACTTTAGGAAGAAAAAAATAAAACAAACAAACAAAAAAAAGTGAATTTAATGAGAGGTATTTTTGTAGAAATGATTTTAGTTTTCAGTCCACATCCCAGTTTCAGAATTTTATACTTGGAACTTGTTACACTTTCTTAGTAAATAGTTCTATAAACTAAAAAAAAAAGCTTTAGGAAGATCACTTTGACAGTAGACAGTGGAAGATGGGCTGACATATGGAGAAATTTGAGGCAGGTAGACCTACCACCAAGTTACTATGATAGTCCAGAGGTGAGGTGATAAGTGCCTGAGCTCGAATAGTGGCTTTGTGGGTAGAGAGAAGTGGGATTAAACAAGATATGTTGTGATGGTAGATGACCTCTGAACTGCCTTCTCTGTGATACTGTGATCCCAAATCTGGTCATGATACCTGGCCCTTTGTAAGCTCTTGGTGATCCTGGTTCAAATGCTTCCCACAGAGCAGGGCTGTGCCCTTGTGAAGAGGACTCAGTCTACTAGCTCTTGCACCTGCAGGAACCATGGGAAACCTTAGATTATTTGCTTCCTTTATGACTCTCTATGTACTCAAATGAAAGAAGTTTCAGCACAAATTAGGGGGTGGCTAGGTGGTACAACACTGGCCCTGGAGTAAGGAGGACTTGAGTTCAAATCTGACCTCAGACACTTAACACTTACCAGCTGTGTGACCTTGGGCAAGTCACTTAACCCCAATTAACCCTATCACTCAACCCTTCCCCCCCTCCAAAAAATATCAGGAGAAATATTAATTTGAATCCTTTACTTCTTTTTTAAAGTTAACTTTTGTTTATTTTTAGTTTCATTTCCACAAGATTTTGATGTACAAATTTTCTCCCCATCTTCCCCCTACCCACCACCTAAAACAGCAATCCCACTGTATACCCCCAATCTGCTCTCTCCTATATCCTCCCCATCACCCCTCTGACTTTCCAGGAATCCTTTACTTCTTACTGAATTTTTATTCAGGAATTGGAGCTTAGCTTAAACTTGAAGCATTTTCTGTGAGAAGAAAACAGTCCAGGATGAAAACACTAAGACACTGATTTTTTTTTTTTGAGCAGTACCCTGGTTCCTTCTGCCCACCCTCCCCTTTTCATATGTAAAGGTTACAGCCCTACTGGCTGGTGTCTGTGGAGTTAAGATGAAAATGTGTGGGCTTGATAACCTCTTGGAAATGGCTTTATTGGCTACTACCCTCCTCCTGATAACTTATTAACAGGCACCAAAGGAGAGGATCTTTTATCACTGGAAGGATCTAAAGCAGTCTCCCTTATCAAACCTGGACTAAAGCTCTGTGGCCATGATCAATTAATTATGAGCTCTAGTCTGGAATTAAAAAGTATAAATAACTGAGGGAAGAAGAAAGGACAATTTTGCTGAGATCCAAGCTAAATAGTGCTGAGAAAGCTTCCCCCTTTTCCTTTATGGATCCCCCTGCCCCACCTCACAGACTGTCTTAATCTTGCTGGTCACACTCCCTCATCCGCTAAGAAATCATGGCTCTGGAAATGGGTCTTATCTAGTTATACTTTCCAACACTGCTGCCTGTTCTTTAGGATAGCATGAAGCCACTGGTCACTTAACCTCTGCTGGCTTTGACCTGCAGGGTCATTGGGGAAGTAGAGAGCTGGTGATACAATTGGCGGTGATGGAGTAAGAAACTTCACTTAGCTCACTTATCACCTCTGTGATGGAAGACAGAAGCATTGAGGTGGGTATGGGGAATGAAGCACTGGGCTTGGATTTAGAGAGAATTGGGTTCCCATCTGGCCTCAAATACTTACCAGCCCTGTGACCCTGGGTAAGACCCTTAACCTCTGCTTGTCTCATTTTCCTCAATTGTGAAATGGGGGGTAGTAACAGCACCTACCTTACAGGATCATTTTAAATAGCCAATGAGATCATATTTGTAAAGCACTCAGCACAGTCCCTGGCACATAGTACCGTTATTCCCTTAATAAATCTTTCAACCTTGATCTGACTCCATTTCCTCAGTTGTACAAGATCAATAATGACGACACCTACCTCCCAGTGCATCTGTGAAGAAGGATCAAATGAGATATTTGTGAAGTGTTTAGCAAGTGCTTGACGTGTAGTAGTGTTATAGACATGCTTATTCCCTTTCTCTTCTCTAAAATCACTTAACCTTGATCTGATTCAGTTTCTTCATTTGTTCAACAGGGATAGTAACAGCACCTACCTCCCAGTGCTGTTGTAAAGAAGAATTGAACAAGATAATATGTGTAAAGTGCTTAGCATAATGTTTGGCACCCAGGAGGAACTTCATAACTACTTGTTTCTTTTCTTCCTCTTGCAGTTACTCTCCTCTATAATCTGGACTTTACTGTAGCTTCCTAATCAATATTCCTAAAACAGAGGTCTGATCATTTTGTTCCTCTCCTCAAGAAGTTTCAATGACTTCCCATTGTCTCTGTTTGGTGTTTAAAGCCCAATATAGTCTGACTCCAACCTCTCTCTTTTTTTTTTTTGCTTTTTGGAGGGCAATTGGGGTTAAGTGACTTGCCCAAGGTCACACGGCTAGTTTTTGTGTTAAGTGTCTGAGGCCGGATTTGAACTCAGATACTCCTGACTCCAGGGCCGGTGCTCTATTCACTGTGCCACCTAGCCGCCCCAACCTCTCTTTCCAAGATGATTTCACATTACTCCCTTTCATGAGCTCTACACTCTAACCAAAATGTTCTACTTGCTCCTTCTGGTGTAGGATGTTCTCTCTAATGCCTCCTTGCCTTTGTATAGGCTGTCCTGCATTCCTAGGATGCTCTTTCTCCTCACCTGTACCTTCTGTAACCTTAGAACTGCTAACTTCCATCATAACTAAACTCAAATAGGGTCTCCTACAGGAAACCTTTCTTGACTTCTCTCTCTAATCTCAGTTTATTATTGTTACTTCTTAAAGTTATTTTGTATTTGAATTGTAGGTATTTTGTATTTATTTACCTATATTCAGAGTTCCTTCATAGGATGTAAGCTTCCTGAAGGCAGAGATAATTTCAGGCTTTGTCTGTAAATATCCAGAACCTAATACAGGGCTTGGCACATAATAAGCTTAACAAATCCTTTTCAGATTGAATTGAATTGAACTGGGTTAATTGGTGTATTTGTCCTTCCTTCTCAAAGAGGACCATGACATCAGGGAGATGATGACATGACTTACAGTTGATTTGGATTTAAGTGAGGCAGGGCTGTGCAAGGTTACCAGCCTCACTTTCTCCTCCAGAGCCATCTGGGCCCAGAGGTCAGATATTCATCTGGATGACTGGAGATGGCCCAGGATGCAATGGGATGAAAAAAAAAGGGATCTGGAAAGGGAAGAGGAGGAATTATAGAATAATGACTGTCTGCTTTTCTATGAAACGTATCCTGACCTTCCTAGAATGGAAGTAATTCCTTCTTCTTGTGAACACTCCTAAATCTAGTATCTCTAGATTATATAATGTCGGTAAGAAGAGCTGACATTTACATAGCACTTTCAAGTATTCTAAGTATTTTTATATATTTTGATCCTTACAACAACCCTGGGAGGACTACGTCATACATGTACCATTGCAGGTTCAGAGAAGCTAAGCTGCTTGTAAGAGGTCACACAGCTTCTAAGCTGGTTCATCTGGTGACCACCCATAAGCCCTCTGGCATATGTGACCTGTAACATTGATGATATGTGTGCTTTTTTATTCCACAGTCTGCAGGATTTCAGGCTTCATGTCTGCCAACATACACTGCTCTGATATTCATACCCGGGACTGAATCCCAGTTAGAGCTTAATGTACTGAGCTCTGAGTGCCTTTTTAGGAGGACCTAAAATTCTCCCCATTCATTTTTCATTTATTTACACAGTAGGTTTGCTATATTGTATTTGATCAGGTCCAGGAGTCTTATCTATCTGCTTGTGTGTCTGTCTGTCTGTCTATGTCACAGGCAGCTACATGTACAACAGATAGAAACAGCCCCTGTGACTTCAGAGGAGAGAGGTAGAGGACTAGTGTTTGCTTCTCTCCCTAGAAATTGACATTTTAAAAACAGGTCAATTCCAAACTAACTCCACTTTGGAAAATCAGAAGTTCCACTTAGCCTAAAAATGGGTTGAACTTAAGGAAGTGAATGAATCAATTTCAAGCCACTCTGTACATAAGCAAAACCTCACATCTATAAGTAAGAGCCTATTGTCTACAAGGCAGAATGTCTAGAAACTAGTCATTTGACTGCCCTTGGGCAACCAATTTCAAGTCTTTCCCTGAATACATAATGACAATAAACACTATTATTGACATTTAGATACCACTTAGTGCTAGGCCTAAAGTCAGGAAGACCTGAGTTCAAATTTGACTTCAGATATTTTCTATCTGTGTGACCCTAGGCAAGTCACTTAACCGGTTGCCTCAGTTTCCTCATCTGTAAAGATGAGCTAGTGAAGGAAATGGAAAACCATTCTAGTACTGTTGTCAAGAAAACCCCAGGAGGGATCATGAAGAGTTGGACATGACTGAAATGACCAAACCAAAAATAACATACATGATTTCATCTTATCCTCCTGACAAACTGTTAGGTATATGCTTTTATTTACATCTCTATTTTTATAGGTAAGAAAATTGAGGCTGAGAAGGGTTAAGGGACAAAGATATTACCCATACCCAAATTTTCCCGATTTCAATTTTAGTGCTTCTACATTTTACCATACTATCTTTCCCTAAGAAATATGTCTAGAAAAATAATAATTGACAAACATAGTTCCTCCAGAGGTGGTAGAGTAAGGAGAGGAAAGTATAAAAAGTGTTTTGGCCACTGTCAACATTACGAATGTTTCCTCTCCTTTTGTACATAGGAGGAACACTGGTCCTTACAGAGAATCCAGAAAATAGAAAGTGATTATCATGAAGAGAAATCTTAAAACAATGTCATATGAGGAATGGTGCAAAGAACTGGTGATGTTTAGTCATGAGGGAAAAAAAAGTCTCAAGGAGACACATTTTCAAAGATATATCATATGAAAAAGAGAAGAGATTTCTTTTCCTTGGCCCCAGAAGGCAAAATTAGAATCAAGGAGAGCAGAATCCCAGAAGCAAAGAATTTCAGTCGGCCACTTAGTGGTCTGGCTTTCTCATTCAAATCATATATGAAGTAAGAATGCCTCTTAGAACATCCTCTACAAGTGGCCATCCAAGTTGAAGGGAGGGAGGATGGACGTTTTTCAGGAAGACTTCTGAAGTTCTTCCAGCAAGAACAACAAGGAAGACTCCATTGTCTTCTGAGACAGCCTGATACTTTGGATACATTTGGATAGCTCCAGTTAGAAGGAAATGTTGTTATTGATCTTTTTATTCCCTGATATCAAACCTAAATTTGATTCTTTGTAATTTCCACTGATTAGTTCTGCTATCTGGGCCCATGAGAAAGAAATTTAATCCCTCTCCATATGACAACCCCTCAGATACTTGAAGATAGCTATAGCATATCCCATGATGCATATGTGACCTTGGGTAAATCTTTTAATATCCTTGGGTCTCATTTCCCTCATCTGTACTACAAGATAAAAGAAGGTGGGACTAGATGACCTCTGAGATCCTTTCTAGGTCTAGATCTTTTATCCTGAGGTTCTCTTCTCTTGGCTACAGTATCTTCACAGTTCATTCAAATTCTCCTCAAATGGAATGCACTTTAAATGTTTCACCATCCCATTGCCCTCCTTTAAATCTCTAAGCTTTTCAGTGTTCTTAATCTTTCTTTCTTTCTTTCTTTCTTTCTTTCTTTCTTTCTTTCTTTCTTTCTTTCTTTCTTTCTTTCTTTCTTTCTTTCTTTCTTTCTTTCTTTCTTTCTTTCTTTCTCCTTCCTCTTTTTCTTCCTCTCCTTCCTTCCTTCCTTCCTTCCTTCCTTCCTTCTTTCATCCTTCAATGGGGGTTAAGTGACTAGCCCAGGGTCACATATCTAGTAGGTATCTGAGATCAGATTTGAATTCAGGTCCTCCTGACTCCACAGTCCATGTTCTATCCATTCTGCCACCCAGCTGCCCTTCAATGTCCTTTCTTATCCATGTCCTTAGAAGGCATAATGAGATGGGTCTGCTATCAATATAATTACTAAAGCATCCCAGAAATGGAATAGGGTACCACATTGGGTAGTGACTTCCTCATCATTGGGAGTATTTGAGCAAAAGCTAGAGGATGACTTTTCAGGGATATGGTAGAAGGAATTACTGTAATGGTGGATAATTAGAAGAGATGAGTTTTTCGTCCTCTTAGTGTTCTGAAGCCCTGTGATTGTCTGACTCCAGTTCCTGAAATAACTCATCTATTTCCTCATTTCTCCCACTGGATTGTGGCATGGACTTCTTGCTTCCATCACCTACAAACTTTCACTTTCAGTATTGCCACTAGCAGCTGCATCCTTCTCCCTAATTAATGGGGCATGTCTCTCCCAGATCTCTCTGCCTGGAATAGAGCCCCAAATCAAAACCTCAGGTTTGTTCAGCTACAAATGCACTTTAGCCACCTTCTCTGCAACCATTCCACATGCTTGGATTTCAAAGGCCACTTCAGATCAACTCACATGTGCTCTAAGGTCTGACCAGTTTGTGCCATCTTGCATTATGCACCCTCTCACCCTAGGTAAGGGCAGTCTGACAGTGAGTGATCATTCCATTACCCAGACACCTTACCTGTTAGGCACATGTCACATTGAGCAGCTTCTCTTACAGAATCAAATGCTTCCCCTGTGTTGTTAGGGTGCTAAGACATTCTTTGAGATGTACTATAAATTCATATGTATAAATTGATCTCTGTGCTTGCTCCTTCATAGCCACTGAATCCCTTATCTCCAGTTGTCAACATTCCGCTAACATCACGCTAACTGTCAGCCCTAACTGGAGACCCAGCAGCAACCCTGCTCCTCATACTCCAAGTTCCTCTGCCCTGGAGTTTGAGACTTGCATATGCTTTCTCTTCTATTTTGAGTCTCCTCTCTATTTTCCATTTTGTTAGATAACAGATCCTCATTAATTTGAGTCAATTCTACAACTAATTTATTGAGTTTAAGAGTCTGTGGGGGGGCGGCTAGGTGGCGCAGTGAATAGAGCACCTGCCCTGGAGTCAGGAGGATCTGAGATTAAATACGGTCTCGGACACTAAACACTAACTAGCCATGTGACCTTGGGCAAGTCACTTAACCCCAACTGCCCTCCAAAAAAAAAGAGAGTCTATGGGGGACACAATGAGGAAGAAGACATTGGCTTTGAGTTCTCAGAGGGCAATCTCTGAGGACTGACCACTGAATCATAATAAAAGAAGAGATGCATTTAGAGCTAGAAAATCCAAGGTTCAAATATGGGTCCTGCAGTGTGCTAACTGTGAGACCTTGGGCAAATCATTTTTTCAATGGTGTAAAAGTTGTATTTGGAGTCAGAAGACCTAGGCTTAAATCCTACCTCTGAAATTCACAACCTGCATGGTATTAGGCAAATTATTTAATCTGTGGGCCTCAATTTCCTCATACATAAAAAAGGTTGTATTATTATATCAGTGGTATCCAACTCCAATAGAAACAGTTCCCCTAACCTAGATGTAAGGATCCCTACTGTATGCATATTGACTTAGAACGTTATCTATTGTACTTTATTTTACCGTATTTTAGTTTGTCAAATATTACCCAATTACATTTCAATCTGGTTTGATCCTCATTGAGGAGTGAGCTGTAGGCTGGATTTTTGACCTCTTTTTACTAGATGATTTCTAAGATTGCTTCAAACCCTAAATCTATGATCCTATAAATTCCCTAAAATTCCATTTTCTCCCCTTTAAATTGAGATGATGATGATGATGAGGAGGAGGAGGAGGAGGAGGAGGGGAAGGATCAGGGGGAAGAGGAGAGGAAGGGAAGGAGGAGGAAGAAGTGGATGACAATAGTTAGCATTTAAACAGACACTTTAAGATTTACAAAGAGCTTTATAAATATTATCTCATTTTATCTTCCCAACAACCCTGTGAGGTAAATGCTATCATCCTCTCCATTTTAAAGATGAGAGAACTGAGATAGGCAGAGTGACTTGCCCAAGATCCTGCAACTTGCAAGTATCTGAGGCTAAATTCAAATACACTGTCTTCATAGGGGTATTCAATCATGGGATATAATTTAGCAGTAGCAATAGTAACTGCATAATGAGTGTCAGTTGAATGAGAAATAAAAATGTGTATACTACTGTGCCATTTATAATGTTCTCTATATACATTATCTCATTCAATGAGCATACCTACTCCAAGAAGCAAGTAGGATAGAATAAGTATTATAATTCTGATTCTGCAGATAAGGCAATTGAAAATGAGAAAAGACAAGTAATATGGATGGAGTCTGGTAAAGTGGGGAGCGCCCTGAACTATGAGTCAGAAGACTAGGGTTTAAATCCTGGTTCTTTTATTTGTTAGCTGTATGATCTGAGCAAATTTTTCCATTTCTCTTCTCCTCAGTTTCCTGATCCATAAGAAGAGGGGGTTGGTGTTCTTAATCTAGGATCCTTTGACTTGTCTCTATCCTGAAGAGATTCAATGTGGGTCTTCTGATGCCTGGTCTGGTGTATTTTTTTTTCCTGTGCCTGCACCTCCAGTGGCTCTTTATAGGAAGCAGAAACATTGGCTATGGCAGAAATAGGAGAATCACAAAGGAGTTGGGAAAAAAAAAAGATTTCCAAACTGATTTACCAGAAAAGGCAGTTATATTGCTTAGTTAATAATATAAAACAAATACAAAGAAAGACATCATTCACTAGAAATTGCCAATTTTTAGTCATTCACTGTTTTCATTCATTAAATACTTATCGATGCATTGTGCCAAGTACTATCACATACATACATACATCCCTTCTTCCCAGGCTTAGCTTACCATAAAGACAAAAACCTCTGGGCTCCTGTCTTTAGAGTTTCTAAAGAAATCTCTGCTCAGGGACATGGTCCCTCAGGGAGTGCCCTGAACCACCAGGTGCAACCAAGATGCCAGAATAATCTCAATTCATAACTGACTCTCATAATGAGTGGCATTTTTTCCTTCCTGACCACCCCAACTTCTTGACTTAACGCCTAACTACCTGAAAACAAGGACAATTTATTTTCCTTTCCTTTGCTTTGTAAAATCAAAATAGCTCCATGGACTTCAAGAATACTTGGTGAATTAAAAAATATGATCTGGGCTGACAAAGCACTGCCAGTTAACAAAATGATATAGATGGGGAGAAGGGAGATGGCAGAGCTAGAAAAAGAAGGTGTTGAGCAAAGACAGGAAGGGACAGGACCATGGATGGGAGATGATGATTTTATCCTGTCCTGTCCAACTTTCTGCTACATGAAAGGTAGGAGACACAGTTATTGTATTTGTTCAATGGATTTTTCTCTCCATCAAACATCTGACAGCATGTGGGCAGGGGGCTCAGTTCATTGTTTGGGTTTTCTCTCTTTTCATCATCCTTGGTGGCAGCCGTCCATGGAGAGAGACAAACAAGAAATTGTTCATTCTTTTACAAACCCAAATCTTTTGTTTCCTATCTGGTTCGTTGCAGTTGGGAAATAGTCCTTGCTAAAGATGGACTGTGAAAAAACCCTACATAATTCAGAAATGGCTACATCCATTTGTCCCTGGTTCCATTACCCCCTGAGCCAGGTCTTTGCCTGACACATTTTGCCAAGAGCCAGGGAGTGCTACCTGAAACCTGGGCCCTGGGAAAACTCAGACAGACCCCCTAACAAGATGGGCCACTACCCAGAACCACCATAAACAATTTATTTATTGATTACGAGGGTGGAAACTTGGGTTATTTACAGCAGACTCTTTCCTGAGCATTTATTGATACTACTAAAGCTTGGCAGCCAGAAGGGAGAGTTGGCAGGCTCAGTAATCCAAAGAGGAGCTATGAAGCTATGTCCCCAGAATAGCACTGAGGAAACAAGTAATTTGTGATTCTCACAATGGGCAGAGTGGTGGAGTGGAAACAGAACTGGGATTAGAGTCAAGAGACCTGAGTTTGGATCTCAGCTTTGACACTTAGCAGTTAAGGCAACTAAGGGAAAGTCATGTTACTTTACTGAGCCTCTGTTTCCTCATTAGTAAAATTTGAGGGTTGGACAAGATGATTGCTAAAGTCCCTTTCAGCTCTAAATTTTATCATGCTATAATTTGCTACACAATTAGATTTGAGATTATTTCAACAGGTGAACATTGGATAGGGGTAAGAATCATAGGGAGAGAAGAACAAGGAAAGTCACTGGCATCACGTTGATCTCAGCTTCATCTTGTAGAATGCCAGCTTCTTTCAAAGCACAGCTTCCAGACATCTACAGGAAGTCGCTCTGGATCTCCATAATAGTTAATATTCTATTCCTTTTGAATTTGCTCCAGTCCATTACTGGACAGCATTAATGTCATCATCTCCTATCCATGGTCCTGTCCTTTTCCCCTGCATTTGTTTTCACTCAAGTTCCTTGTTTTTCTAGCTCTACCATCTTCCTCATTCCTTCTACATCATTTTCTTAACTAGCTGTGGTTTGTCAGTCCAGGCCATATTTTTAATTCACCAGATATTCTTGCATAGAGTCCATAGAACTGTTTGAATTTGCTTTGTATTTACTTATCTGTGCATTTGCTATAGTCCCTTGGTAGCATGTAAGTTCCTTGAAGGCAGGGACTATTTCATTCTGTCTGTATCTCCAGCATTTAGCAAAGTGCTTGGCACATAGTAGGCTCTTAATAAATGTTTGTTGGACAGCTAAATGGAGCAGTGGGTAGAGTGCTGAGCCTAGAGTTAGGAAGACTCATCTTCCTGACAAGTTCTAATCTCAGACACTTAATAGTTGTGTGACCCTGGGCAAGTCACTTTACCCTATTTGCCTAAATTTCCTCATCTGTAAAATGAGCTGGAAAAAGAAATAGCAAATCATTCCAGTATCTTTGCCAAGAAAACCCCAAACAGGGTTATAGAGAATCAGACATGACTGAAAAATTACTAGTTGTCAAATTTAATTGATCCAGCCCTGAGAGTGGGCCAGATTAATCATTAATTAATAAGTATTAAGTATGTGCCAAGCACTGAGCTAAGTGCTGGGCATATAAAGAAAGCAAAACCAGTCTTTTTCCTCAAGGAGCACACATTCTAATAAGGGAGCCAACATGTAAGTAATGAGGCAGGTATAAGATATACAGCGTAAGTGAAAGCTAACCTGAGAGGTTACCTGAGTATCTGGGGAGAGAAGGAAAGGCCTCCTATAGAAGGTAGGGTTTGAACTGAGTCTTAATGGAGGCCAAGGGATTGAAGGGACCAAAGTGAGGAAAAGCAAGGAAAGGGGGATAGCCTGTACAAAGGCATGGAGATGGGAGATCGAATATCTTGTGGGACAGCAATAAGGCCACTATAGTAGTATCACGGAGTATATGGAGGGGAATAAAATCTAAGGAGACTGAAAGGGTAGAAGGAAATTAAGGGGAGGATGGGATAGACACTTAGCTGGTAAATTTGATCCTATTCACAGATGAGTCAAATTTTATGGACAGGATCTTTCTTGAGTTGTTTCAATGTGCTCAAAGGAGTTGGTTGGTTGGTTGTCCTTTGCTCTGGAAGAGGACCCAAATGACACTACTATGTTGGGGCCAAGGCACAGTGTGTCCAACTGTGGCTAATAAGACCAACATGAGCTCAGAAGGCTCTACCATAGGTTGGGCACAAATAGTCCATATGAACATTTGGAGTAGAGATGTCACTAAATTTGTGCTTCTCTGAGCTACTGCAATTTTGCTTTGTTCATGGAGCATAGTGCCTTCTTTGATACAAGCACACCATGCTGGGCAGTCCTGTGCCAGTGTCTCCCATGTCACACAATCAATTCCAGAGTTCTTTAGAGAGTCCTTGAGAGTGTTCTTGTATCACTTCTGACCTCCATGTGAAGGCCTGCCTTGTGTGAGTTCTCCATAAAATGGTCTTTTAGGTAAACATACCTTTGGTATGTTTACAAGGCCAACCCGTCAGAGCTGCATTCTCTGCAATAGAGTTTGAATGCTTGGCTTGTATTCAAAGAAGTACATGGACATAGGAGTATGTCCAAAAATGACAGCCAGGATAGTGAAGGAAATTAAGTTGATAACATATGAAGATTATATGATAAAAATGGCAGCGTTTAGATTAGAGAAGAGAAAATTTAGGAGCAATATCATAAAAGTCTTCAAATAGATGAACATTAGATTGGAATTGTTCTGCTTGGCCCAAGAGGCAAATTTAGGCTTCATTTGGGAAATAATTGCTAAAATGGAAAATTATCTCAAAGTGGAATCAATTGTTTTGTGCAATAGTGAGTTTCCTCTCATTGGAGGTCTTTAAACAAAAACTAGGCTGGCCACTTACTGGGAATGAAATAGAAGGAATTCCTGTTCTGATGTGGCTCAAAACAGATGGTCTTTGAAGTCTGAGATTCTGTGATTCTGATTCTGTGACAATTGAATATATCCCTTATTTTTGAGAATTCAGTATATGGAAATTTCAGCTTGTAGGACTAATAAAATAGAGAACTGAAAGGCAGCGTGGTCTCAGAGTCAGTATGGATCTGGGTTCAAGTCCTGTCTCTGACACTATAGGTTGTATAACCCCCAGCAAGTCACTTAAACCCTGAGTGCCTCAGGTAATTTTTTTAAAGCTATTTAATACAAATCTTTGGCAGTCTATGTTGTTAGAGGGAGAGTCCTCACTGGGAGTTCCCAAAATCAAGGAAATTACCTATACCTGCACCCCAAATTAGAGGGGGGGGTAGCATAATTCTATTTTCAGGATCTAAAGATTAGAGCCTAAGGTGTATTCTGGTTGGAGGATACCATTACTATTCCTACTTTTGAACAAAGGCATTATAGCCCATCTCTGCTGGATATCCGTAAAAACAAAGGAGAAAGCTAGCAAAGTTGGAGGATTTACAAATATGGAGTTGTTCCATTTGCTGTCACCCCTATCTTGCAATGTTATGCTTCACGTCATCCTTACCCCTTTAACATATTTTTCTACCAGGTGAGCCCCAGGTTGGGACTTTGGGTTCATGGGTCGAATTGTAAGGGCTACATTTGTCTATGATCCAGTTTAAAACCATGAATTTACCTGGTTCTTTTTTTTTTCTTTTTTGGAGAGGGAAGGCAGGGCAATTGGGGTTAAGTGACTTGCCCAAGGTCACAGGGCTAGTAAGTGTTAAGTGTTTGAGGCTGGATTTGAACTCAGGTCCTCCTGACTCCAGGGCCAATGTTCTATTCACTGCACCGCTCATCTGTCCCCAAAATATAATTTCTTATTAAAACAGCTAAACACAAGCAATATCAACAAACTATAAACTTATCACAGAGCAAGCTTCCTCTATAAATATATAGGTACATTTCTCATCATCCCTTAATTAAATCAACCACAACTTAATTTGATTCCTGGTTTGGGCCCCCGGTATCAATTAAGAATATTCTCTCCCACGCTATTTTTTCCTTTAGAGAGTTGTCTCCTCACACCAGATAATGTACAGGTAAACCAAGGCCTCCTAGAGTAGCTAGCCACACGGCCCTCATTTAAAAGCTTACAGATGCTACCTACCAGCTGAGCGGAGCAAATTGCAGTAAACAATTTACACCATTCGGTCCTTTACTTAGACTCACACTGTTATTGGTTTTGTTGATCTTTGTTTTAACCCCAGTTCTGTGATTTTTCTGACTCCATTTTGGCTCTGATTCTGTGACGTCCTTGTTGCTGGCTGTATAGTTATGGTAAACTCACATAGCCTTTTACCTCTGACTCTTCTCACAGTCTGTCCTGGAAACTTGCCATTTAGTCTCTTTTGTGCTGTCTCTCCCTTTCTCTCCCCTTCCCTTCCTCCCCCTCTCTCATTCTTTCTCTCTCCTTCTCTCTCTCCCTTTCTCTTTCCCTAATGCTACTCTTCTCTGTCTCTCTCATCTCTCTCTCCCTCTGTCCTCCCTCATCTCTTTCTATCTTCTCTCCCTCTCTCTCTCTTTCTCTCACTCTCTCTCTCTCTCTCTCTCCCTCTGTCCCCTCTCTCTCTCTACCTCTCTCTCCCTCCCCCTCTCTGTTTTCCTCTGTACTCCCTCATCTCTTTCCCTTTGCCCCCTTCTCTCTCTGTCTCACTCTCTTGCTCTTTTCTCTCCCTCAAACCTCATTTCTGATACTGTATTGCCCCCAATTTTATTTTTAGACCCCTCCCACATCCATTTCCCTGAATCTGTAATCACAATGGTATGCTCCTCACTCTCTCAAAAGGCAGAAGAAAAGATCAAGTTAGCAAATTATGTTTCTACTTTGAAAGGAACAGCTCTCCATGACTAATTCTTTCTAGTCAGGTGTATGTATTTGTTACTGATGATGTTTGATAGTGGTGTGTTTGGTAGTGGTATCTGTTCCAGTCTATTGTCAAGAAAAAATGCACCCGTATCCCAGTGGATATTTCTCCAAATAGGAGGCTGACTAGATTTAACTCAAATCTTCATATAGTAGGATTTCTTTTGGCAACTGTTTTTTTAACATACAAAGAACCTTACAGAACTTTCATTGAAAATCCAAATGTCAATCCAGTTTAATCCAGTTCAATTCAACTAATGTGGGGGAAGTGGATAGAACACTGGACTCTTAGATACTCCCTAGCTCTCTGACACTGGTAAAGTCACGTGATTATTGTCTGCCTCTGCTTTCTCATCTGTAAAATGGGGATAATAATAGCCCTCCTCACAGGAGTACTGTGAGCATCATGTAAGAGAGCATATGCAAAGTGCTTAGCAAATCTTATGCATGGTATGAATACTATTATTCATTAGGTGTCTACTTAATGTGAAGGTCTTCCAACATGCATAACCTCATAAGGAGATTCCTAGGCAAGGGAAAAAAATCCATCATTGTGAAAAGTCAATGCTAGACTGGTGTTCGGATTTGTGAAGGAAATTTCAATGTTCTTTCAACGGAAAAGTCAACTCCCCAGAATCTGCTCATCTAACACCCAATATGGCAAAGGGGCAGGCCACTTGGCACTTCCTTGACAAAATGTTTTTAATTATGTCTTTGAATTCAGGGTTCCTGCCCCTCTCCCCCACTCTGGCAAGCCCCACCCCACCCCACCCCATCCCATGATTTCAGAAAGAAAGTCATTAAGGAAATGGGATTTACCTTCCAGTCATTTCTTTAGAAAGAAGTATAATGGAACACATTCTATAGAGTATATCACATCTACCCTAGTTCCTCCCTATGAAAAGACAGAAATTTCTTTTTCATGTTTTTTCAATTATCTAATTTTATCCTTCCATGTTATTCTAGGTAGGTATGTTGGATAGTTCTAATTGGAAAATTGATAACACCTTAAACTCCACCTGTTAACTCATCATTTACTCTGAGTCTGGGTTATGACTTCAAGTATTGGCCTCTTTTCTATCAGTAACTGAAGCAGAAAGTAGAAAAAGAGAAACTAGGGGAAGAGAGACTTTCAGAGGGGAAACCAGAAGAGAAAAGGGATCAGGGTAGCATGGCATTACCAAGACCATATGGGCAAGTGGTAAGAAAATCTGGGGAATAGAACCCCTGCCAGAGAGCAAAAGAGAAGAGATATTGGAAGGTACCATTAGCACTTTTAAATATGAACCCCCCATCCTGTACTGAGTAGGATTATTGAACACTTTTAAGCATGAGCTCAGCAGAATGAACTACAGGAAAATGCAACTTCTGGAACAGCTTTAAGTGCCCATATTCATTGTCTGAAACCCACACAGAAGAGGTCTCTCTATTTTCCTCTAGTATAGAATGAACACATTTCACACTGACATTTAAAACTCTTTGTACTCTGGCTCCAGCCAACCTTTTTGAAAATTATTTCACATTTCACCCTTCACATTAAGTTCTGGCCCAAATGGCCTATTTGCAGTTCTAGAAATGAGTATTTCATCTCCTGCCTTCATGCCTTTTCAGAGGCTGCCTCTAATCCCTGAGACACATTTCCTCCTCATCTCTACTTGGGATCCTTTGCTTTCTCCTATGGAGAACCTTACCTGGTTCTCTTAGGTGTCAGTACCCCTGCCTACTCATTCTCTTCTAAACCCTCTGCAATCTGGCCTTTGGTCTTATTACTCAACTGAAACTGCTTCCTCCAAAGTTATAAGCAACCTCCTAACCACCAAACCTCATGGCCTTTCACAAATCCTCAGCCGTCTTTTTTTGTTTTGTTTTTTTAATATAAATTTTTTATTTGTTTTTTGTTTTATTTGTTTTCTTGCTTACATCATTCATTTCCATTAGATTTTTGACTTACAAATTTTCTCCCCTTCATCATCCCGCCTCTCATACTCTCCTGTGTGGCATGATACCCAGTTTAGAGTTTCTGTAGTTCCTTCCCTAGGCCAAATTCAATGAGAGTGAGTGAAAGTAAAGTTGTAACAATTATCTCTTGCTTCTTCTATATGGGATGATTAGCCCCATTCTGTCTCTCACTGTCTCTTCTCATTCTAGTCCACTCCCACCTCAGAGTTTCACCTTTTAAAGTATCATCCCTTTGTATTCGATTGATCCTGTACCCTCTATGTACACATATACACATATGCTCAGATATGTATTCAAACACATATATACCCTCCTATATATACATATGTGTAGATATACATAAAGATACATTTGTATTCCCTTCTCCTATCCTCAAACTAAGTAAAGTTTCATAAGTTACTGTTATTGGTTTTCCATGTTGGCATGTATTCAATTGATCCTGTACTCTCTATGTACACATATACACACATGCTCAGTTATATATTCATACGCATATATAGCCCCCTATATATACATATGTGTAAGTACACATATATACATATGTACATATATATATATATATATATATATATATATATATATATATTTACACACACACATTTATATTGCCTTCCCCTATCCTCATACTAAGAAAAGTTTCATAAGTTACTATTATTGTTTTTCCATAATGGCATGTAAATAGTTCAACTTTGATAAGTTCCTTATGATTTCTTTCCCATGTTTACCTTATCATGCTTCTTGTGTTTG
>CM053593.1:91865042-91886385 GCA_028646575.1 Pseudocheirus occidentalis
CGTTCCATGCTTTGATCCTTTTTGTCCACAGAAAAGGATTCTAGAGTTTTATTGCTGTTCTTATCTTGCTTCCTTTTCCTCATGTTGGCCAGTCAATTAATTGGTTGGGGTTTTTTTAGCTTTGTGGAACTCTGCTTCCAGAGGGGAAAGCTCTGTCCCAAATTACTTGGGTTTTCACAGCTGCCAGAGCTATTAGGGGGGTGCTACAGCCCCCACCAGCTTTGACTTGCTGAAAGTGCACCCCAGGACCACCACCCAAGACCATGATCCAGATCCAGGCTTCTCAACACAAGAGCCCGTGGCCCTGATCAATTGTCTCAGCCCCCCTGTGGGGTCCACAGGCCAGGAGCTCTGAAGCAGCCCAGTGGGGGCAGTTGCTGGTTGCAGCAGATCCTGCTCTTCCCCCCCCCCCCACTTCCTTGCCCTGGTGGCAGATTGGCTGAACTTCTTTTCTCCCCCAAAGTTAGCTTGAAAGCTTCTCTTTCCCTGACCTTTCCCTAATCCTTATTTTTCCTCACTTGATAGATGTGGAGATTGCCCCAGATGCTGTAGATCTGTTTTTCAGGGTAGACTCACACTGCAGTCTTCCCTTCCTGGGGCCTGGCCACATTTTTGGTTTCAGCCTAGGCTGGCCTCGGCTCCGAGCCTGCTGTGATGAGCCCCTCCTGCCGAGCTGCCCAATTTGTTGATTCTCTGTTCTGTGGTTATCCAGCCAGGCTGGGTGAGTCTGCTGGCTGGCTGGCTGTACTCTGCTCTCAGCTCCACGTTGGTGCGGCTCCCTTGTGCTCAGTGTTCTCCTTACCCCAACCTGAGTAGGCACTTTCCTGGGCAGGAATCTGCCCCGTTCAGTCTCACAATGGGTTCTGTCACTCTTAAATTCATTCAGATTCACTTTTTAGCCTTTAACAACAAAATTCCACTGACCTTTTTCTTAGCCTGCTTAATAGGTGTGGAGATTGTCCCAGGTGTTGCTGATCCTTTCTCCTGTAGTCTCTGGCTGCTGCTTCTCCCGACCACCCTGGGGCCAGGCAACGGTTTCGGGCTGTGCTGGCCTCGGCTCTCAGCCATTGTGATGAGCCCCTCCTGACACACTTCCTTCAGCAAGAGATGTGTTTTCTGTATTTTTGTGGGTTTTGGAGCCCTAAAATTTGTTTAGAGTCATATTTTCTGAGTATTTAAGGCGGCTGTGTGGGAGCTGCAGAGCTTTGATGCTTCTATGCCGCCATCTTGATTCCGCCCCTTCAACCTTCTGGACCTCTTTGAAGCTTCTAACACTGTCAATAACCTTTTCTTCCTGAGAATTCTTTTCTCTCTAGGTTTTCATGACTGCATTCTCCTTGTTCTCCATTTACTTGTTTGGGTACTCATTCTCAAGTCTCATTGGCTGGTTCTTCATCCATGTTACTCCCACTAATTTTGGGTTTCCCCTAAGGCCCTCTTCTCTTCCTGGGCCCTCTTCTCTTTTCCCTCTATGCTATCTTATTTGGTGTGCCCACCAGATTCTATGGATTTGATTAACCAGACAAGTCCCACACCTGTCTACCCAATCCTAGCCTCTCCTGAACTATGGTCATGTATCACTGGCTGCCTCTTAGACATCTTGAACTGAATGACCTGTACTCATCTCAGACTCAACATGTTGAAACTCATTATTTTTCTTCCTTCTCCCTCTCCCCTTTCCTAGGAATTTCCTTATTACTGTAGAGGGCGCTACCATTTTCCCAGTCACCCAGGTTCAAAACCTTGGTGTCATCCTCAACTCCCCAGTTCCCTTCATATAACATCTGCCATCTATTGACAACACTTGTCATTTCTGCATTCATGATGCATCTTTGTTAGTCACACTGCCACAATCTTAGTTCAAGTCTTGTTTTCACTCTATACTAACTTACAATCCTTGCCATTTCCACTTCCTTCCATATGTTGTGTTGTCACATTAGACCATAACCTTCTCGAGGGTAGGGATCATTTTTGTTGGTATTATTGTATACATTTGTATTCCCATTCTGACACATAGTAATCACTTTTTGAAGAACCATGTAAGATGAAAAAAATATTTTATAACTATTATTGCATATGTAATTCAGAATAATCAAATCCAAACTTTATAAAATCAACTTACAACGCATATTTTCATCATATCTCTTTACTCTTATTACTGAATTAAACCTACTCAAAGCCAAATAGAAGCCAGAAATTTGTGGTAGGAATGGGGGAGGAAAAAAAGGGGCATGGGAGTTATTTTATAAAACTTTCAAGGAAAGGAAAATACTCTGTACTTGAAGATACAATTCATTCCTCCTTCATTCTCTATACTCATTTAAATAGTAAGGTCAAGATATAAGCTGTATTGGAAAATATGCAACTTCTGAAAACAGTCCTAGTATTCAATTATTTGTCTTGTATATCCTGACTGCTGACATTAAAATAATGCAATTCACATTTATTATTTCATTTTCTATTCCACAATATTATGGTAAGGCAAGGAAGGTAGGTATTTTTGCTCCCATTTTGCAGACGAGAAAGTGGAGATTCAAGGTATTCCCTAGATTACATAACTGGGTTATTGGAAGATCTGTGACCCCACAGACAGGCTTTTGACTTCAAGTCAAGTTTTATTGGATAGCCAGGTGGCACAGTAGATACAGTACTAAGTAGATAGAGTGCGAAATCTAGCCTCAGACATTTGCTACCTGTGTCACTCCGGACAAGTCACTACACTCTGCCTCAATTGTCTCATCTGTAAAATGAGCTGGAGAAGGAAATGGCAAGTTGCTCCAGTATCTTTGCCAAGAAGACCCCAAATAGGGTTACAGAAAGTGAGATATGATTGAAACAACTGAACAACAGCCAGTTTTATTATCTGCTTGTATGTATGTATTTTATTTTCCCATTATTTTAATATCAGTAGTCAGCATATACAAGCAAATGATTGAATACTAGGACTCTTTTCCAAAGTTGTATATTTTCCAGTACAGTTTATGTTTTGATCTTACTATTTAAATGAGTATAGAGAAGGAAATAAGGAGGAATGAATTGTATCCTCAGGTACAGAGTGTTTTCCTTTCCTTGAAAATTTCATAAAATGATTCCCACAACCCTTTTTTTCCTTCCCCATTCCCACCACAAATTTCTGGCTTTTATACTTCCTCATCACCTAGTACAGGTTCTGTTATGGAGTCATCTAGTACAATGGACTTAGACAGAAATTCTCTTTACAACATTCCTTATAAATGGTAACCAAGACTCTGCTTAAAGACCTCTAGAACCAGAATAGGGAAGTCTACTGTGTCCTGAGGTAACCCACTTTGGTTTTGAGCAACAATGAGTATTAGGAGTTTTTTCCTTATCTAAAAATAGTATCTGTTTCTGAACTAAGGGGTTGAGGGACTATCCCTCTCTATTAAGGAAGCCTGTTTTGTTCCAGATGCACAGACATGGTGACAGGATCCAGTCCTGGGAGACCCTGGTCATTAATGAAAGATTAACATCCTTTTCTCAAAATCTAAGACTCATTGCATATCTTTTTTTCCTCTCAAGAAAAATTACTTAAAGCATATATTTGGCTCATTGCTAGGATCCCCCAAAAGGGGAGAGAGATTTATTCTATGTACAATATGAATCAGGAATGGGCTTGCTATTTATTTCCTCTGCAAAAGAAATGCTAAATATAAAAAGCTCTCACAAGTACACATTAACAAAGACTTAAAACAGAAGGCAGTAATTTATAATTAGCATTGTACTACTCTGGGAGGTCAAGACTTGAACTCATCAGGTCATATGACATTTTGTGGGACAGCAGAATAGATTTTTTTTAACATTTCACTGCAAGTACTGTAAACAATTCCCTCCCAGGTCCACATCTTGCAGCAAGCCAGACCAGAGCTTGGTTTCATCCTCTTTCAGGATCATCTGCTCTGATGCAGAAATTCCATTGCTATAGTTATCTGAAAGACATGATCTCAAGCTCACAAGGTTGCCCCCAAGTCTGAACATAGGATCACAGCCCCAGAGATCCAAGGGACTTCATGAGCCATCAAGTCCAACCCCTTCATCTTATAGGTGAGAAAGTGATGCTCAGAAAGATTGACTTGCCCAAAGTTGTGCAAATTGGAAGTGACAGAATTTGAATGTAGGATCTGATTCTAGGGCAGGTAGGTGAATAGAGTGCTGGGCCTGGAGTCAGGAAGACCTGAGTTCAAATCTGGTATCAGATACTAGCTGTGTGACCCTGGGTAAGTCACTTCACTCTGTTTTCCTCAGTTTCCTCATCTGTAAAATGAGCTGGAGAAGTAAACGGCAAAACACTCCAATATCTTTGCCAAGATAACCCCAAATTTGGTCACAAAGAATGAGACATAACTGGACAACAACAGCAACCTCTGATTCCTAATCTAGGCCTCTTTTAACCATGTTGAGGTGTCCATTTTGACATTGACTTTCAGTCATCTTTGCTTAGAAAAGGAATACAAGGGGCGGCTAGGTGGCGCAGTGAATAGAGCACCGGCCCTGAAGTCAGGAGTACCTGAGTTCAAATCTGGCCTCAGACACTTAACACAAAAAACTAGCCGTGTGACCTTGGGCAAGTCACTTAACCCCAACTGCCCTCCAAAAAGCAAAAAAAAACAAACAAACAAACAGAAAAGGAATACAAGTCAGAAATGGCACCCAGAGGAGTATAATCAGGTATAATCAAGCTTGGCTACTTGATCCGCTTTTCTCTAGCTATCATATGAGAGTAGTTCATACTGTCAGCGTATGTTAGCATGTGTGTGTGTTGTGTTGAGTAGGGGTAGGGAGAAGGACAGCTGCCTTCTCTTGTTGTACCCAAACCCAAATCCCAGGTCATTGCACACCACCTGATTTGTGGCCCAACATTAAGGCCCCTTTTATATTTATATTTCTGTCTTTGTCCCTATTCTATATCATGTCATAGCTTGGAACAGCTTTTAGGCATGCCTGGGCATTGCTCAGGGCAAAGTTCCCTATTAGATTTATATATAAAACCAATGTCTAGTCTTTGCTTTTGTACATCATGGCTTCTGCTAGCACCCCTCCCTGATTGTGGTTTTTGTGGTTTTGGCCTATATAATTAAGTCTGCACCCCCCAAAAAAATCACTACTCATTTGAGTGAATACACTCAGGTAGTCATGCACTCGCTTAATAAATCCGCACCTAAATTTACCTTGAACCCAGGTCTTGGTTCACTCTTATCCTCTGCACAGCACTCTCTACTGATATTTCCAGGGAAATTTGAATAATCCTGACCCAATGTAAATAGGAAGCAAGAGAAACTGATGATAGGGTCATTGAGACAACAGCCCAGTACCAATAAGGATATAGCTTCATCATCTCAAAACACTAAGATGCTTTCAATGCTTAGGCAGCACATTTGATTGGTAGATAGGACACCTTCACATATGCTGCCTGAGGATGTGACCCAACTCAGCTCCTTTTTGTTGTTGATGATGTTATTCTGAATGAATGAATGAATGAAAAAACTTTAATAAATCTACTGACATTGTTTTAAACACCAACCATGTGTCAGGCACTCTGCTAGGTAATGATAGGCAATTTTTGTCTTGATACCAAGACAAAAATGGAATAGTACTTAACTTCCAGGAAATTATATTCTATCACAGGAGACAATATGTAACTAAATAACTATACATAGGATGTCCCAAAAGTCTTTTAAAAATTTTATATACTGTTATTATTTTTGTTTTTCAAGTAGCAAATGCTTTTTATATTCTTTCCAAAGTCTTAGTGTAGTTTTAAAATATTTTATTTTTCCCAATTGCATGTAAAACAATTTTTAACATTTGCTTTTTTTTTAATTTTGAGTTTCAGATTCTCTTCTTCCCTTCTCCTCCCCCTTCCATGAGATAGTAAACCACTTGATAGAGATTATACATGTGCAATCATGCAAAACATATTTCCATATTAGTCGTATTATGAAAAAGAACACAGACAAAAAACATGAAAAAAATAAAGTTCAATTCATCTCTTAATGCACTTGTATTGAATCAAAATCTGCCTCCTGATACCTTCAGCCCTTTTGACCTACTTCTGCTTTTCAGGATTAGACCAAATTGAATTGCTCTTCCATATGATTGCTCTTAAAATATTTAAAAATGATTCTCATGCCTCTCCTCCACTCATTTTATCTATTTCAGGTTAAACACCCCCCACTCATAGGATCACAAAATCATAGATGGAATGCTGAAAGTGCCCTCAGACAGTATCTAGTCCAAGCCACTTACTTTGCAGATAAAGGAACTGAGTTTTGGGGAGGACATGACTCTGTCCTTGTATGACATTGTGTCCAGTCTTCTTGCCATTCCCCCCCATTTTTTTTGCTTTTTGGAGGGTGGAGGGCAGGGCAATTGGGGTTAAATGACTTGCCCAAGGTCACACGGCCAGTAAGTATGTCAAGTGTCTGAGGCTGGATTTGAACTCAGGTCCTCCTGACTCCAGGGCTGATACTCTATTCACTGTGCCACCTAGCAGTCCCTTGCCATTCATCTTAACCTTTGCATGCTCTCTTATTGATATCTCTTCTAAAGTATGATGTTTGGAAGTGAGCACAGTACTTACTCTAGATGTGACCTGACCAAGGCAGAATACAGCGGGATGATCATCTCCTTTATTTTGGACATATTATTTATTTTCAGATATTCCTTGTTTTTTTCCATTCATCCACATCAACTAAATCAAATAACTGACCTAAACTACGTTATTTCATTTCTGTCTGAGATTTTATTGAAACAGTCTCACTGGCACAGATGTTATTAAGTAGGTGTTATCAGGTTGGTCTTCCTTTCCATCACATATTCTTCCAGGCGTTCATGATGTTAGCAAACTATTCTACACAATTTCTAAGAAAAAGGAAAAAAATATGCTGAGATTTAGTACAATGAAGACTGGAGTTTAGGATGAATGGTACTGTAGAAAGAGTATTAGATTCGGATTCAAAGTCTTTGGTTTACTTCCTGTGTGATCTTGGCCAATGCACTTCCCTCTAGACCTCAGTTATTTGTAAAATGAGTGAATTAAATTAGATGAGGGGTTGTTAGCCTAGGGTCCATGGATCCAAGAGTCTATGAATAGATTTCAGATGATCCATGAATTTGAATGATGAAAATATTACATCTTCATTTTCACCAACCTCTAACTGAATTTCAGCATTTCCTTCTATTATTTAAAAAGATTAATTCCAAGAACAGGTGCTTAGGTTCTGACTATTATTGTTTATGGTGCAAAAAAAAGAAAGAAAGAAAGAAAAAGAACCCTTAAATTAAATTGTCTCCAACACTTCCAAAATCAATGTTCTTGTTTCTTGGTAAAATATTGTCAAGGATAATTCTATGGTGGCCTTTGAAAACGAAATACTTTCTTATCTTGGGAATTATTTTGATCAAAGTCAACCTAGAGACCAGGGGATTGATGGAAAGGTCCTGGGGAGGTCGTTCATAGTCCTAGAATCCTATAGTTTTTCTCTTAGGCTTCTGGTCTGATCTTATCTTCATGGGACAGTTTCAGTGCTGCCAATCCCCTTACTCTCCTATAGTGGGTATGCTGCTTAGATCTCTCCAGGGTCTACACCCTTAGAATTGTTGGCTGCCCCATTGGGCCAAAAGGCCAGAGTTCATGGCTATTCCAGAGCCCAGGAGGCAGCTTTCCGTCTATGGGAAAGCCAGGAAATCTCCTGTGAAAAAGCAGATCTGTGGCCTCTCATTTTCCCTTGAGTTAGCAGAACAAAGCTGGTGTTAAGTCATATTGTCTTATGACCCTGGTCACCTCCACATAAAAGGCCGCAGACAAAGGAAGAAACTTTGGAGTGACACTGAACCCTGATCTTTTAAGTTTATTCTTTCACGTTAGCTGATCTATCCCCCTCTGCTCCTCCCTTTCATTTTTCATAGGTAGACCTGTAACCATCTCAATCTAAACACAAATCCAGCAGGGAGAGGCAGGGGAGAATACAAGAGAGGAGCTAGTTAGTTATAGACCCTGAATAAAGAATAATTGAATTTATTTACTTCGTGAATAAAAAAGCTGGGGATGTATTACCTGCTTGGAATCCCCTAACACTAAATGACTCACTCAACTTTGTTTTATGTACCTGTGTGCATGTGTCTTACAGGCTCTGAAACCAGAGGGAATTGTGGGTAGTTATTAGAAAGCAAAATGGCTTCTTTGGGGTACAATGGAGTAGTGTAATGGTTCTCAAAGTATAATTTCTTGATGCTTGGGGGTTCCTGATACCATTTTAATGAGTCTGTAAGGTCAAAACTATTTTTGTAAAATATTTTAATTTTAATATGATATTGATAGATGTAGGCCACATAAACAAAAGTTTGCTGAGGCATCTTCAATGATTTTTAAGAGTGTAAAGAAGTCCTGAGAACAAAAAGTTTGAGGACCAATGACCTAGTGAATCTGTCTCAGAGTCAGGAGTGAATGAATGAATGAATGAATGAATAAGCATTTTTATGGACTGACCATGTACAAAGCCCTGGCTATATACATGGAACAGAGACCCTACACTCAAGGAGCACACATTCTAATAGGAGAACACATAACATATGAGAGGTTTCAGCTGCAAGTTGTGAGAAGGTCCAGGTGGTCTTTTGGCTAGAGGGGCAATGCATCTTTTTTCATATCATCTCTATTAATAAAATGATATCTGTTTCCAGTGTTGAACCATGTGATGGTTCCAAAGACTTTGGGAGAGAGGATTTTCTTGTCTGGTTCTTTATTAACAATGGCCATGGAGGAGGCAGGACCTGCAGCCCCTAGAGGAATTGCCAGGTTGCATTTCTACAAACATTGTTTGCCTGAATGATAGGTAGAACGCTGGACAAGAAGCTGAGCCTAGGTTCAAATTGTGCACATATTGTGACACACATTGATTCTGTGACCCTGAGTAAATAAAGCTGGAAACCCTCAGTGCCCCAGGTGGCTCTCTAAGACTGTAAGTTATAGAGCAGGTACCAATGAGGAATAGCATGGTGTAGGTGCTAGGGCACTGATCTTAGAGTCAAGACAGCCTGGCTTCAACTTATACCTCAAGCACTTTCTTTTTGTAAGCCTCTTGGCAAATCACTTAATTTCTTGAGTGACTTGAGTTCAAATTTGACCTCATATACTCATAGGTGTGTGACCCTAGATAAATTACTTAATCACTATTTCCCTCAGTTTCCCTATCTGTAAAATGGGGATCATCATAGCACCCTATTTCCCAGAGTTGCTGTGAGCATTAAGTGAGATGTAAATCTCTTAGTACAAATTAGGTAATTAATAAATGTTTGTTCCATTGCTCCTCCACATGTTCCTCCCTCTACCATATAAATTTCCACTCTGATGAAATCATATCTATTAAAAATAGTATTTAAGTATTAGAAGATATTGTGATAAGGAATTCTTTCTATGTCCAAATTCCTATCCATCTAGATATTTAAACTAGACTTTCCATTTTGCAGGCCATAGTCCTGCAATCCATGGAAAATCATTGTGTGGAGTGAGTAGTGAGAAGGAAAATGATTCCATGGTTTGTGACAGACATCACGTCCTGTATAATTAAGCAGATAATAAACAATTTTGATAGAGCTAATTTAGACCCAGCTACGGGTTTTATGACTTTGTGATCTTGGTCAGCTTCCTAGTGTAGCATCTCCTCCTTACAGCTGATCCAGAGTCATAAGGAACTTGAAGTGTGCTGGGGGCAATTTAGCTGTGACATGAAGTAGTGTAAAGGACAAGGACTCTTCAGGTTTGATCGTGTCAGGAGGGAGCTGCTAGTTCCCTAGAGAACCCTGATCTTTGACCCTTTAGGGATAAAGGGAAAAGGTGGATCCAGTCAAAGGGAAAGGATTCAATCTTACCCAATATATTTTTTTTAATTAAGCACATACTATGTGCTAGGCATCATGCTAAGTACTGGGATCACTGTCAATAAAAAACAAAGACAGTCCTTAACCTCAAGGAGCTTACAGTCTCCTGGAAGAGACAACACAAAAGGAGGCAGGAAAGTAGAAAATGGGGAGAAATGGGGATAAGGAGCAGGACTCTGGTCATTAGAATTCAGGGACAGGGGTGGCTAGGTGGTGCAGTGAATAGAGCACCAGCCTTGGAGTCAGGAGGACCTGAGTTCAAATCTGACCTCAGACACTTAACACAAAAACTAGCCGTGTGACCTTGGGCAAGTCACTTAACCCCAACTGCCCTCCAAAAAAAGCAAAAAAAAAAATAGAATTCAGGGACAGTTGTTGTCATTGGGAAGAATCCCATCCATGTTGGTTATGGTTCTGGATCTTTGGTTCTCTTTCATTTCTCATTAATTTACTTTTTTAATTTTGTTTTTTAAAGTAACTTTTGTTAAGTTTTAGTTTACATCATTAATTTCCACCAAGATTTTGAGTTACAAATTTTCTCCCCATCTTTCCCCTACCCACCACCCCAAAATGGTGATCCCACTGTATACCTCCTCCCCCAATCTCTTCTCTCCTATATCCTCCCCCATCACCCCACTGACTTTCCAGTAGGGCAAGATGGATCTCCTTATCCCAGTGCATCTATATGTTAATTCCCAGTTGCATGTAAATAATAATGATAATAATAATTATATATATATAATTGTTTGATTAAGGAACTTTACATTCTAGATTCTTTCCCTTCTTCCCTCATCACTCACCCCCACTGGAAAGACAAGCAATTCATGATTTTCTTGCATCATTCTCATTTCTCTTCCCAATTTTTTCTCCACTTCTCTTAGTTGGTTTTAAAAACCCTTCTTAAGCTCCTCTACTGCCTGTAACCAGCTTACATTTTTCTTGGAAGCTTTTGATGAGGGAGTTCTGACTGTGTTGTTTTCCTCCTGTTCCATGCTTTGGTCCTTTTTGTCCCCAAAAAAGGTATCTAAAGTTGGATTGCTGAACTTTGTTTACTTCCTTTGCCTGCTCATGTTGCCAGTCAATTAATTTGTTTTTTGAGCCACAGTAGAACTCTCCTTTTGGAGTGGAGAGCTCTGTCCCAAATCGATGGTTTTTTGTTTTTGTTTTTGTTTTTTGTTTTTTGTTTTTTGCAGCTGCCAGAGCTATTAGGAGGTGTAGTCTCTGCAGTCCCCACAAGCTTTGGCTCACTGAAAACACACCTCAGGACCACCACCCAAGACCAAGATCCCAATCCAGGCCGGTTAAGGGAAGAGCACTTAGCCTCAGGATGATAGCTTGGCCCTCCTGCAATCTACAGGCTGTGAGCTCTGAAGCAACCACGTGAAGGCAGCTGGGTAGCCACTGCTTCTGTCGCTTTCTTGCCCTGGCAGGTGAGGGGTAGGGGGGAACGGCTGGACTTGCTTTTCCTCCCTAAAATTTAGCTTAGTTCCACTGACCTTTCACTTTGTCCTTGTTTCTTATGGGTTGATAATTCTGAAAACTGCCACCCCTGGAATGCTCCAGCTGCAGCTTGTCCTGACTGCCCTGGGGCCAAGCCACAGTTTCAGGCCAGGCTGGGCTCAGTCCCAGCACTCTGAGATGAGTCCTGTCCATCTTGCCTTCTGGGGTGCCCCCAGTGGGAGACATGTTTTCTGTAATTTTGTGGGCTTTGTAGCTCTAAAATTTGTTTAGAGTCATATTTTATAGGTATTTGAGGTGGTTATGGTGAGAGCTGCAGAGTTCTCCTGCTTCTAAGCTGCCAACTTGACTCTGCCCCGTAATTGTTTTATTATTTTTATTTTTTTTAGGTGGAAAGCAGAGCAATTGGGGTTAAGTGCCTAAAGTCACACAGCTAGTAAGTAGGTCAAGTGTCTGACTCTGTATTTGAACTCAGGTCTTCCTGACTCCAGGGCAATGCTCTAATCACTATACCACCTAGCTGCCCATTAAACTTATTTAAATTTTCTTAGTCACTGAACTGCAATCCAAAATCCAAACATCTTAAATATTCTCAGTCCTTGACTCTGCTAGGTGACCTGGGTTCAAAGATCACTATGCAATCTTGATTATGGTTCCTTAGCTCCTTTATACTTAAGGACTTTCTCAATGTTTAAAGTGTTTGTTCCATAGTCTATATTTTGGTTATGGCAATTCTGTGTAATTGTAATTTAGCACTTAGTTATTGATCCTTCCTATTTTCACTTAGACAGATATTCAGTTAAACTCAACTAATTTCTTTCCTTTTCTTGCTCTTGCTGCTTCTCTAACAGGACAACCTGCTTGTGATGCTACGCTATCTGCCTGCCACCTTTTCCTTTCCTCCTTCCCTCTGCCAATACACTGAAATCCACAAAAGTGAATTTCTACAGTTCATTTACAACAAGAAAGAGAAAATACAAATTCAGAAATAATGTACTAGGGTAAAATGATTTAAAATGTCCACAGCAGAGAAAATGACAGCATATAACTAGTTCGTATTTAAGCGTCTTTAAAAAATTGTTTCTTTAAACTTCAAATTTTCATAATCTTTTGTTATGAATTCTACAGACACGTATGTTTAAATATTCAAAGAACAGAAAAAGAGGATTTTGCATAAATCTATGAATGTCTACAACATTTTGTTTTTCTTAAAATACATATTAAATGTTACACCATAGTAACAAAACTTTCCTGCTTCTCTGTGTCTCCTTCTCAATGTTCTTTCTGCTTTTTCCTGGATATTTTTAAAAACATGGTTAATGAATTCCATTTTATTCTCTTTTTTTGCATCACTATTACTACCTACCAAACCTCCCTAAAACTCTTCCCCAACAGAAGCTCTTATTTATAACAAAAAGATATAATAAAACAAAAATTCACAGTTGGCCATATTTGAAAGTGTATGCCTCTGCTTTCTGATCTGCCCACTTGGACATGGTTTATTTTATTTGTGATGATTTCCTCCTCGGTTATCATCTCCCTCTTAATCTCTTTCTACCTCTTTTTTGGAACTATTTTCCTATTGAATTTAATATCTTTCAATACCGAATTATTTGTGTGCATGTGTTCAGTGCTCCTTTTCCCTGCTTAGATAAGAATGAGATTCATGAGACACTCGTCGCCCAAATCCCTTTGTCCATGTTGGATAATTGTCTTCTGGCTCACCTAAATTTTGAATAATAATAAATTCCTCCCTCTTCCTGATTTCTTATCTAATGTATCCCATCCCGCCTTTCCCCATCTCCTAAAAACAACAAAACAGAATAAAACAACACCCAAGCCCTCTACCTGTCTTTTTTTTTTTTAACTCCCTGTGTGGAGAATTGAAGATACTGGGATCCTGAAAGGTAGCTTGTCTCTTCTCCATTAGAATGCAAGCACTTGATTATGATTTATCCCCTTCCAGTTGTTCCTTTCTAGGTTTTATCTCCTGGATTTTTGTTTCCAAGATTCTACCCATTTCTGGTCTTTACATCAGGAATGCTGGAAAGTCCCTCTATTCTCAAAAAGATCCATTTTTCCCCCTTGAAGGATTATACTTAGTTTTGCAGGATAAGTTATTCATGGTTATAAACTTTTTGTTGTACTGTGTTTTAAGATTTCCACCCTGTTATACTAATTTCAGTATAGTATTATGAGGCCCTGACTGTGGTTCCTTGGTAATTATAGACTTTTTCTTTTTTTTTCTTTGTACCTGGAAAGTGAATTTTGGCTATGATAATCCATGTTGTTGTTGTTGTTGTTGTTGTTGTTGTTTTTTCAGTTAGTTCTTTCCATAAGTGACTGAGAAATTCTTTTGATTTCCACTTTTCCTTTGGTTCTAGTAAATCTGAGTTTTCATATATATGTTTATGTATGTATACACATATATACATACATATTCATATATACGTATACATACATGTGTATATAAATACATACCGACATATATCAAAGAGAGAGGGAGAGGGGGGAGAGAGAGAGAGAGACAGAGACAGAGAGAGACAGAGAGAGAGAGACAGAGACAGAGAGAGACAGAGAGAGACAGAGAGAGAGAGAGAGAGAGAGAGAGAGAGAGAGAGAGAGAGAGAGAGAGAGAGATGGAGGGGAGAGGGGAAGGCAAGACAATTGGGGTTAAGTGACTTGCCCGAGGTCACAAGCTAGTTAAATGTCAACTGTTTGAGGCTGGGTTTGAACTCAGGTCCTCCTAGGCTGCCTCCAGGGCTGGTGCTCTATTCACTGTGCCACCTACCTGCCCCTTTCTTATATATTTTTGAAAATATGTTATCCAGGTTTTCTTGTCCCTCTACTCCTCCCATAGTTTTCATATTTCCTATTCTGCCAATTTTCCAGATCAGCTATTTTTTATAATTAGTACCTGATACTTCTAATTCTTCCATCTTTTGACTTTGTTCTAATATTTCTCATTATTTCATTGGCATATTGGATAAAGCACTGGGTCTGGAATCATGATGGCCTGGGTTCAAGACCAGCCTCATAACCTTACTAGCTGTGTTACCGTTATCAAGATATCTCCTGGCTTGTTTTCTCAACTATAAAATGGGGGTTAATAATAGTGCCCATCTCCCAGGGTTATTGTGAGGACAAAATAAGATAAATTTTTTAAAGTGCTTAGCACATAGTAATGCCTAGTAGTGCCTACTTTTCTCCATCCTTCCTTAATTGAATTATTGAGCTCCCTTTTTTTTCTCTTTTTGATGGAGTCTACTATATGGGTGATTTTTTGAGCCTCTATTCAAAGCTATTTATTCTCTTTCCAATTTTTTCCCCTTAAGAGTGTCATTTCATCAAAAATATGCTTGCTTCATTTCTTCCATCCTCTCAAAGAATCCTTGTCATCAAGGCATTGTTCTCTGCCACCTCTGAAGTTCTAGAAATTGTGACATTACATTCTTCTTCTGGATTACATATTGAACTTCTCTTAGCTCATAATCTAGTTTTTGATAAAACTAAAGATCTGAGTTTTGGAGGTAAGAACTCAATATTTGACACAATTTGGGGGGGGGGGAAACTAGAAAGCAGTTTAGCATAAACTAGGCATAGAACAATAGGTCATACCATGTACCAAGATAAGGTAAAATTGGATAAAGGATTTAGGCATAATGGGTGATGTGATAAGTAAATGAGGGGAGGATTTAAAATGTACCTACCAGATCTATGGACAAGGGAAGAGTTTATGAACAAACAAGATATAGAGGCAACTTTGGGAAATAAAACAGGCCAATTTGATTACATAAATTAAAAAAGGTTTTGCACAAACAAAACCAATGCAGCCAAAATTAGAAGGAAAACAGGAAACTGGATGGAAAAAATGACAGGTTTCTCTGATAAAAGCCAGATTCTCAAATATGTAGAAAACTGATCCAAATTTATGTAAATGAGAACAATTCCTCAGTTTACAAATGGATAAAGGATATGAATAAGTAGTTTTCAGAAGAAGAAATCAAAGCTATCAAAAGTTACATGAAAAAATATTCAAAATTACTACTGATTAGATAAATGTACCTTACATCTATCAGATTGGCTAACATGACAAACAAGGAAAATGACAAATCCTGGAGGGATTATGGAAAAATTGGGACACTAATGCACTGTTGGTGGAGTTTGGAGTTGTGAACTAGTCCAATCATCCTGAAAAACCATTTGGAGTTACATCCAAAAGGTTATAAAACTGTGGATGTCCTTTGACCCAGAAATACCACTTTGAAGTCTATATCCCAAAGAAATAAAAAAAGAAAAGGATTTATATGTGCAAAAATATTTATAATGACTCTTTGTGGTAGTGAATAATTGGAAATCGAGGAAATACCCATCAGTTGGGAAATGCCTGAAGACACTGTGATTGTGATGGTGTATTTTTGTGCTATAAGAAATGATAAACAGTATGGTTTCTGAAAAACCTGGGAAGACTTTTGTGAAATCATGCAAAGTAAAGTGAGTGGAACCAGGAGAACATTGTATATAGTTCTTAAACTTTTTCTACTTGTGACCTCTTTTTGCCCAAGAAATTTTTGTGTGACCTCAGATGTATAGGCATATAAAATAGGTATACAAGTCAAACATTTACTGATAATAAATCATAAAGAAATTTATTTTGAAATAATTCTGTGGTATACATATAATTTTACCATTTATTAAAGAGGAAAGCACGTAAAGAACTAAATCTTGGCAGAACATTTGATACTGCAGGACAGAGCATCTTCAATGTTTTTCAGGGTTGATCAATATTTTGCTTTTATAATAGTCAATGCGGAGAATGCCACTTTGCATAAATAGATCGTACGAAATGGCAGAAGTATGTTTAGGACCATTTCAGAAATTGTTGGAAATTCTGCTCTAATCCCAAGCCAAAATTCATTTAACGATTTTCTATGTACAGTAAAAACACTGTAATTCACAACATACAATTGTCTCTCAAATCTGAGCTGAGGTGTTTCTGGCAGTGTTCTTTGGCATTGCATGGCATGATGGCATATGCAGTGCAAAGTGTCCATGTTGTGTGTTCAGGATCAAGGCTGCAGTGAAGTTGTGAGTTGCAACTCAGGCAAGCAGTGCCAGAAACACCTTGCGATGATTACTCATCTGCTTTTGAATTAATTTTTGGTCCTTGGATGTCCAGAAACCTTTAGCCATTGCCAATTTTTTTTGCAATCCCCTCATTCAGTTACCCAACCCCATATGGGGTCCCCAGCACACGGTTTAAGAAGTGCTGTTATACAGCAGTTTTGTAAGGATGGTCGTCTGTGACATACGTAACTACTCTTCTAAAACAATTCCAACGGATCCGATGAAAAATGCTATCCACCTCCAGAAAAAAAACTGATTAATTCAACACAAATTAAAGCATATTAAAAAAACACTTTATTTTTATTGTTTTATTCTGTTTGTGTCTTCTTTTGAAACATGATTAATATGGAAATGTTACGAATGACCTCACATATATAACTGAAATGAAATTGCTTTTCTTCTCAAGGAGTGGGGAGGGAGGTAAGCAAGAGGGAGAGAGATAATTCAAAACTAAACATTTTAAAAAATGGCTGTTAAACTTTTTACGTGAAATTGAGAAATATTTAACATAATAAAGATATTTCAAACAAACAAACAAACAAACAAACAAACAACCTCATTATAATGCCAGATGATTCACTTTGGAAAATATAGTTTCACTCCTTATCCTCTTCACAAAGTAAAAGGAGGAAAGGAAGGATGACAGAAAAGAAAGATAAGCATTTATTAAGCACTGCTGTATGCTAATCAATGTGCTAATTGCTTTGCAAATATGTCCTTTGATTCTCACAGTAATCCTGGGAGGTATTATTATCTCTATTTTACAGTTGAGGAAACTGAGGGAAATAGGTTAAATGACTTACCTAATGTCCTATGGCTAATAAGGATCTAAGGCTAAATTTGAACTCAGGTGTTCTCCCCTCCCTCTCCCCCTTCCCCTCCCTCTGTCTCTCCTCTGTCTCTCCTCTGTCTCTCCCCCTCCCCCTCCCTCTCCCTTTCCCTCTCTCTCTCTCTCTCTCTCTCTCTCTCTCTCTCTCTCTCTCTCTCAAGCATTTCAGTCTTGTAACCACAATAACCTGAGTTCAAATCCTGCCTCAAACATTTCATAACTTATTGTCTAGATGACCCAAGAAAAAGTCACTTAACCTCTCTCAGCCTTAATTCCTTCATCTGTAAAATGGAAATAATAATTGTAGAAGTTATTTCATAGAGTTCTTGTAAATATCAAATGAAACGGATGTATAACACTTTGAAGTCCTTAGAGTACTATACAAACATCAGTTTTTATCATATAGAGACATTTATAATCCTTTTCTGCACTTATAATATTCTAATTCACATTGCATTTTTTCTCTTTTTTATTATTTTGTCTTCCCCCTTTAGACCATACATTCTATGGAGTCAGAGACTATGTGTCATGAATCTTGTATGTCCTCTAATGTCTAGCATAGTGTTTTGCATATATTAAGTTTAATATATATTAAAATATGTATTAAATATAAATATATTGATATTATATAGAAATATACAACAAAATATTAAATATATATTAAATTATTAATTAAATATATAATATATAATTATATATTTATATATACAAATATAAATGTATATTAAAATGCATATTTTAATATAAGTTTTTAGTAAATATTAGCTAAATGAATGAATGAATGAAGAAGGAAGGGACAATGTAGATAAATACAGTTGCTTCTATTTTATAACTAGGGAAACTATAACTCAGAGCAGCACCATGTAATGAGTGTGTATCACAGAAACTTTTATGTAATTGTTGAATTCAAATGAAATTATTAAATATAAAAAAATATATGAGGACAGCTGGATGAAGCATTGGACCTGGAGTCAGGAAGGCCAGAGTTCAAATCTGGCCTTAGATATTAGCTGTGTGATCACAGACAAATTACTTAGCCCCCATCTGCCTCTACTTCCTCATCTGTACAATAGGGATAATAATGGACCCTTCCTCCCAGGCTTTTTGTGACAGTAAAATGAGATATTTGTAAAGACTGTTGCGAATCTTAGAATACTACATAAATGTTTTTTTATTATCATTATTGTAAGAATGCTTAAATGTGAGTCCCAGATCCACCATTCGTTTCCTGCATGACAATGGGCAAGTCATTTAATGTCTCTGTGTCTATTTCCTCATCAGTCAAATGGAAATAAGATTGCTCGTCAGGAGGACGAATGAGATATTCGGGAACATGCTCTGGAAACTGGAGAGCTCTATACCAATTTACAGGGTTTTGTTGCTATTGTTGCTAACAGCTCAAAATGGGATCGTGGCAGCAGCAGACACTGAATTTTGGAAACTGAAGTCAAAAAATAAACCAGTTGGAAGTGTCACACAGAGATATAGAATAATAACCAGTGGTGTGCATAATAACGATGGCTGACATTTGTAAAGCACACCAATGTTTGCAAAGCAATTTTACATACGTTATCTCATCTGAAAGTACCCTGTTTGTTAGAATGGCCAGCACTCTCCAGCAGATCTAGCCGGAAGCCTGTGCTGCAGTCACCAGTCCCACACAACTAACTGAATGCAGTAAATGCCTAATAACAACATGAATGAATGCCTTAATAAGGAAAATATCATGATTGTTATTGTATTAGCCAGCATTATTACATTATGATATATGTTATATATTTTGTATTAGCTAGCTATTATATGGCTAGCATTTATAAGGCTTTTGCAAAGCTTTTTAATATGTGTTCTTTGATCTTTGCAACAATGCTATAAGGTATGTATTAATATTATCTCCTTTTTACAGTTGAGGAAATTGAGATTAAGTGACTTGTCCAAGGTCACATACCTAGTAAGTGTTCAAAGTATGATTTGAACTCAGATTTCAGTACCGGGTCCAATATTCTATCCCCTGCACCACCTAACTGCCTCACTATACTTACTGCTATACATGATAAGCTTCACTCTCTGTGGGTGCTTAGAACCGGCACAGAGGATGTTCCCAGTTCCTTTGGTTCGTCTCATCTGTTGTGGAGCCTGAGATGCTTTTCCTCATCTCCCAGTCCAGGCTCCATTCTCTGGCTAGTTCCTCTTCTTTGTGCAGCACCATACAAGGATGATAACCTTCACCCCAGCCCTTGCCTATATACTTTGACTCTGCCTCTGACCATGTTCCCTTCCTGGATCTCTGGACACCAGCTCCGACTTGGCAGCCTGAATAGAGCTCCTTGTTTATTCCCTTCATTCTGGCCCAAACTTCCAAATTGTCCTTCTCTGGATTCACAGCAGTTCTATGTCCCTTTTGTCTAAATTATTGGGTCTACCAGTTGTAACCTCTTGCCTCTCCTTTACGTCATCTGCCTGCCCTATCTCACTGCCTTGATTTCCATGGTTATGATTGTTTCAAAGGTTTCCTCTTCTTTTTCTTTTTAACAATTCTACAAAGTGTAGAAGATTAAAAGTTCTTTTTTCCCATTTAATATGTGGTGAAACTGGTCTTCTTAGAGATAAAACTACTTTCCCCGATGAGTCAAGGACAGAAAGAGGATGAAGCCCTGTGTGTGTCAGCCCAAGACCCTCCCTCCATTAGCCTGCATTGTTGAGACACCTTAGGATTGGGAAGGAGGCTCTACCGTGTGTGTGTGTGTGTGTGTGTGTGTGTGTGTGTGCTTTTTCACTGACACAGGTGCAGAGCAGCAAAAAGAGCCTATTTGGGGCCGTGACCTGGAAGGAAGAGAGGTAATTTTGTCTCCATGGTAACTGAGGCATGGGTTTTCTCATGAGCAGAAACTGTCACTCATGTTAAATTAGGCTGAATCCCCCATCTGGGGATGGAGAGGTGGACAGGAAGACATAGATATTGTAGAGCATGGTGAGACAAGCTTTCTTTAAACATGCTAATCATGTGTGAAAATTTAAAATATGGGCCAAAGGGCAGGTAGTCCAGCAATTCCTCTTCTCTTTATGCCCATACAGGAAGTAATGGTCATATTACCACTGGTTTCCTTGCTTGGTTCCCCTAGGAAACTCAGAGAGACAAAGTCCCTTTACCCAGAGGCTGGGTACATCCCAGAGTTATGCAAAGTGAGCCTATTTCATCCATCTTTTCATCTCCAGAGAGCTTTGCACTCAATCTGTCCTATGTACAGAAGTGTCTTTTCATCAAAATCTTTGGGAGAGAAGTGCCTACAATGATCCTTGGTAGCACATCTTCACCTTCTCCCTCTTCAAGTCCTGGCTGGGCTGGAGACCGAGAAGCTGGTCCTAGTCCTGGCTCCACTTTCTAACTTGCTGTGTGATCATGGGCAAATTATACTATTTCTGATTTGTTCATCTGTATTCAGAAGATCTATTAATCTCTGTCATTCCTGCCCCACAGTGGGTGCCATTGTAGATCGGGTAATGAGGAATAAATGATGGGTACACAGATACAATGGCCCTTTGAAAGGGAAGTGACACAGAAATGATCACAACTCTAGTGTCCATTAAGTGTGGTCTTGCCAAGAAGCAAGGAGGTGGATGGGATTTCTTGAGGTCCCTTCTAACACACATATTCTATTATTTTGAGTCTTTTTTTTTTCTTGTAGAAGGGATTAAGGGAGACTGCAACTTGGTGGCCAGGACTCTTTGTACTCTGATTTATTTCCTACTGTTAGGGTGACTGAAAGACACTGAGACAACTAAAATTTGAATCATAAGACTCTAGTTCAAATACCGTCTCTGCTATTTACCACAGTGCAAATCTTGGAGAGAGGTCACCATTCCATCCTACAGTTTCTTATAGGAGAAGAAAACTGAACATAGTCTGTCATACACTCTTTTTTTTGTCATACACTCTTTTTAAAATTTTTTTTTAATTTTAATTTATTTTCTTGGTTACATCATTCATTTCCACAAGGTTTTGAGTTACAAATTTTCTCCCCTTTTTGTCCCTAC
>CM053593.1:91886885-91962457 GCA_028646575.1 Pseudocheirus occidentalis
GGAGCCCTTAGTGGGGTGCTGCAGCTCCCCCCCAGCTTCAGCTCACTGAAAGCGCACCCCAGGACCACCACTCAAGACCCCGATCCAGATCCAGGCCGCTCAACGCAAGAGCCCTTGGCCTCGATGGGTCACGTCAGCCCCCCTGCTGTCTGCAGGCCGAGGGCTCTGAAGCAGCCCAGTGGAAGCTGCTGCTGCTCCGTTTCTGCTGCTATACAGCCGTCTCCCGCTGCCTCCTTGCCCTGGGAGCAGTTTGGCCGGACCCGCTCTTCTCCTCTCCAGTTAGCAAAATCCACTGACCTTTCTCTTAGCCTTTTTGTCTTCTGGCCTGATAAATGTGGTAACTGTGGCTCCAGTGCAGCTGATCTGCTCTCCTGTAGCCGTGGCTCCTCGCCCGATGCCCCATGGCCTGAGCCGCCGGGGTTTCAGCCTCGGGTCCCAGACTGCTGGGAAGAGCCTCGCCTGCTGCGTTGCCTGTAGTGCTTTCTGTCTTGTGGAGAGTTTTGGAGCTTGAAAATCTGTTTAGCGTCCCATTTTATGAGTTTGTTAGCGTGTTTGTGTGGGAGCTGTAGCCCTTTGCTGCTTCTATGCTGCCATCTTGGCTCCGCCCCCTGTCATACACTCTTAATGTTAGGGGAACTAATTTTAAAGTATCTGTGAGATAGATAAGTGAGATCCCTTGGAATAAAATACTTCAAGACAAGTTAGCCCAAGAAGGATGGGAGATACTGAGAAAAGAAATTCTGAAGATCCAAAGGGAACCAATCTGAAGAAATCAATGTAGATACACATGAAACTCACCAAACAACTTAAATTTTTAAATGAAACTTAAAGAATGATAGAAGTAAGGCCACGTAACAGGTGACAATATAAAAAGGTGGAACAGTTCCATAAAATAGTCTGAAGAATGCTAAAAACCAGAAGGAAGTGATGCTGAGGAAAGAAATTAAGCAAAACAAAAAGGGTTTTGTATGTATATTTTGACCATTTTGAGAGAAAAGGGAGAATTAAAGAAGAGATGGAACTTTTGCTTAGAGTTGATGGGACAATGTGGGACAAAAATATGTGGCAACACAGAGAAAGCAAAGCTGCTTAATTATTATTGCAATTCTGTTTTCTCTCTGCAAAGGAAAATAACCTTTCCTCTGGAAATGACAGAACAAAGATGACTAACAGGGATTTGATCTCCAAGATAAGTAAAGAGGTAGGAGGAAAACAGCTAGCTGTCTTTGATGAGTTCAGGTCACCTTGCCCTGATTAACTACATCTTTGTATCCTGAAAGAAATGGGAGATGTGATTCCTGAGTCACTGCCAGTGAGATGGAAAAGGTCATAGAAAACAGAGGAGGTTCCACAAATTTGGAGGCAGGTAAATGTCATAGTTTTCAAAAGAGAGAGAGAAACTGAGAGAGAGAAACTGAGAGAGAGAGAGAGAAACTGAGAGAGAGAGAGAGAAAGAGAGAGGGAGAGAGAAAGAGAGAAACTGAGAGAGAGAAAGAGAGAGAGAGAGAGAGAGAGAGAGAGAGAGAGAGAGAGAGAGAGAGAGAGAGAGAGAGAGAGAGAGAGAACAAAGCCTGCAAAACTCAGATCCAACGAGCTAAACTTTGATTCAGTCATTGCCCTACCTTGGGCCCTCATCATTTCTCCCCTGGCCTGTTGCAATAGCTTTTGAATTGGTCTCCCAGCCTCTGTTACCTCCCCACTCCAAGCCATCCTTCACTTATCTTCCAAAGTGATTCTCTTAGAGGCTAAGTCTGATCATTCACTGCTCCTTCCTTTCCTGCTTCCCTCAAGAAACTCCAGTGTGTTCCTAATGTCGGTGTTTAGTCATTTTGCAGTCATGTCTGACTCTTCATGACCCCATTTATTTTTGTTTCTTTTTGACAAAGACTCTGGAGTGGTTTGTTGTTTCCTTCTCCAGCCTGTGTTACAGATGAGGAAACTGAGGCAGGCAGAGTTAAGTGACTTGCCCAAGATCACACAGCTAGTGACTGAGGACAGATTTGAAATCAGGTCTTCCTGACTCCAGGTCCTGCACTCTTTATTGCATCACCTAGCTGCCCATGACCATCTAGCTGCCCTTGCTGGATGCTTGGAATTTAAACCTCCTTCTTATCTTGAGAGCAAAGGTCATGTCAGGCTCCCTTTATTATGCATATGGTCATAGAATTATAAATATAGAGCTGAGAGGGGCCTCAGAGCCACTTTGTCTGATTCCTTCTTTTTACAGATGAGAAATGTGAGTACCAGGAGTATTATATGATTTCCTCAAGGTCAAACAGTTAGCAAGTGGCAGTGTAGGGGATCCTGGATTTAGGGCTTGAAGAACCAATCTGGTCAAGCCCTCTGTCTAAGGTAATACAGGTAATAAGCATCAGAGGTGAGATTTGAACCAAGATCCTCTGACTTTAGAGTCAAGGCTCTTTCTACCCTACCTCCCCTACGCCCCAGCTCTTGCCAAATGGCATGGGTTTCGTGAATACTTGGTAGCCAATTGATTGATTAGCAGGAAGTGCATCATCAAGGTCACAGTCTTGATTAGATTCATGGAGATGTGTTGTTATTTGCCTTTACTTCTGTTTAAATGCATGGTTTGAATTGTCCTGGCATATAGCCCCTGCTTCTGCCAGCTCTGCCCTCCTAGTCAATGCTCAGGTCATGGAAATATTTCATGGAGACACGATGGCATGCACATCCTTTATGAGCTCTGGTGACTTGGGTTGCACCTTGAAATTGCAAGAGTGAAGGTTTGTTTAATGATTTTTAATTAATTTTAATTACTTACATTTTGAATAGTGGCTTAGCATTCTGAATCCCAGCCCCTTGGATCGCTCTGGGATGCCTGCCAATTTCCTCATTACACACCAGCTCCCCAAACGGTATTCGATAATGAAAGGCTTTAAAGCAAACTCAAAAATATCCAATATGTAACGGGGAGCCCCTGGGAGACAGGAGTGGATTATGGCGTGGTGTATGGATAGCATAACTCCTTGCTTCTGAATTTATGAAAAGCTACTTCTAGCCAGGGAGAATCCTACTTTTGGCAAAAAAAAAAAAGGTAGCAGCTCCTTTCCTTTTAGCTTTGCCAGTAGTGCCGATGTACTAAAACTAATGCAATTTTAATCAATAAAAATAATGATGATGGCAGGAGCAATAATCCCAAAGGGATTATAAGTAGCAATAAATTCTAAATGCAGAACAGTGACTTAATAGTCATTTCCAAAGACGTAAATGGCTATCATAGAGGAAGCTAACCAGAGGAAAGGGCTTCACCTGCAGGCAGCAGGAGGAATTTAAGTGAGACATCAGGAAGAACTCTAGATTATTTGTTCATTTGTGTGGACTAATTAGTTCCCAGTGAGGCACCGCCAATCTCCACCAATGCAAATGTACAATTGCTCTACAATTTACAGTCTTAGAGACTTGTCCTGAGTATTGAGTGATGTTACCAGGATGTGTCAAAAGTGAAATTTGAACTTAAGTCTTTCTGACTTTGAGGTCAACTCTATCCACTACCCCATACTGCCACTCAATTTCCAAATTTAGATATAATTATTATTATTATTATTACAGTACAATAAGATGGAAATTCTTTGAAAGTAGCAACTGTTTTGTTTTTAACCATTGAGGTTTCTGGGTCTAATAAAGTGTGTTGCAAATAGTAAGGACTTTTAAATGCTCGTTGAACTGAATTTATATCGTTCACACTTGCCTGATGCTTTCCTCACAACCATCTGGTGGTATAGGTCCATTTCACAGATGAGAAAACTGAGACTTTAGGAGGAAAAGTGATTTGCCCCACCCCAAACCCAATTCTGCTCATAAGTGGCAGAGCTGAGATGCAGAACTCAAATTCCCCCAGCCTTACCGCCTCATATACCCTTTTCCTTTTCCTCTGGGACACTGGTGTGGACTTTCCAAGCAAGTTTTGGGGATCCCCTTCCTTAGAGCAAAAGGAAAAGATACACCAAAACCACCATCTATCTTGGGATGGTGAAGCTGCAGTTCTGCCTGGTGATCAGACAGATCTTGAAACTGTTTATGTTTCTCTGATGAGCATCATTAACATCTCCAACCAAAAGTGTACATTCAATGGTGTATCCACTGGTTAGGCTGAAAGAAATATGATCTCAAAACGGAAAACGATAAATACTTCTGGCCTTCTGGGAATTCTAGAAATATAGGTAAATTACATTTCCATTCTTTTTTTTCCCTAACGACATAGCTAGACTTCTCTGTCAATTCTGAAACATTATCCGATTTGTGTAAAGAAAAGGAGGGTGGGGGAGGGGGAAGAGACAGAAACTACAAGCAAACCCTAACTTTTCCACTGAGTCTTCGAAGACCTGGATTCAAATTCTATTCAAATCCAAATCTGATACACTTTCTGTCTCCCTGTCTCTGTCTCTCTGTCTCTCTGTGCCTCTGTCTCTGTTTCTCTATCTCTCTCCCTCTGTCTCTCCCTCTTCCTCCCTCCTTCTCTCTCTCTCTCTCTCTCTCTCTCTCTCTCTCTCTCTCTCTCCCTCTAAGAAAACAAAAAAGAGTTTCATTTAATTATATAAACACAGAGAACATTACAATTCCCATCATGTAATCATGTTAGCTTTCAAATTGTAATTTTTTCTGTTAAATGTATATAGTACAGATTGGATCAGATCAGAAACCACAATTTGTTTAAACTCACTTAATCAAAGTTGAAAAGAACTCCCACGTTCAAGCAACTTTTACAAAATGATTGATATCTTTTGTTTCCCTATTACTTTCATTTTGAAATATATCCTTCCCCCTCACTCTTAGAGTTATCATTTCTAATGAAGGATAAAAGAAAAAGAAAGAAAAAAAAGTGGTTTAGTAAAAACCACCAGTAGGTCTACTGAGTTTGACAGCATATACAAGGTTGCACAATAGACCCACACTTCTTTTTTTTTTAAAAAAATAAATTTATTTATTTATTTTCTTGTTTAGACCATTTATTTCCATGAGATTTTGAGTTACAAGTTTTCTCCCCATCTTTTCCACACTCACCACTGCAAAACAGCCATCCTACTGTATAATCCCTCACCAAATGTGTCCTTTCCTACATCCTCCCCCTCGCCCGTCTAACTTTCTGGTTGGGCAGGATGGGTCTCCCTACCTACCACAGTGCCTGTATATCTTAATTCCAAGTTGGATGTAGTTAACAATAATAATATTATAAATATATATATATATGTATGTATTTACATTTGATAATAGAACTTTAAATTCTAGATCCTTTCCCTTCTTCCCTCATCACTCACCCCCACAGAAGGACAAGCAATTAAATATAGGGTGTACATGTGTAGTTACACAGAACATCTCCACAGTGGGCATATTGTGAGAGACTGATTATATGTCTGTCTTTTCTATCGCCCCTTGTTCTATTCTCTACCCTGTCCCTGGCCCCTTACAGAAATGTGTACTTCCAGCAACCCTTCCTCCCACCCTGCCCTCTACTCTGTCATCCCCCCTCTTACCCCCATCCCACCTACACTCCTGTGTGGCAAGATTCCTAGTTTAGAGTTTATGTCATTCCTTCCCTAAGCCAAATTCAATGAGAGTAAGGTTGACCCTTTCCCTTTTGCCTTCCTATTCTTCTCCTACATTGTAACAATTATCCCTAGCTTCTTCTATATGAGATGATTAACCCTATTCTGTCTCTAACTGTCTCATCTCATTCTAATACTCTCCCACCTCAGAATTTCACATTTCAGAGTATCATCCCTTCCTATTCAATTGATCCTGTGCCCTCTATGTACACATATATACACATACTCAGAAATGTATTCATACACATACATAAAACCTCCTATATACGCATGTGTATGAATACACACACATATGTACACATTTTTATTCCCTTCACCTATCCCCATACTAAGAAAAGTTTCATAAGTTACAATTATCATTTTTCCATGTTGGCATGTAAATAGTTCAACTTTGATAAGTTCCTTATGATTCTTTTTCCATGTTTACCTTCTCATGCTTCTTGTGTTTGAGTGTCAAATTTTCTTTTTAGTTCAGTTTTTTTTCAGCAAGAATACTTGAAAGTCCTCTACCTCACGGAATGACCATATTTATCCCTGGAACATTATACTCAGTTTTTCTGGGTGGACGATTCTTGGTTTTAATCCTAGCTCTCTTGATTTCCAGAATATAGTATTCCAGACCCTTCAATCCCTTAATGTAGAAGCTGCTAGATCCTAATTGTGTTTCCACAGTATTCAAATTGCTTCCTCTTGGCTGCCTGTAATATTTTCTCCTTGATCTGGGGACTCCAGAACCTGGCTATAACATTCCTAGGAGTTTTCTTCTTGGGATCTTTTTCAAGAGGTGATAGGTGAGTTCTTTCAAGTTCTATTTTGCCCTCTGGTTCTAAAATATCAGGGCAATTTTCCTTGAGAATTTCTTGAAGGATGCTTTCTAAGTTTTTTTTTGATAATGGCTTTCACATAGTCCAATAATTTTTAAATTGTCTGTCCTGGATCTATTTTCCAGGTCAGTGGTTTTTTTCTCAAGGAGATATTTCACATTGCCTTTTATTTTTTCATTTTTTATACTGTTTAATACTATCTTGATTTCTCATAAAGTCATTTGCTTCCATTTGCTCCACTCTAATTCTGAAGGAATTATTCTCTTCAGAAAGCTTTTGAGATACATTTTCCATCTGGCAAGGTCAACTTTTTAAGGCATTCTTCTCCTCATTGGCTTTTTGGACCTCTTTTGCCATTTGAGTTAATCTATTTTTAAGGTGTTATTTTCTTCAGTCAGGTTGTTGACTCTCTTTTAATGATTTTCTTGCATCATTCTCATTTCTCTTCCCAAGTTTTCCTCCACTTCTCTTATTAAGTTTTCAAAATCCTTCTTAACGAGATCAAGGCTTGTAGGCAGTCTTCATGTTCCTTGGAACCTTCTGATGTGGGAGTTCTGACTGTGCTGTCTTCCTCCTGTTCCATGCTTTGATCCTTTTTGTTCCCCAAAAAGGAATTTAAATTTCGGTTGCTGTTCTTACTTTGTTTCCTTTGCCTGCTCATGTTGCCAGTTAATTACTTGATTTTTTAGCTCTGTGGAACTCTGCTTCTAGAGGGGAAAGCTCTGTCCCAAATTGCTGGGGGTTTCCCAGTTGCCGGGGCTATTAGGAGGCCGCTGCAGCCCCCACCAGCTTTGGCTCAATGAAAATGCACCCCAGGACCACAACCCGAGACCACAATCTGGATCTAGGCCTCTCAATGCAAAAGCACTTAGCCTCTGAACGATCACTTGGCCCCCCTGAAGTCTACAGGCTGGAGCTCTGAAGCAGCCACATGGAGGAGGCTTCAGGGCTGCTGGGTCTGCTGCTTCCTTGCCCTGGAGGCAGTTTGGCCAGACATCTTTTCTCCCCCAAATTTAGCTGAGTTCCACTGACCTTTCACTTTGTCCTTGTTTCTTATGGCATGATAATTCTGGAAACTGCCACTGTTGTTGCTGATCCACTCTCCTGAAGGCTCCAACTGTGGTTTGTCCTGGCCACCTGGGGCCAAGCTGAGGTTTCTGGCTGGGCTGGTTTAGGCTCCCAGCAAGCTTAGATGAGCCCTTTCTATAGAGCTGCCTTCATTGGGAGATGTATTTTTCTGTATTTTTGTGGGTTTTAGAGCCCTAAAATTTGTTTAGAGTCATATTTTATGGGTATTTGAGGTGACTGTGTAGGAGCTATGGAACCTTGTTGCTACTACACCGCCATCTTGGCTCTGCCCCTCGACCCATACTTCTTAAAAGAAGGGGAATAAGTGTGTGTGTGTGTGTGTGTGTGTGTGTGTGTGTGTGGTGGGGTGGTGTGGGGGTGGATGTGGATGTATATTTTTTTTCTTCTTCTTCTTTGGATGTAAGTATGGTCATTATAATCAGAATGTTCAGTCTCTTCATTGTTTTCAGTTTTCACTGTTGTGATCATGTATATTATTTTCTTGGTTCTGCTTCCCTCAATTTGAATCAGTTCACATCAGTTATCACATGATTCTCTGAATTCTTCATATTTATTGTTTCCCATGAAACAGTAATATTCCACGGTGTTTCTTTATGACAGTTGATTTATCTGTTCTTCAGTTGATGGGCATCTATTTTTTTCCATCTCTTTGTTATCAAAAATATTACTAGAAATATATTGGAATACCTAGGACCTTTTTATTTTTTACCTTCTTGAGGGTTTAAGCATAGCAGTGGAATGGTAAGAATGGTATGGATATATTAGTTGCTTTTTAAGTGTAATTTCAAATTCCTTTCTGACCAGTTCATGCCTCCACCAAGTAAGTATATGGGTTCCTGTCTTTCTGTAGTTTATTAGATCTGCTTAGTTATAATCATTTAACGTCTCTAAGACTCAGTTTCCTCATTTTTGAAATAAGGATATTATCACCTTTATTTTCTTCTTCCTATATTGTTGTGACAAAAGTGTGGGTGCCTGGTGAATAGTACTGGATTTGGAGTCAAGGGACATGGTTTCAAGTCTTTCTTCTTCCAATTATTTCCTATGTGACCTTGGTCAAGTCACTTAATTTCCTTTAGGTTGGATCCCTTGTCTCTAAAATGAAACCCTCTGGATCCCTTCTAGCCATAAAGCCAACTTAAAACACTTTGTAATCATAAGCTATTGTTGTACTTAAAAAAAACATTCCATTTTAGGTTGCATTCATAGAAAATTAGGTAAAGAACCAAGGAGAAGACTATCCCATTGTATGCTACCCAGACTGGATAACACCTGCTAGCTCTGTGTATTGCATTCCAGAACATTTACAGTCTTGAATTTCTCTAGGGAAGATGACCACAATGGTAAAGGAAAGGGAAACCATGCCATAGGAAAACTTGGCTTTAGTCCATAGAAGAGATAGTCTGCAGAAGGGCATGGTAGCTGTCTTTTAATAATTAAAAGGTAGCCATTGGGGGGGGAATAAGCATTTTATACTTAGTTTCAATGGAAGAACTAGGGCCTTAAAACTTTGGGATATGATTTCCTCACACTAGAAATCATCAAGCTGAGGTTGCATGAACTCTTATCAGGAATGTTGTAAAAGGCATAGCAGGTTCATCAGATCATAGATATGAAGCTAGAATATATTTTAGAGAGCATCTAAGTCTAATGTCCCCATTTTGTAGATAAGAAAAATAAATCCAAGAGAGGTTAACTATCTGAAGGTCACATGGGGATCAGATAACAATGTTGAGGAATTTCCACCCAGGTCATAGAATCCCAGGATCCCTAGATCTAGATCAAAGGTGATTTAGTCCAACATTTTCATTTTATGGATGAGGAAACTAAATCCATGAAAAGTTAAAGTGACTTGTCCAAGATCATACAGGTAGTAAGCACCAGAAGTGGACTGAACCCAGTTCTTCTGATTCCAGATTCAGTTGACTTTGACTATATCTTAAACCAATCCTTGAATTGAATGTTGAAGTGAATGATGTCTGAAGTGTCTTCCCACTTTGAGTTTTTATGACTCTTTAATTTCCTTATAGCTTTCTATTTCCCTTCTTTTCAATTCCTCTACCCTTTGACTTTTGGGGAACATTGGAAAGTTTAAGGAACAATGCATTGAAGTTCAGAGAATCTAACTTTCAACCCTGGTTCTATCATTAATTTGGAACAAGTCACTTCATTTCTAAGGACTTCATTTTCTCCATCTGAACTTGATCTCTAAGCAACTTTCCACTACTCTCATTCAGTTCTATGAATATAGAAATGTGGTGGGTTGGAGAATGGATTTGGATAGATTATGATAGGAATACTTCAGTTCAAAGTATACTTAATAAATGCCTATCATGTGCCAGCAATGCACTCAGTGCCAAGGGAGATATACAAATAAAAAGGAAAAGAGTCCTACTTTTTGGGTACTTTGCCATCTGGTGGGGTGGGCAGAGGTATGTGCATCATACTCACTATAGGTTATATAGGGCAGACCATACTAACCACATTAAATAATCTCACTGTACTTAGTTTCTCCATCTGTAAAATGAAGGGGTTGGATTCTGATGGTCTCTAAGGTTCCTTCCAACTCTAAATCTAAAATCCTATTATCCCATGAGAGTATATCTGAAGAAGTACAACTCAACTTAGCAATCAAATGATGTAACTTATGAAAAGCACTTTGCAAACTATAGTGTTATATAAATACTATGTTTTACTAATTTATTATTCAGAAAAATGTCATTTGTCAACTGTGTGGCAAACACTGTACTAGTTAATGAAGATATAAAGAAAAAAAAGTTTCTGCCTTCAGTTCGCTTACATTCAGAGAACAACAAAGCCATTTTGCAGAGAGGAGAGCATGGAAAACTTAGGGAAACAGGAAGACCGTTGTCTAGGAGATGGAATTTCAGTTGTGCATTGATTTCAGAAGGTAGAAGAACATTAGAGACATGGCATAAGCCTGTGTCCACAACTAATGCATTCAGAATCCAGAGGAAGGAGAAACCATTTCCATCTGGCAGGAATGATGAGTATCTTGTTTGTGCTAGAGGCTCAGGTGCATGGAGAAGAGTCAGGGGAGGTTGCATTGTCAAGGTGGGCTGAGGCTGGATAGGCAGAGTAAGGAGCTAATTCTTAATTTCACAGATAACAGAGAGTTACTGAAGGTTTCTGAATAAGAGAGGTGATCAGAACAGTGCATTAGGAAAATTAATCTGCCACTGGCGTGAAGAATGGTTTGGAAAGGGGAGAGACTGGAAGCAATAAAGTGTGTTAAAAGTCTCTTTCAATAGTCCTAGAAATATTCATCAAGAAATTCAGAGATCCTAGGGGACTTTCATAAGAAAATTAATATCTCAGAATTCATCAAGGTCAAGGATTATCAATCCATCCCAAACCTGGTCTCCTGAACTGACTTCTTTTCACTAGGACCAAAGTGAGCCAGTTGAAAGTAGATTTCACTGAAGTGGCTTCATGTTGACATGAAATTAAAGGTAAAATTGGCTGTGGTGGGTGAGAGTGGGAAGTTGCCCATTTCCTGATCCAAGGGCTGTGTATAATTCATAGTACAGATATTATATACAATCTCTTATTCATGAACTTTTAAACAGACTGACTATTACTGCTAGTCCATTAACAGTTCATTCCTAGCCTTTACCATTCAAGGACTTCTCAAGTAGTCCCAACTTTCTTAATTTCTTGTGAAAGTCATCTGATGTCTCTGAGTCCCTAACTTTTCACCACAGCTGGTTTATAGTTTAACCCATTTTGAGAGATCCTTTTGTCCCAAGACAAATGCTCACATCCTAACAGATGTTAGTGCTATGTTATTACTGAGATGGGAAGAGTTGGGGAGGGAAGAGGGAGGGAAGATTCAGAGCAGTGGGAAGAGAGACAGAGAACATTATTTCTGCCAGAAGGGATGGATGGGACTGAGGAAGAAGATCTATCTATTTTCCCCCTTGTGAAAGTAGAAATTAAACCAAACTTCATGGTGGGGGGAGGGCTTAAATTAACTAGGTTTGAATTCTCTCTCTCTCTCTCTCTCTTTCTCTGTAGTTCCATCTATTCCTTGACTCTCATTCCTTTTGCCTGCACATACACATCAAGATGAGAGTTGGCCCAAGTGTCTTGGATCATTGAGATGAATCATAATTGGTGTTTGAAATAAGAGCCTGAAGTGCTATGGAGTGCACTCATGTTTCCTATGTAGGCAGGGTGAATGGAAAGAGGAGGGAGAAGTGTAAGCAGGGGATATATTCATAAGTCTTATGAAATGAGAACTTCCATCCTTGGGGGGGTTGTGGCAGGGATAGGAGGAGATGGGGGGGATTGATCATTCCAATTGGTCAAACAATAGAGCTGGAAATAGGAGGCAAATAGTTGAGTTCAATTCACTCCTGATACATTATCCTTAGAGCCAAAGGCCCATACCCAGACAGGTCTTTGTGCAGGGTGCTATGAAAGACACACTCTCTTCCCTCTAGGAGTTCACCAGATTTTCAATTTCAGCAGATTCCATTGGGATTCTCATCTCCGACAGCCATTTCTGGCTTCTCTGCCTTTCCCCCACCCCCCTGGAGTTGGGGGATGACTTGAAGACAGCTTTCAACACATTTAATGTTGTCCTGATTTGAAACAGAGAGCACATTTTTGCAGCTCTGGCCCCTGTTTGCTTCCCAAGCCTGGTGTATGAGGCAAGTTGAGCTGCGCCATGGCTTTGGCCGTGTTCAGGTTTCCCTAATGCAATTGGCAAGGCATCTGTCTTGCTTTAGGGAGATTCTTTTGTTTCTTCATATTTTAGTTGCCTTTTCTCCTTTTTCTTCATTTTTTTTCTGAAGCAAAAGACATTTAAAATGAGTCAGGTAGCTGAGTGCCAACTGTGACTCCTATACCTTGGTGAGTAATGAAGGGATTGGAAAGCATTCCATACACTTCAACTGAATAACTCTCCAGAAACCTCACTGGGGAGAGAGCCACAGACACTAGGGGATTTCCGGGGAAGACAATGCAAAGATGTATTCTTTTAATCTCAGTTAAATCTCCTTCCTGTCTTCTCATCCAGTTCTCTAAAAGGATAGAAAAGCTCTGAGAGAAGAAAGACTTTCTTTGGAAAAAAAGTCATGGCCAAAAAAAAGTCAGCCCTATCTACCAGACTTGTAAGGTCCTTAAGAAAACAACAAAGAGAGTTGAACATTCAATTAAATAGATGACTGTCTTCTAGTGACTGTCGTCTTTGATTCCAATAGAGAAAGGTCATAGAGCCTTGCTTTGCTGGTAATGATAACAGCATTTATATAGCACTTGAAAGTTCAAAAATGCCTTACAAAAATTATCCGCTTTTATGTTCACAACCCTGGGAAGTAGAAGCTATTATCATCCCCATTTGCAGATAAGGAAACGGAGGCAGACTAAAGTTAAGTGACTTACCCAGGTTCACACAGTGAGTATCTGAGGAAGGATTTGATTGTAGGTCTTCCTGAATATCAGGTTCAGTTCTCTAGCTACTACAGTCCTTACCTGACAGCAACTTGTAGCTCCATTTGAGGAAGACAATTTTGTTCTCTGCTGGTATACAATTCATTCGAATTGTCATTAGGCTACCAGTTTATGTAATCTCTTGGGTATGCTTTTTTTTTTTTTTTGCTTTTTGGAGGGGGGAATGCAGTGCTATTGAGGTTAAGTGACTTGCCCAAGGTCACAAGGCTAGTAAGTTTGGTATGCTTTTTAAAGCCTTTTTTTCTTCTGCTCATTTATTGCTAACTAGATAGTATAGTATTTGGAGTACTAGACTTGGAACAAGAAGGACCTCAGTTCAAATCCTGTCTCAAACATTGAAAGTCCTTAAGAATTGCTTACTAAGTTTCTATTGTTTCCCAGGCACTGTGCCAAATTCTAAGGATACAAATAAATGCAAAAATAGTATCTACTCTCAAGATAATTGTATCCTAATACATTCTCTAGCTGTATGACCTTTGACAAGTGACCTGTCTGGTCCTCAGTTTCCTCATCTATAAAAAGAAGATAATAATAATAATGCGTACTTCACAGGTTTATTGTGAGGATAAAAGGAGATGGAATATGTCAAGTGCTTCATAAATACTCTAATGGTATAGACTGACACTCATTCAACAAGTCATGTTGTTATCATGATTTCCTTTTTGTCTTTTCCCCCTTTCTTTCTGGTATAATGGGAAGAGAGAGAAAGACCAGCCATGGAAAGCATAGTTCTTAGAGGAAGCTTGGATTTGCCATTCCTGGTGGGTTATAACAAAAACTGCACAGAAATTTCTTGCTTAGTTATAATCCATCATATGGAACTTTGGGGAGTGAGTTTCTAGTTGTGAATGACCAAGGGGACAGTAATGATTGTGTAATGATGAAGTCTTTTAATTGGTTTCAGAGCTGGAAGGATTGATGACTTAGGAGACACTGAGTTGGGACTGATCATATATACAAAAAGTTTGACCAGTCAATCTCTCAATCTCTTTCCTGACATCTGAGTGCAAATGTCTATAATCCTGTAACGGAGAAAGAAAGCTGAGCACTTCCCCCAACTCCATGCCCCTGACTTGGCCATCATATGTCTTAATCATATGGTGCCTCTTTACTTTTGTATTTATTCTTTCCTGATCTTAGATTAATGAGTATCCTGAGCTGGAAGTGCCCAGGTGAGCTGGGGGTTTGGGAATTGTGGAAGCACATTAGAAGAACTCTCCCCTTCCCCATCAGTGCCCCTGGTAACACGAGATGGGTAACAAAGTTCGCTGAAGCAAGTAGCTGCAACAAGCAAGTCTGATGAGGAGGCAATAGGTCAGCCCAGTGATGTGCTTAACTCATCCCTGGCAATCAACCTTCCCTGTAGTGGATTGACTTGGTAGAAAAGAATTATACCCTAAAAGGAGCCTACACATCCATCACTGACTCCATTAGCATAAGTGACCTTGGTATAGACTATCAGAGGGGGGTAAAGGACTCTCAAGGATGGGAGATGCAGAATACCACTTTGTCTTATGTGTTCCCCCAAAATATACCTCGTTACCATTTTGCTTCAATTTTGAGTTCAATCTCCCCAGAGACTTTGTTTAAACAGAGACTAAGCCTTCAAGTCCAAAGAGTAGGGGATATTTTATAATTACTATTCTTGCTGTACTGTCTCAGTAAATACCTTTTCCTAAAAGCTAAAAGAGTTCCATTGCTCATTGATATCGGGAGGAACACCAAGTAGGGGTTTGTGAGTGAGTATTAGAAATGCTAATCCCCAAGGGTTACCCCTAAAACCTTGAAAGGAGAAGTAATTAGCTTCCTTCTAGGTATATAACATGCCAGTGTAAGTGTAAGTTAGGGGACTCATCTCAGAAGGGGTCCTACCTCATACTTTGCCATGAACTCTGGTGTTGTTGGTCCTGCTCTAGCATAACTGGCATTACCCTCTAGTACTCCTGACACTAGCTTTGTAATCTTATTTCCCTGATCTTACTTCCTGTTGGCTGTGTCTTCTTTTCCCCAAATTCTTATTCCTATGTTTCCCCTTAAGTTCACCTCTTCATAGGCTAATAACTAAACTTTAGCAAGATTTAGCTTTAGATATTTATGCTTTCTCCTTTTTCCTGAGATGACCATGAAAGTGATGATCTGATTCTTTGTAAGTAGTCCCTGTAGGAAAAGGACTGTTGCATTTTGGTCTTGGTATCTCTGGCACCTAGCATAGCACCTTATATGCTTTAGGCACTTAATACACACCTACCTGTTAAACTGGATTAGATTGGACTGGATGAAATAATTCTTTCCCTTTGCTTAATAGTTTGCTTTGGTCCTCTTGAACTGGACTGGCCCCACTCTTTAATGAACCTACCAGAGAGCACCTGCTAGTCTTTCCCAACAACTAAATGGAGTATGATCGTCATATTTACAACTTACACACACTGAAAAATAGAGACTTGGAGGGTATATAACAAATATTAAGTAATGAAACTGAGTCTGTTTGAGATATCTGATACTAATTTAGGTTAAAATCCCATAAAACAATACTCAGGAGTTGATCAAACCACAGGCTATCTTTGGATGCTTCGTAGTTTTTTTCTCTCTTCCAACCTGGAGAAAATTTGGGACTAGTCTTTCTACCAGTCAGTCAATGAGTACCTGTTTGTGACTTGTCCTTCTTTCTTGAAGAGGACCATGACATCAGGGAGATGATGGCATGACTTGCAATTGACTTGGATTTGAGTGAGTGAGGGTTGTACAAGGGCACCAGCCTCACTTTCTCCTCCAGAGCCATGTGGGTTCAGTGGCCAGATATTCATCAGGACAACTGGAGATGGCCCAGGATGCAGTGGGAGACCTTAGTCTTGTTAAGCTAAAGTCTTTTTGAGTTCTCACCTTGATGGAGACATAGTTCATTCTGTGATTAGAGATGTTGAAGAAATGAGCCAAGGGATGGCCCCTGTAATTTAATTTATTTTGTTACTTATTTATTTATATTATTTATTTTATATATATTATTATATTTATATATACACTAATTTATATTATTTATTATAATAAAATTAATTTATTTAAATTTAATTTTAATTAAAATTAAAAAAAATTCAAGCTGGGAGATGAAGACCCTCAGGGTTTCTGGCCAAAAGAGAAACAATTACTATTTTTCACTCTGGGCCATCAAGATCTAAACAATAACCATTAAGTGGTATTTGGGTAGGGAGAATCTAATCTTCACAATTATACAAGGACTAATGAATTTTAAAGTTGAAATATACATTTTTTTCCAAATTCCTGTTTCACAGATGAGTAAGCTGAGGGATTTTAAGTGACTTACCCAAGGTCACACAGCATTGTTGTTTGCCTTTTAGAAGCTTACACTTTAAAGCAAGAAGTTGCTTCTGTGTTTTACATTTTGCCTTCTAAAACAGAAGGATCCTTACATTGAAAGGAAGCTCCAGAGGATCATTTTTCCAGAATCTCATAAAAGTAGGCCCTAGGCTCATAGAATTTAGCTAAAAAGGACCTTAGCAATCAACTATTTCATAGGTTCCCAAAGTGGGCAATATATTTCCCTGGGGTGAGCTGAAATGATGCAGAGAGGGTACAACTAGAGGACACTGAATAAAAGTAAGAGGGCAGTGGAAACATAAGGAAAGATGAGAACTTTGAAAAACCGTTGGGGCATGCATGTTTTATCTGTTGTGTAACAGAGTTAAAGTTGTAGTGATAACATTATTTTCCAAATAAATGACAAAATGTAAATCATAACCTATGAGTGGTCAAGTCCACCAACAGGTCTTAACTGTAGGTAGGTGAGCTTCTCCAGCATTGTTGGGAAGGGCAGCATGCATTTCAGGAATATGTGCTGGTAATGACTGGTTTACAATACCAAACTATATGGTTACATTATGCAATATTGTGTCATCAAAATTTCAGTGAGGGGAAAATCCCACAAATTAACAATAAATCATTCAATTTGTTGCATCATATAAAAATTACATTTTTTGAAATGATGCAAATTTTTAAAAAGATGTTAAAGGGGCTAAAAAGTACATTTCTAAGGGGGGGTGCTAAGTAAATTTTTTAAAAGGGGTGGTAGGTCAAAGAAGTTTGAGAACATCTGATCTAGTCCAACCTTTCAATGTGTAAATTAATCATTTATCAAATATTTATTAAATCAAATGTTTAGTAGCTACAATTTTTTTTCAGACAGTGGGCTAGGTGCTGGGGATATAAGTACAAAAAAAAATTATATCTACCCTCAAGCACCTTGAAATACTAATGGGGGAGATCACAAGTATATAATGTGTAAACATAAAGAAAACAAATACAAGATTGTAAAATACAAGTAGTTAGAGAGGGAGGGCCCTGGCCATTGGGGAGATCATGAAAGACTGTAGGTAGCAATGGTGCATAACCAGCATCTATTTTTTTTTCTTTTAAGGAAAAAAAAGGTTTTATTACAGGTTTAACATTTAACAAACAGAATGGAATTGAATAGCAAATCAAACCATAAAACCATAACTGTACATTTTAAAAAACTAAACTTTCCAAAATAATTTGCTTTCTCCTTCTGACCTTTGTACTTAAACTTTTGTTGTCTTTGTGCAAGCTACACATTTACAGACCAGCACAGAGTTGGAACAGAGAAGAGATTATAGTTCTATTATATACAAGACTGCAATACACTACTCTTCTAGAGAGACTTTGTACTTGAGACCACATTCCCACTCCACAAATCTAGCATTGTGAAATAGTGGGGCTAAGAGATTCCAATTATAGTCTTGTCATGGTTGCAAACAGTGTGACTATTGGACAAATCACTTCATCTCTGGCATGACCAGCATCTTGCAAGAAGAGATTTCTGGAAGTGAAGAAGAGGAGGCAGTACATTTCAGGCATGAAAGACATTCATTGCAAAGGCATGGCAAAGGAAGATGAAGTGTTACGAATGAGGGACAAAGAAAAGGCCATTTTGGCTGGATCACAGCATGCAAGGACAAGAATAATAGAACTAGGCTGGAAAGATTGATTGGGGCCACACTGTGAAGGGCTTCGAAAGCTAGACAGAGAAGTTTATATATTATCCTGGAGGCAATAGGGAGTCACTGGAATTGAGCGAGTTAGTCATGTGATCAGATCTATGATTAAGGAAAATCATTTTGGCAGCAATATGCAGGATGGACCTGAGTGATGAGAGATTTGAGTCGGGGCATGACCAATCAGAAGGTGGTTGCAAGTGAGAGGTGATAAGACCCAGAACAAAGGTAATGACTGTGTGAGTATAGAGAAAGGGTCAGTTGTAAGAGACGTTGTGGAGGTAGAAATCCTAAGAATTCCTTCCTTATTGGATATGTGAGGTAAGAGAGATTGAGAAGATGAGAATATTATTGAGCCTGCCAATCTGGGAGACTGCAAGAATGGTGGTGATTGACAGAATCAGGGAAGCTCGAAAGAAGGATATTAATGAGCACACTGAGTCCAAGAGAGCCAAGTGACCTGACCCAAGATCATTCAGATAATAAGTACAGATACTGGATTTGAATACAGGTTCTCTTTCCTTTATAAAATACTCTCTATATTTAATATTAATAATAAAAGCAATAACATATCATATAATGATTTAGCGTAATATAGTATAATTCATATAGTAAAATAATGTATCATATAAATATATAAATCCTAATAATAGCATTGTATATGTTATTATATAATAATGAGTATATAAAAAGTAGCATTTATATAAGTAATAGCCTGTGTTTTGGCATTTACATACCATCTATAGCATTTATATATGCTATTATTTGCATTTATATGTTTCGGGTTTACAAAGTGCTTTATGTATCTTATCTCATTTTATGCTCATGATCACCCTGGGTGGTAGATGCATTTTACAGAGAGGAAAACTGACATGAAAAATATTAAGTAATTTATCCAGTCATATAACTAGTAAATGTCTAAGGCAGGATTTGAACTCAGGTTGTCCCGACATCAAGTCTAGTATTCTGTCCACTGTCTCACCAACATCCTTTAAAAATCTGTACATTCTTTAGTCATTTCTTTTATATTGAATAAAAGAAATAAAATGGCCCTTCTTGAGTTTAGGAAATTGCAAAGTTCTTTACATTGCTCCCAAATCCCCCTTGAAACAGAGGACTATTTATTTATTTTTATGTTTTTTAATTATGATTTATTTTTTCTTTCAGGAGAGATCTACCTCCTCAAATTTTTATCTCAACCTTTCCTTTCCAACCCCAATACAGAACTAAAAGACAACAAAAATCATTGCATACTTATATAGCCATTCAGAAAAAAATTGTCACATTGGTCATGAGCAAAACCTTTTTGTCTTATTCTGTACTGAGTGCTTTATTCCTCTATTAGGAGGTTTCATCATTAATCCTTTGGAACTGTGGACAATTAAAAAAATCAATATTCTTCTGGCCATGATATTATATATAGGTATGAGTCGTGGAGCCCTGCAGTCTTTGAATCATCCAAAATGCAATGGAGAGACATTGCAAACAAGGAGTTATTAAGAAAGAGAGGAATAAAGAATAGCACTAAGGAAATGTATGAGCAAAAAGACCTGGTTAAGAGTGTAAGGCATTATCAATGGATATTTCAAATTTCTTTTGGTATCCTCACAATTTCAAGAGAAGTCAAGGAAGCCCCCAAACATGTGCGTTTGACTTTGTTATAAGAGCCATAGACTACGCATTTTCTTCATGTGTATTAGTCTAGGTTTTCATTTTTATGCAATATTTTAATATTTAAAATTTTTAGTTTCACTTTTAAATTCTCTCATTCCCTCCACCCCTCCCTCATTTACTAAGAAAGCATGAAATGTGATACCCATTATACATATGAAATCATGCAAAATACCTCTACATTAGCCATGCTACACTAAAACAAAAGAAGAAAGAAAAACAATGAAAGTGAAAAAATATGCTTCAATTTCCACTCATGGTCCAACAGTTTTCTCTTTGGAGGTGGATAGCATTTTTTTATCAGTCCTTTGAAAGTGTCATGGATCATTATATTGGTCAGAGTAAGATTTTCATATATTATTATTATTGCAATAATAATGTTACTGTGTATATTGTTCTCCAGGTTCTGCTCACTTCACTTTGCATCAGTTAATATAAGTCTTCCCAGCATTTTTCTGAAACCATCCTATCATTCTTGCAGCACAATAATATTCCATCACAATCACTTATCACATGTTCAATCATCCTTCAATTGAACAGCATCCCCTAAATTTCCAATTTTTTACTAGGACAAAAAGAATTGCTATAATTTTTTGCATATGAGTTTTTTTTCTTTTTTAAAAATATTTTTGGGGGTATAGATCTAGTAGCTTTATTGTTGGGATAAAGGGGACACGTGGTTTTATAGCCCTTTTTACAGAGTTCTAAATTGTTCTCCAGAATGGTTGTATCAATTCACAGCTCCATTAACAGAGCATTATTGAACCTATCTTTTCACATTGCTTCCAGTATTTGTCATTTTCCTTTTCTGTCATGTTAGCCAGTCTTACAGGTGTGAAGTGGTACCTCAGAGTTGTTTTAATTTTTCTGATTATTAGTGTGATTTAAAGCATTTTGTATGACTACTGAAAGCTTTGATTTTTTTTTCTTCTGAAAACTGCTTGTTCATATTCTTCAACGTCCCCCACATCAATGAGGGAATGTCTCTTATTTTTATAAATTTGACTCAGTTCCCTATATATTTGGAAAATGAAACCTTTGTCAGAGAAACTTGTTCCAAATTCACTTCTCCCTCAGTTTCCTGCTGTCTTTCTAAGGTTGGCTGCATTAGTTTTGTTTGTGAAAAAAAAATTAATTTATGTGATCAGAAATATTAATTTCCTAGTTTTTACCAATATGCTTTCAAGTTTTCCCAGCAGATTTTGTTAAATAATGAGTTCTTGCCCCAATAGCTTAGATATTTGGGTTTATCAAACACTAGTTAGTGTGGTCTTTTGCCTTTATATATTGTGTACCTAATCTGTTCCATGGATCAGTGACTCTATGCTTTATCCAATACTAGATTATTTTGATGATTACCACTTGCTAGGCTGCTTTCCTTTACTCTTTTTTTCATTGGTTCTCTTGATGACCTTTTGTTCTTCCATATGAATTATGTTATTAGTTTTTCTAGCTTTCTAAAATAATTCATTGGTATTTTAATAAGTATGACACTGAATAAGTAAATTAATTTAGGTAGTATTGTAATTTTTGTTATATTGGCTCAGCCTATCCATTAGCATTCTCTTTTGGCCAGGAAGCCTAAGGGTCCTCCCCTCCCCATTTGATTTTTTTCCCTCCTTTCTTGATTAAAGGGACCACCATCTTGATTAACTTCTTAAAGAAGCCTATTCACTGAATGGGTGTTACCTCACTCAAAGTGAGAACCTGAAAAGACCTTGGCCTACAAGGGCCAAGGTCTCCCAATGCATTCTGTGCCACCTCCAGTAGTCCTGATGAATATCAAACCACAGGACCCAGATGGCTCTGGAGCAGGAAGCGAGGCTGGTGACCTTGAACAGCCCTCCTTCACTCATATCCAAGTCAATTGTAAGTAATGTCATCATTTTCCTGATGTCATGGTCTTCCTGGAGAATGAAAGACAAGTAACAATCCATTAGCAATCAATATTTCTCCAGTTGTTTAGATCTGTTTTTATTTGTGAGAAAAGTGTTTTGTAATTGAGTTTATACAGTTCCTCTGCGTGTCTTGGCAGGCCAACTCCTAAGTATTTTATACTAACTGCAGATATTTTTAAATAGAATCATCTTTCTGTCTCTTCCTTCTGGGTTCTCTTTGTAAGATATAAAAATGCTGATGACTTATGTAGTTATTTTATATCCTAAAATTTTGCTAAAGTTGTTAATTTTTTGGATGTTTTTTCAGTTGATTCTCTAAATATGCCATCATGTCAACTCCATAAAGCAAGAATTTTGTTTTCCCCTTGCCTATTCTTTATTTTGTTTTCTTTAAATGGTATTGACACCTTTCCTGAGTCTTGGTTGGGTTTGTGAAATAGTCTTGACTGTTGATGTCACTTCCTTATTTCCTGAGTACAAAACATCCATCAGGAGCTCCAGGAGTGCTTAAATCTTTGGCTGGTGGATGATGATGGCTAGGTGTGTGTTTGTACCACCTCTGAGGTTGGTTGTTATTCAGTGTGAGCATTTATACTTTGAAACTAGGACACCCTTCAGATCAGGGCTTGATTTATTGTTTGTGGAGTGTCTAGGCTTAAGAAATGATGGAGAAAATATTAATAACTCAGATTAAACTTAAAAGTGTTTATGTATTTTCCCCCCAGAGAACTAGTTGTCATACATTTACTAGGATGCCCATAATGATGGGTAATTTAGGCAAGGGAGCTTCTTTTAGCTGAAGCAAGATGAGACGTCCTTAGTGCCTAACTTTGTTGATGATCTTTCTCACGCTATACAAATCTCCTTTCTTTAATCGTCAAATGTCTTAGGAGTATCTCATTTTTTCCAATATCAGACTGGAGTGGCCTAAATCAGGCCTATCCCAGAACAGATCACTTGGGACAAACTTTGGGAGAATTCAATAAGTATTGTACAAGTGACTGAATGTTATTGGTTTGTGATATAGGAATACCTCTCTCAGTGAAATCATAGAGCCAGTAGAGTGTTGGCAAATCCCTCTTAGCCAAGATGATTTGCTTTGGTCATTATCTATATACTCCCCCTGCCCCCAATTCATCCTAGGACTTAACCCGGTGAGAAATCAAGAGCTGTTGTTTTTTTTTTCTGGGACTCATGGAAGCTGTACAGTCAGTGAGGAGAGAGAACAGAGACTATTGTGGGAACTTGAAATAGGGGACATGAGTTTTTTGCTGTTTATGAGCAAAAGTAATGGTCTGTACAGAAGGATTCCTTCTAGACAAGTAACCTAAATCATAGAGACCTCAATGTCAATTCATTTGTGAGAGGAAAAAATGGCTCCTTGAAACCAAGCCATGCTCTCTTGCTGTTATTTAGCCATTTCAGTTGTGAAATGACCCTTTTCATGACCCCATTTGGGATTTTCTTGGAAAAGATACTGATTACCTTTCCATTTCCTTCTCTGACTCATTTTACAAATAAGTGTACTAAGGCCAACAAGATTAAGTGATTTGCCCAGGGTCGCACAGCTAGTTAGAGTCTGAGGCTGGATTTGAACTCACAAAGATGTCTTCCTGATTCAAGACTCAGCACTCTATCTACTGTGCCCAACACCTTGTGCCCAGTTACCTATTTTAATTTAAAACTGGTTGTCCCATATATATGAAGCTTAACATGTCTGACACCAAATTCATTATCTTTCCACCCAAACTTATACCTCTCCCAACTGCCTCATTTCTGCTTAAGAAGTCCCATCCTTCCAGTCACACATGTTTGTAACCTCAATATTTTCCTCTTCCCCTCACTAGCCTCCCCTCAGCATGTCCTGAGCAGACACAAAAGGAGAAAACTGCATTCTGCCCCTCATAATATAATAATCTGGAAGCATCACTCATGTATGCAGAAACACTCAAGTTTTCTATGGGAAGTAAAGTGACAATTGGAGGGGGGGAATGTGGAAAAAATCTTTGTAGACAGTTTTATTTAAAAATAAACCTTCTAGGCATACGTTTTCTAAGCAAAGAAAAAAATTGAGTAGGTTGTTTATTCTGGTTGCGGGGTATATAAACTATTACAGCAAGCAGGAGAGCTGAAGATTTGAAGATTGGTTCAGATATTTCCAGTGAAGAGTGAAGGAAAATGCCAACAGGTTGATCTATCCAAGTATATACCTATTAAGTGCCTTTCAGCTCCAGCTAAAAATCAACATGGCTGAGTCTACAGAGGACCAAAGAATTTAAGAGCTAGAAGGGGTATTAAAGATCTTATAGTATAAACCCTCTCATCTTACAGAGAAAGAAACTGAGGCTAATAAGTGTTTCCTCCACATAGTGGCAGAGGTGATACCAATTCCCAAGTCTGGAAACTAATTGCAAGTACTGCTCCTCAGGTTAGTGCTTTTCTGTGGCATCCAAAATATCCTAGCCATACTGGGTTCTCGTTTCTCTACTATTCATATTATCCTTCCTTGGCTCTAGGCTTTCTGTTCTTTAGACTTTATTTTATGCCACTGACTCACTGAGATAGGTTTCCTTCCCTTGGTATGGAAGAAGACATCTGAAATGAGACTAATACCTGCCCAACTGTGATGACTAGCCCTAATTATCTCCTTATTATAACCCTGTCACCCACTCAGTTGTGCTGCCCAATTAGTCCCAAAGTGTGCTGTTCATTTGTGAAGAACTACAAGTCGATTGGGAGAGAGCAGAGAGCACTTTGTCAGAGTTAAGTTTGTGTGGAATGAGGTTATAAGTCAAATAAAATGGAGAGAAACGACCAAAGTGACCAATGAATTAATTAGAAACTGTATTAGAATTAAATTGCCATCAGGTAACTAGAACACTGAATATTAAGGGGAACTAAGGTCTTTGTTAGTTAGAAATCATGTCATATTTTGTATTGAATTCACAGTGAGGTAATATAGGATAGTGGAAAGAGAAGAATGTGAATCAGAGGGCTTGGATTCAAATCCTGTTTTACCACTTACTACCTGAGTTCTCTAATTTGTCAAATAAGACAGTTAAAAAAGATGATTTTCAAAGTTCATTTCAACTTTAAATATATGACTATATGATCATTGCATAGCATGTGCTTGGTTACTAGTACATGATTCAAGACTTTGGATGAAGAGCTGGGAGATCTGGATTCAAGTGTTGACTTGCTATCCTTGTGATCTTAAATAAGATATTGTTCCATATTCTTATCTACAGAATTAAAGACTCAACTATGATCTCTAAGGTTTCATTTGGGTCTAACATTGTATGATAGATCTATATATCCAGGCCTAATCTTTCTTCTGAGCTTCAGTCCCACATCACCAATTACCTATTTTTAATTTCAAACTGGTTGTCCCAGATATATGAAACTCAACATGTCCAATACTGAATTCAATATCTTTCCATCCAAACTTACACTTCTCCTAAACTGCCTCATTTCTGCTTAAGGAGCTCCATTATTCCAATCACCCATGTTTATAACCTCAGTATTTTCCTATGCCCCTCACAACTTCACCTTATATTGCCAATCAGTTACCCACTCTTGCTATTTCTACATACAAATATCTCTCGTATAGAACCCCACCTCTCTACTCACACGATTTCTACCTTAATTCAGACCCTCAGTACATCTTGCCTAGATTATTGCAACACTCTCCCTGTTCCAGGTCTCTTCTCACTCTGCTCCATCTTACACACTGCTGCCAAAGGAATTTTCTTGAAACAATCTAGTAGGCATTTATGAAGAAGTTACTACAAATCAGGTTCTCTTTTAAGTGTCAAGGGAACAATGAAAGGGAAAAACATGGTTATGGCTCTGAAGGAGATCACAGTTCAATGCAGGAAATGGCATGTAAATAACCACATATAAACAAAATATATACAAAATAAATTGGTGATCATCTCAGAGGGAAGGTGCCAGTATTAAGGGAGATTAGGAAAGCCTTCTTGAAGAAGGTGGAGGTTTTTTCTGACACTTGAAGGAAACCAGGAGGTAGAGATGAGGAGGGATAGCATCCTGATATTGGAGAACAGTCAGTGAAAATGAACACAGCTGAGAGATGGAATATTTTGTGCACAGAAAAGCAAGGAGACTCATGTTGCTGACTCACACACTATTGGGAAAGTGGTATGGTGAAGGAACAGAAGGACAGGTTAAGATGGTTTTTAAAAGCCAGAAAGAAAAACTGGAGTTTATTGAATAGGGGTGGAGCAGGCAGAATGATCAGATCTGCATTTTAAGAAAAATCACTTTGACAACTGATTGGAGCATGTAAATGGGAGTGACAGCTGACCATAGTGGGTATACTTGAAGCAGGGAGATAAACAAGCAAGTTCTTGGAATTGTACAGGTATGAAGTGATGAAAGTCTACACCAGGGGCAGTGCCAGATGTGGAGAAGGGGGGCTATACAAGGGATGTCATGAAGATATGATTGACAGATCTGGGCAACTGATTTGATTTGGGGTATGAGAGAGAGGGAAGAGTTGAAAATGTCACCTAGGTAGCAAGCCTGAGAAACTAAGATGGTGGTACCCTCTGACCTGATCATATCATTCCCTGACTTAAAAACAAAACAAAAACTCCAATGGTTTCTTATTATTTGAGGATAAAGCATATTCTTCTCAGTTTAACTTTTGAAGTCAAACTATCTTTTCAATCTCATTGGACATTAACTACTTCCCCTTCCACTTTCCGATTTCCAGTCAAGCAGACTCCCTCTGTTTCTTACACACTCCATCTCTAAGCTTTGTACCATCCCACTCATATGCCTGGAATGGATTCTCTCTTTACCTTCACCTCATAGAACGAGACCGTAATCATCCTTAAAGACAAAGTTCTTCTGCATGAAGACATTGTTGGCATCCCTCCCAACTACTGCTGCCCTCCCTCTCTAACTACCATGCCTTTACCTAGTTTGTATGAATTTGTATTTAATAACTTTGAATTTATGTTACATGTGTGTATTTCTCATATTCCCTCTTAGACCCTTTCAAATGAGGAGTATCCATTTTATGTACTTATGTCCCACATGCCAAACACATAGTTAGAGCTTAATAAATGCTTGTTAGTTCATTGATTAATTGATCACTTGACTAATCAAGGAGCTCAACAGAAGGAGCTCCCTAGCACTAGGCATCAAACATTCCTAGGACTCCACGGCTCTGAAAATTTAGGGGTAAAAGGGTGTTCTACTTGATTTGGGGAAAATAGTGGAAGAATCAAAGAATAAGAAAAGTTGCCTATTTCCCCATTGTTCAGATAAATGGGAATCGAAGGTTCTCACTTTGGCTATGGATAGAAGGGTGAAGAAATTCCAGACACCTTGGGAAGCTGAGCGGGTGAAAAACTCAGACACAGAGCTGAGAACAGCTGAGATCAGGAGACTAGGCAGAGAATCCAGCCCTAAGGAAGATTTACCTAAGCCAGACAGGACTAAATGCTATAACTACTATACTTTTAATTGACTTTCCTGCGTATAGGATTTATCTTGAAATTCATGAAAAGAAAGTGGTTCTTGACACTTTAAAAAATGGGCTGAATGTGATGTGACTCATGACTCATACCTGAAGTTGAGTTAGAAAGATGGAAAGCTAAGCTATCAAAGTAACAGCATAAAGAGCCTTTCCACCCCCACCCTGCAAGAATGGTTAGTGTAAATATAAAGGACTTCATGCCATTCTGCTCTGACATTTATCTAGAAGCACAGAGGTAACTTTTCAGAATTAGAAATCCCAGAACACCAACAGTCTGAAGAAAAGAAGGGAACAGAATTTATTAGAGTTGAGTTTGATTCCAAAACACTGCTTACTCTGCAAGGAGAGAAAGTGTATGTTAGGAGAGGGGGTACAAGTTAGAGAGGGTAGAAAAAGTGACAATGACCCAAAGATAGAGTGACTGAGATGGAGAGACAGAGAAAGAAACAACATACTTCAATCCTCTCAGCTGTCAATCCAACACCTTTCACCCTACCTCAAATTCTCTTCCAATTTTCCCCCTTAAATTGCAATCCAAAACATACTGCAGATGTGATATCATTTTCCTTGATAACTGGACACCCTGAGTTAATGACTTTCCTTCCTTCCAGCGGGGAAACAATTTCGTTTTGCTTAATGTAATAATCTATTGTAATCCCTTCCTGTTTCCCACTCTGACCTGAGGCCCCGTTGCAGAAGGAGCTCAACATCACTGGACAGCTGTATTCAGGAACATTATCATTGTTATCATGCCGCACTATGATTTGTAGAGTGATAGTCAACCCAAACCAAACCCCAGCCTCGTGCTTTGTATATTACCAATGTTCAGCTAATGCCAAGTAACATTAATGGGTAATGGAAAAAGACAAGTCTCCTTTGGGGAAAATAGAAAACAAAACAAACAAACAAAAAAACAAAATGAAGACAAAAAACGAATCCCTTCATTTGGGTCACCCAGAGGGAGTCTCCCGGCCTGGGGAAAAATGAGCTATTTGCTCTCAGTCAATATAGGAAATAGAGCTCTTGTATATCTACTCTTTTCCCTCTCTTTGGACATCTATCAGAGTAAATCTAAGGCAGACATGAAGCAGCCACAGTTGCACTACAGCAGATTGGAGACAATGACAAGCTGAGAGATGGATGGGCCCAATGCTAAGGGAAAGCTTCTGGGCAGAATGCTTCAGGAGCTACCAGGAAGGGGCCAGTCTTGAAGCACGAGGCAGCCAAACTGCTGACTCAGGCAAAGCTACAGCTCCTTCGCCAGCGCAGTTGACAAATGGGAGTGAGGCTAATTTGGTGCTGTTTGTTTCTCATTTCCAAGTCCTCATTAAAATAATCTGCTCTGATTGTCTGGGGAAGTTATTTTTGTGCTTCCTTTCCCTCTACTATATCAATACAATTTCAGAGGCGGCAGAAATCTAAGGGGAGGGGGGCCAGACTGTCCTGCCCAGGGAGAGAGGGAGTTTATTGCCAGTTAGGATCAGTGCCAGCTGCCTTGACAGCTAGAAATTCCAGACCCCCAAAATGCTTCCGGGCTTTTGAGCCCCAAGAAGCATCATTCCCTTCACTCTTAGAACAGATCTACATAGCTATCTCTTTGACTTTGATGGGCACTGATTGGCAGGACACCCTCAAAGGAAGAAATGAAAAATCCATGATTAAAATAAGAACCTTAAGCCTTTATTCCCACCACCAAAGCATTAAAGGCAATTTGGCTTAATGGATGGAGCTGAATTCAGAGTCAGGAAGATGGGTTCATAGTGCATCTCTGACAGATACTAGCAGTGTAACCCGGTAACTCTCTTAAGTCCAAAAGTTATAGAACACTTTCTAATTTGCAGTAATAAAAACCACATGCCTAAATAAAGCTACCAAAGCAAGAGCATAAAGAACCTTTCCACCTCCACCCCTCAAGAAATGGCTAGTGGTAAATATAAAGGAATTCGTGCCATTCTGCGGTGATGTTTCTCTACAAGCACAAAGGTGGCTATAGTTGTAGGAGTCCCTGTATCAAGAATGCAATGAGATGACAAGGATTGCTCCAAAAAACAACAAGTAAGTCAGCACTTCTAACCAGAATTGAGGGGAGATGGGAATTTTGAGTCATGTATAAAGGACCCAAATAAATTCCTCAGCCTCCCAAATATTCTTGGAGAAACTGACAGTGGAAGGATATATGTATGTATGTATGTATGTATGTATGTATGTATGTATGTATGTATATATTCTGAACTCTCAATTTGGGTAAGGCATTGTGCTGAATGATCATTCAACTTAATATACGTTAAGTACCTATTGTATATAGATCACTCTAATTAGCACTGGAGGAATTTCGATTTTGTGTGTTTCACTTGTGGTTTGTCTCTATTATTTCATCTTCTACCAACACAGATGCATATCTGCTTATACTGAGAGGTTATGACTCAGGTTCATGCAGGTGTCAAGAGGTGAGACTTGAACCCAAATCTTTTTGGAGGAGATACACAGTTGAAATGTCTCTCTGCTTTGGGAACTTAGATAATAAGACCTACACAAAGGTGATTTTCAGTTAAGAATCTGCTTGATCTGAATGGTCAGTATAGAAATGGTATCCTTATCATCTTAAATGTACTATCTTGAAATGAAGTTTCTTCACACTCAGGTCGTTGTTTTTTCTAGTGACCAGGAAGAATCTATGTGGATAGGATGGCTTTCTTAGCACATCTAACTAGACAAGGGGGAGAAGGGATGGAGAGGAGTGGAAGGACAAGGTGAGAGACAGACAGGGAGGGAGAGGAGGGCAGATAGGAGGGGGGAAGTGAGAGAGGGAGAAGGAGAGGAAGAGGCATTAATCTGGTGTGAATTTTAACTGCTAAAAGTCTTATGAATATGATGCCATCTTTTCCCTCAATGAGCTTTGTTAGTGATATAAAACATAAATTTCATGATGAAAGATAACTAACATACTAGTTGATTAAAGAAACAAACAAATTGGTGCCAAATGACTTGTGCAGAAAATAGGAGTTATGAGATTTTAGAATCCAATACATTCTTGGCATTTGTAGCCATTGTCTCCTAGTCACCATTTAGGACCAGCCTCTAGTTTGGTCCTCTTCCCCAATACCTTTAGCCTTGGCTATTGAAGGGTTTCATATTCCAGAGTTTATTCCTACTGTGGCCCTGAAACATAAAAGCAAGCTTGTTTGGTCCTAAGCTAGTTAGGCTAGTAGGAATGAAGATTGCCATTTCATTTCATTATTATGCATTAATATTCAATGAGATCCTTTGGGTTGCATGAGGCTTTGCCAGGACTTCTCATCTGATGATGGAAAGGGCAAATTAATTTTTAACATTTATATCAGACCCTACAAAGTGATTTGCTCACAAAAACCTTGTCAAGTAGGGCAAGAGATATTACTACCTTTTTACAGAAAGAGAAACTGAAATTCTGAGAGATACAGTGACCTGCTCATAGCCACAGAGCTAGTAAGCTATATGACTGAAAACACAGGTGTCTCAGCTTCAATATGCACATTCTTCCCCGGGTAATGTGCAGCCTGCCTCACCTTTCCATCCCTTCTCTCTCACCTTGGGGATCAGAGCACTCTCTGGCATTTATAGCCATTGCTTCCCTTCCTCTTCCCTTCCTTTTTTCCTTTCTTCTCTTCTTTTCTCTTCTCTTCTCTTCTCTTCTCTTCTCTTCTCTTCTCTTCTCTTCTCTTCTCTTCTCTTCTCTTCTCTTCTCTTTCCTTTTCTTGCTTCATTTCATTTTCATTTTCTCCTTCCAGTTCCCTCCAATTCAACAGAAATGTCTTTGCTTATTTCTCGTACTCAAGTGGATCTACTTGGTCTTCAGGAGTTTTAATGTTTCCACAATCAACATATTTTAAAGTCTTAGGAAAGGGTTTTAATTGGCTGAAATGCTGATTGCCATAACAACTGGCTAATGAACCATCTGGTGGTACATGTAATATTTATTTATGAATTAAACCCAGAGCACACTGTGAAGGCTAGTTTCCTCTCAAGGACAGCAGGGAAGTCTCTGGGTGCCAGCAGAGAGAATTCTTGGCAGGGGAAGATTTCACAAAGACCTTAGCCAGCCAAGTAGAAAGATGAAGGAGAATAAGGTTGCCTCTTCCAGGCAGCAGGCATTAACAGGAATATGATTGGGTGAATCAATCCTGAATTCATTAAAGGCATTGAGATGCTATAACAAAATATGGGCTTTGGAAAAGGTAAGACTCAAATGCCAGAAGTGGCAGTTGGCATGCTGTCCTTTTTAATCCCCGTAGAGGATGCTGTACAGTATTTTTAGCAGAAAGGATAACATTGTCTTGTAGATTAGGTTTGTGATTTGTAGATTCACAAGAGGGCTGCAAGTGTCTCTCTAGGATAGAAAATCCCAATGGGACAATGGTCAATGACTAGTCAATCTTGGAAGTCTATATGTCTCCAAGATGGGTGTTCCCATCACATTCTAAGACCCTTTCATGACTTATTACCCATCTCAGCAACTTGTGACTTTATCAATCTTCCCCCTAACCTGGCTTCAGGTATCTTAACTTCTAAAAACTCAAACTTAGCTAATTATTGAAAAAAAAGTATAAGGCTCTTACTCAATAGACACTCTGGACTGGTGTTACAGCAGCAGAATGAGAAATAAGGCTCAGAATCAGAGAAAGACAGCATAAATGGGATGAAAAACTAATGGAATGTCATAAAAAATAAAACCCCAACAGTTTTTCTCTGCTTCAGGGGTAAGAGAATTGAGGAGCTGTAAGGATTTCTTGCTAGAAAACATTAGATAAATGTTTTGTATTCATAATAATTCTAAAAAAATCTATATCTCAAGTGACTCTGGAACAGAATCTTGTAACCTAAAAGTAAACAAACAAGTCAATAAAAAAGTAATTTTTTGAAAAAAAATAATAATTCTATATCTAAGTCAGTCCATCCATCTATCTATCCATCTGTCTATCTATCTATCTATCTATCTATCTATCTATCTATCTATCTATCTATCTATATCTATCTATCTATCTATCTTTCTATCTATCTATCTTTCTATCTATCTATCTATATCTATCTATCTATCTTTCTATCTAACTATCTATCTTTCTATCTAACTATATATCTATCTTTTTATCTATTTACAGGGGATTGTGGTGATAGAGCTGGACCAGATGGGCCATCATAGTCTCTTGCTTTTATGTTGAAATGGGTTTAGGCTGCTTTGTGAGGATTTAGAGTTTATTTATACCTTGGTTTCTAGTTTTGCCCGCTCTAGGCAACACTTAAAAGGTACATAAACAAGAAAGGAGAAAGAAGAAAGAAAGAAAAAAAACATACTTTCAGGTTGCCTTGAAATAATCCACCAGATCCCAAACCCAGATGGACAGGAAAGGACGGTGATGTTTCTTTCTTTGTGGCCCTGTTCAGATTTCTGCACTACTCTCCCTCTCCCTCCCTCCCTCCCTCCCTCCCTCTCTCTCTCTCTCTCTCTCTCTCTCTCTCTCTCTCTCTCTCACACACATACACACACACATACACACACACATACACACACAGATATACACAGAGCTTCATTTGGTAGATGATGAAAAAGGAAAAAAAAACAGCAAAAAGTATACCCCCTCTATCTGGGGGGACAGCCTCTTGTCCTGTAAAGTTGGGGGATACTAGCTGTCATCGAAACTCTACTTCTCATCCCCAGACAATTTGCACACCTCATCTGTTACCTCCTGGCAGAGAAAATAAAGATGAGTAATTTCTAAAAGGGAGTACTGGGCATTTGTATGTACCAATTAGCCTAGAAAGTCTGAATGAACTGAATTGGGGCATACTCTCGATTTGCTGGTAATCAAATATATTTTTAGTTTGTAGTGGGGGAAGGGTGCATGGGGTAGGGGGGTGGGGGGTTCAAAGAAAGAAAGCCCAGCCAGATTTCATTAAACTTCCATGAATATGCAAAAGAAGACTAATTGCCCTCTTCAAAAACTAATCATTCTGGATTTTACAAGCTGTATTATAAAACCTGACATACTTATTTTCCCCTTTTATTATATTTGTAAGCATTACTCCTTCTGCAAAGAAAATCAAGTCCTATTTTTATCAGTTGCCGCCATCTCCCTTTCCTGTTTTCAGCCCTTGTTTCCCTGCCCCCCCTTTCCTTTTGCTGAACATAGCAGCATTTCCAAGTGTATTAATTGCCCTGTGAAATGCACTTGGTCATTAGAATTCCCCATTCAAAACTATTATCTTGTGCCATTATGCCTTTGCATTATATTTATTTAAATGTGCCTCTTCTGAATTAGCTCATTTTTAACAGCTAGCCATGCCTGAAATATTGTTCAAATCCAAGCTGCTTTTATATAATTTTTCTCTCCCCTTCTCGAGCATGATGTCTGAACTCCAGCATCCCATCCTGAATGGGACTGGCTTTGTGAAGAAGTCTAAGGCTGGCTTTCTTTAGTGTGTTTGCTTAGAGAATTCCAGGCTCAGTTATGCTAGGAAAGTGAAGCCAAGTCATAGGAAAGAAGATCCAGAGCTGGGGAGGGAACTCATACATTGTGCCTCTGGGACACAATTCCTTAACTGTAAAATGAAGAGGGAGGAGGGTGTGCCAGGTGACATATTGACGGGTCCCTCCCAACTCTTATCCTCTGATCCTGTGAACCTAAGACCCAGTTCAGCACCCTCATTGGACAGATGAGAAATGGAATCCCAGAGAGGCTATACCTTCTGCAGAGTCACACAAGGAGAAGAATTAGGATTTGAATCTAGGTTGGCTGACTCCAAAGCCAGGGCTCTCCCCAATACAGTACGCATCTCTGGGACAGGTGTTGTCTCACCATAGGAGGACTTCATTCATCCACATAAGGTATACGCTTTGCCATCAGTCAGTGGTCACTTATAGCCCCTGGCTGAAGGGATGAATAGGACAAGGGCAATTCCCCAATTTTCAACAGTGTCTGCCTTTGGTTAGTCCCACTTTGGTTAGTCAATGTATGCCAGTTTCGACACGTCCATTTATCCAACAGCAGTTAGCTTGGGAATCCCAAATAGGATAATAATAATATAAGAATAATTAATAATTATAATAGGCATTTATATAGGGCTTCAAAGCTTTCAAAGAACTCTATATGAATTCTCACTTAAGGATCTATCAATATCTGCAAAGTAGTCCTGCACAGAGGTAGGGGGATAGATTAGATGATCTCTTGAGATCCTTTCTGAGCCCAAGATTATAGTAGTCTATGTTAAAGAATTGACACAGGTTCCTTTTTTAACAGCTGAATTCTTTTTTCCCCCAGTTTTTCCCTCCAGAGTATATTAAAGATTCCCCATTTGTCAAACTATCCCTTTCTTTTCACTCACCCCTCTAGAGAATTGACTTCCATTAACATCTTGTTACCTACAGAGCAGAGAGTAGACCCCACGCAGTGGATAAGGCTAGATTTCATCATCCCTGGGAGTTCTCACCATTAGCCAGGACTCCTCTGGAGTCATTCTGCCACAGAGCTAATGAATGGGAAATGGGGCTCATAGAGTAAGGGGGGGATGCTAAATTAAGGAGGCGAGACATTTGACTTAGGAATACAAAAAGGGGCACTGAACTTCAGGGAACAATGCTAATGAGGCTAGGTCACAGTGGCTAGTCTAGAGGGCTAGACTTGGGAGGCAGGAAGACCCAAGTTCAAATTCCTCCTCAGACACTTCACTAGCTACGTGACTGTGGGCAAGGCACTTAACTTGTGTTTACCACAATGCACTGGAGAAGGAAATGGCAGACACTCTAGTATCTTTGACAAAAATAACCTATGGAAAATTTGGTCCACAGGATCATGATGAGTTGGAACAGCAACAACTTTGGGTAAATCAAGTAACCTCTTTAAGACTCAGGTTTTTCAAGCATAAAACATGAATAATAATCTTACATTATGAGAATCAATTAAAATAATACATGTATAGTATTTTGCAAATCTTAATACTTTAGGTGGCATAGTAAATAGGGCTCTAGTTCTAGAAACAGAAAAATCCGAGTTCTAACCTCACCTCAGATGTTTAGTGTGATCCTAGGCAAGTCACTTAACTTCTCTCTGCCTCAGTTTCCTCAATTGTAAAATAAAGATAGTAACAGTTCCTATTCCCCATAGTTGTTGTGAGGATCAAATGAGATAATTTTTTTTTGCTTTTTTGAAGGGGGAAGATAGGGCAATTGGGGTTAAGTGACTTGCCCAAGGTCACATGGCTAGCAAGTGTTAAGTGTCTGAGGCCGGATTTGAACTCAGATCCTCCTGGCTTCAGGGCTGGGGCTTTATTCACTGTGCCACCTAGTCACCCCAGAGATGATATTTTTAAAGTACTAAGCAATGTGCCCTGTTTCTTCCCCCTTCTTTGTAGAAATGCTAATTGCTAACGAAGTCATTAGTGCTGGGAGTCCTGAGATCCAGTCTGGTTCTTTTGCCCCTGTCATTTACTATGAATATGTTGATGAATAGAGACCTAACCTGAGTGTGGAGATTCAGGAAAAGTGAGGGGTTCTGAAGTGTCTCTTGAGGGATTTGTGGCCTAATTGGGGCCAAGATTAATATAAATAGCTATGTAGAAATAGTTTATTTTGGTAGCCATAGTTACTGAAAACTTAGGAGGGAATAGTTCTTTCCCTTAAAAGTCTTAGCATTGTCAAATGATTAAACATCAGAAATAGAAATGATTTTATCACTGCAAATGACAATGAAGAAGATAACCTTACTATATCTATTTGCTGCTATACCCTGAGAGTAATGGGCCTTTCTTTCCTTTTGGCTTGTTCATGAATCTCCTAAATATGATTTCTTCCCATTATTAGAATGTGAACTTCAAAAGGGCAGGAATTGTTTTGTTTTTCTCCTTGTATTCTTAGAGGTTATCCCGGTGTTTTTGCACACAGTAAGCATTTAATAAATGCTTGATCATTTTTTTCATTCATTTTATCTGCTGTGATTGTTGAGCCCCCTGATCTCAGTTGGTCTTCAAGAAGTAAGCTATTTTGGATCCCTCATTTTCCTGAGCTCTGTGAGGAGGAAGGAGCTGACATGTGGGAAGCAACATGAGTCAAACTCCCCAGAAGAAAGTCTTTAGAGAAATACTATATTTCTCTTCCTGTGTCAGTAGAACAGCTAAAACTAAATTCTATTCATTGTTCTTCAATGAGCCCTCACTGGGTCAGGCGTGGAAATGACAATCAAGTCACATAATTTTAGATTCCCAGGCAGTGGTGCCATGCAAACAATGATGAACATAGGTCACATTTTATAGTACTTTATTTAGAGTTTACAAAGCTCATTTATCACACCCACCCTGTTTTAGTGGGTTGTAGGTATCTGAGTTGTCCCTGTTTTACAAGGGTAACATCTAAACTCAGGTGCAAAGGATCTACTTAAGGTCATACAGCTAGTGAGAGATAGGGCAGGAATTCAAAACAGTGAAAGTATGAATGAAAGGAAAAGCATTTATGAAGCATGTTCTGGGCATTGTGCTAACCATGAGGGACAGAGACAGAGACAGAGACAGAGGGGAGAAAGGGAGAGATTGATGCATAGAGACAGAGAGATAGAGAACAGAGACAGAGAGGAGAAAGAAAGAAAGAAATAGAGGAAGAGAGATATAAACAGAGAGACAGTGTGGAGAAAAGGAGAGATGGAAGCTGAGACAGAGAGAAAACAGAGAGAGAGACAGAGAGACAGAGAGAGACAAAGAGAGAGAGAGACAGAGAGACAGAGACAGAGAGAGACAGAGACAGAGAGAGAGATCAGAGAGACAGAGAGGAGAAAGAAAGAGAGGAAGGGAGAGAGAAACAGAGAAACACACAGAGAGAAACTGAGACAGAGATCAGAGATAAAGAAGGAAGAAAGAAAGAAGGAGAGAGAGAAACAGAGACAGAGAGGAGAAAGGGAGAGATGGAAGCTGAGACAGAGAGAAAACAGAGAGAGAGAGAGATCAGAGAGATATAGAGGAGAAAGAAAGAAATGGAGGAAGGGAGAAACAGAGAGACACACAGAGAGAAACTGAGCGAGACAGAGATCAGAGAGAAAAAGGGGAGAAAGAAAAAAGGAGAGAGAGAGGCATAGAGAGACAGAGAGACAGAGGGGGGAGAGACAGATCAGAGAAACAGAGGAGAAAGAAAGAAATAGGGGAAGAGAGACAGAAACAGAGAGATAGTGAAAAGAAAAGGAGAGAGGGAAGTAGAGAGACAGAGAGAAAAAGAACAGAGAGAGAGACAGAGAGATAGAGAGAAGAAAACTAAATAGAGGAAGAGAGACAGAAATAGAGAGAAACTAAGCAAGACAGATCAGAGACAAAGAGGGGAGAAAGAAAAATAAGAGAAAGAGAGGGACAGAGACAGAAAGAAACTGAGATAGAGAAGGGAAAGGGAGAAATAGAAGCAGAGAGACAGAGAGAACAGAGAGTCAGAGAGGAAAAAAAGAAAGAGAAGAGGGAGGAGAGAGAGAGAGGGAAAGAGGGAGAGAGAGAGAGAGACAGAGAGAGAGAGACTGAAAGACCAAGAGCGACAGAGATCAGAGACAGAGATAGTTAATCTGTTATTAAATAATTATTAAGTGTCTACTGTGTTCCAGGCATTAAGTGTCTACTACTTTCTAAAGCTAAACACTGGGGATACAAAGAAAACTAAAAGACAGTCCCTATTCTGTAGGAGCTCACACTGTAATAGTCAAAGTGAAGTGAAGACAACACATAAAGTAAAAGATGGAGCACAGAGTTTCTGATTCTGAGACTTTTTCCATTATGCTAAGCTTGAAGGGAAAGGGGGCATGTTAGTCCCTCGCTTTTGCAGCCATCTTACTTGCTATGTACCTCCCTTTGACTCTAACCAAAACATTATAGGTTGTTTCTTTATTTTGTGCTTTTATTTCTCTTTTGCAAAGAAGCACTTAAGGATAGAGTGTAGAAAAGGAGGTTTCTCTCCCCAAATTAAATAAAAAGAACCTGTAGGCAATTGGCTTGGACTGTCCACATCTGGGTTGCATCTTCTGTGTGTGAATTGGACTTGCATTTTTGAAATCTCCTGTCCCTTAGGAATACAGAGATGGTTTCCCCTCCTCCCCCAATAATATACTTTTTCTTTAACAAAGAACATTCAGGAAAAACAAACATATCTGTGGCTGGCTATTTCAGCCTGTGTCAAGACCTCCATTAGCAATGGCTTTTTCCATAAAACAACAAAGCTAAATAAGATAGCCTTTCCATCCAAGGATGCTCAACTCCCAGGGGCTGCTACCCTTGAATCTGAGCTCAGGTTTCCAAGCACAGTGAGACCTACAAAAGGTAGGAGGAAAATAGACACAGACCCTCCTAACCCATTTATAAGGAAATGGACCCTCTCTGCATGGAATAAGAGAGGGAGGATAAAGAACTGTACATTTTTCCCTAATTTTTTTCCCCTTTCTACTGACAAGTGACCCTCTGCATTAATTCTCTTTCTTGCTGAAGGTCTTTTGAATATTTAAACCAGAGACCCAAGATGTGCCAATCGATTTCCCACAGGGGGTTATATCCGGCTTAATTTCCTTTTACAAGGGCTTTCCGACACAGCCAGCAGTTCCTCCATGTTCCGAGATGGCCCTGTATCTCACTGCCATTCTGATGTGATGCTGCGACTTCCCTCTCTCTCTCGTTTATTAACATCAATCTCATCTCTCCTGTGCATTTCTCTTGAACCCTGGCTATTTTCTTTGCTCATTTGGAGAGGGAGAGAATTGGAAGTGAGATGCAATTTAATAATTTAATTCAACAAATATTTATTAAACACCTACCATATCTAAGAGATTGTATTAGGCACTGGTATCTTGGGGACAAAAAAATAATATTGTCCCTACCCTTGAGTGGCTTGACTTTGTAAGGGGCACAAGATATATACATATAAATAAATGCAAAATGCATACAAAGTCAAAGAAAGTAATTTCAAGAGAAAGGGAGTCTTAAGAACTGGGGTTTGGGGATCAGCAAAGGCATGAAGCAGTAATTGAACTTTGCATTGAGGAAAACTAGAGAATGAATTTTCAGGCTAAGGAATGGAAAGTATGATGGAACTGGAAATCAGAAGGACCTGAGTTCTAATATAGACTCAGACATTTACATTATGATTCAGGGGAAATCATTTTATCTCTCATAGCCTCTATCTATAAAATGGATATAATAAAATAGTACATGCATCCCACAGCTGTTGTAAAGATCACATAAGAAAAGATTTGCAAAGCTTTGTGAATCTGAAAGTATGTGTGAGTATGTATGTGTATATATACCCATATGTGCATATATAACTACACTTACTCATCTGTATACTTGTATATACATATATGTATACACACATATGTCTATAAATATATGCACCCACTTTCAGGTTTGCAAAGCTCTTTGCAAAGTTTCTTATATCATCTTCTCAAGAATCCTGAGAGGTAGTATGTGTATATACATATATATCCATTTTTGTGTAGGTATGTATATACACATGTAAGATTATATATCATATCATATAAAGCATAATTTTTATTATATACACATATTTTCAAGTTTGAAAAGTGCTCTACTAGAAGCAGGATTAAGACCCATATGTGCAAAAATATTTATCGTAGCTCTCTTTGTGGTGGCAAAAAATCAGAAATTAGGGGATGGCCATCAATTGGGGAATGGCTAAACAAGTTGTGGTATATGAATGTTATGGAATACTATTGTGCCATAAGAAATGGGGAGGAGATGGACTTCATATTTACCTGGAGAGGATTATATAAACTGATGCTATGTGAGAAGAGCAGAACCAGGAAAAATTTGTACACAATCACTGACATATGTATGTGTGACCACCAACTTTGGTAAACTGGACTCTTCTCAGCATTGCACAGTTATAAGTCAACTCTACAAGTCTCAGGATGAAAGGAGATATCTATGTTAAGAAAAGACCTAGAAAGAACAGAGTTTAAATGGAGACTGAAGCAATCTACATGCTATCATTCTTTTTCATGTTTGGTTTTCTTTCTTTTTCCCCATTGTTCATTCCATTGGTTACAACACTTCTATATAACCAGACTAATGTCCAGTGTGAACGTATTTGCAGATCCTATACTTGATTGCATGATGCCATTGGGGGGGAGGGGAAGAAGAAAGGGAGAAGAATTGAAACTCAAGGGATTGTGGAACTAAATCTTGTAAACTAAAAATAAATAAACAAATCAATTTAAATAAATAAAAATATAAAAAGGTATAATAAAAAAGAAAAGTGCTCTACAAATATTTTGCACATGTTATATATATGCTTATGTTACTTTTTTATATTTGTGTGTAATATTGTAGGTGTGTATGTATGATACACACACATATACACATATCCAGCTTCTCCATCCATTTAAATCTTAAATATAGCTGAAACTTCCAGGCTAATTTTAGTCCAATGCTTCCTGAAAGCCTCATAAAGGTTCCTCTGACGCTCAGGGGCAATGCTTTGTACCTTGTAACACTGAGTTAAGACAAATCTCTGTAGCTGTCTTCTTCTTTTAGACCGCTGATAATCAGTGGGTCCACTAGGTGGCGATACTCTTGACAGCTCTGCCCCTGGCTCCTGCAATTCCTGCAGGTTTGGGGTTTTTATTTTTTTATTTTTAGCAAGCAGTCAACAGAAAGGTATTTTTGTAGGGTAGGATTATTAAAAAGGATTACTGATTTTTTTTTTAAGGAAGAAGCAAACACTTCCGACCTTCTTGCTTGTTCACCTTTCTCTCTTGCACTCAAGAAACAGCTCAGTCCCCCAGATCTTGCAAGCTGCGGGAAGAGTTCTGCCCCATGCTTTCTGTGGTCACAGGTTAAGGACTCCATCGGAACACCCCGGAAAAGGAACCGAAGCTATGTGGAGAGAAGTAGGATGCAGAGCTCTCTTTCTTCGTGAAGCAATTATTTGTCATTCGGAATTGAAAGAAAAGAGCTCTAACCCCATTGCCAGCATGATTAGCAGAATGTGCTTGCTGAACAAAGATCCCTCTGAGCAGGAGGCTTGGCTAAACTCTGAACAATTTCCTTGATCACTGCAAACTAAAAACAAAAAGTCACTGGATTAGGGAACGGCAGCCCAGATTGTTCTGACTCTGCCGCTAACTCTAGGTGTGCTAACCTTGGTTTCCCCATGTGAAAATTGAGGAGAACTGGACAGATGATCTCTAAGTACCTCCTCAGAACAAACCTCAGATTTTATTAGTTCGAGAACCATTTCTTCTATATTGCAACAATGGCCAAGGTTCGAATTTTCCAGCTCTAAAATTTGGTGAAAGCATATAATTACAGAGATTTTCTCGTTTATGGATTAAGAAAAACGATATGCAGATTCGTCAGTGTGCTCCTTGGAAAGGATTCTTGAGTATTTTTCATACCTATGAATTTGTTTGTCCCTATTAAATGCTACGCTGTTATCTTGAAGCCTGGAGGCTTTAACCTCTTTGAGTCTTAATTTCCTCTTGTGTAAAATCATAGAGTTCGAATAGATCTCTCAAGTCCATTTCAGTTCCGATTTATGACCCTAAATCACAAATTGCACTTTGGGAAGCAATGCCACGGAGCAGAGAAAGCACTTGTTCAATGCCCTTCCCTAATCATTACTACTTGTGTGACCTTGAGCAAGCCCCTTTACTTTTGGGCCTCCCAATGTCATGTCAAATGAAAAGGTTAAACTAGATGACTTCTTCCCACTTATGCCTAGGTCTGAAATTCTTTTGTCCTCTTTATCTTCTTCCTCCCTTCCTTCTCCTTTCTCTAGAGGCCAATTTAAAACTCTGCATCCAGTGGTTACTTGGAACATGTTGCTGAATGACTGATATGTAATTTAAAAAATTAAGGGTTTTCTTTCAGAATAAATGCTAGGAGTGGGTGCCTTTGGTATGATGATTCAAAGTCAGGGAACCTTTCTGTTCTTAGTTGCCCAGAATTTCTCCACTGGAGCAGAATGAGAAAAGGTGTTCTCAGTCCCTCCTTAGTGTCTTTCCTGAAACCCCACCTTGGTAAAATGAGAACTCTGCTTATGTTGAAGAGAGGGCTTAGAACTGTTTTAGTTCTCAAATTTGGACACTAGGTGGCGAAAAACGGGCCCCTGTTCCGCGCTCAGGGAAGAAGGGAGATTGACTTGACTCAGGAAAGAAACGTGAAGTATATTATGGCTTGGGTTTGGAGAGTGGAGGAACTAGAAGAAAGACTGGAAACAAATACAGGAGAAAGAGAACTTTGGGGGAAGTAATGGAGGAAGTAATGGGCAGCAGCTGAGAGTGCCCAGCTTGTGCTTTACATAGACAATCCAGAATATCAGACCAATTGATTTCTCCACCGTCTTCCCTACCTACCCCTATAATCCAGTTTTTACATTTAACTACCTAGCAGACATTAGTAGAAGTACCAAATGCTGAAGGTGTTAGGAGATTTGGCGGCCAAGAATCTAAGAGGCATTTTGGCCTTTTTGCCTTATTATTATTCAGGCCCATTTAAATTTTACATGTTTGATTTTACATGACCGGTTCTTCCTTCACATCTCATCTCTTCTTCCTGCAAGGGGGGAGGACAGAAGTAACCCTGTGATGATGAATGAGAACTTCTCAAAGCAAGTTAACTCTTCACCTCTAAAGCTTAAGACCTATGGACTTCCTTTTCCCAAAGATTTCTTTCAGTAAGAGCTAATTCTTCATACTAGAAAAAAATTATTTTGTCTAGTACCAGCAATTATACATGCTGTATATACACACAAAATACATACTTATACATATACACATACATATACATATATGTGTGTGTTTTGTATGGGTGTGTATGTGTTTATTCAGAGAGAGAGAGAGAGAGAGAGAGAGAGAAAGAAGAGATATAGATAGAGACAAAATTAAGATTTATATACAGTGTGTCCTAAAACTGCCGTAAGATTTTGGAAGTACCCTTTATATGGAGATTGCCACTAAAATTTTATGTGTATAGTATTTTATGAAATATATTGTTACTACATACGTATAAAACATGCCCGCACACACCACATAAACACACATACACTTATATATGCTTTCCCTCTAAGATTACCTTCCATTTATGCAATATATTTTGTGTTATCTACATATTTTTTCCCAAATTATAAGGTGAGCTGCTTGGAGATGGAGACACTATTGTTACCTTTCTTTCTCTCAGTGTAGAATTCCCTCTCCTAAAATAGGTTGTCACCTCTATAAGAAAGTCTTATAGAAAGTTGCCTGGGGTACTAAGGGGTTAAACGTCTTGCCCAGGGTTATATAGACAGTGTGGCTCAGAGGTGGGACTTGAACCAGATCTTCCTGACTTTGAGGCCAGGTCTCTGCCCACTATGCCAAGTTGCCTCCCATCATCACCATCATCACCATCATCATCATCACAATCACCACTACCATCACTATCATCATGATGTCAAAGATGTATATAATAATTTCTTCTACTTAAGCTTCTTCTGATGGCTCTCTATGGTCGGGTGCTGATCCTGGGTTTGTAAAGGTTATGTTGGTAGAGCACAGTTTCTGCCAGGTTCTTCCAAGAGAGAAAGAATTTGAGTACTAGTTAAGCAGTGCCCTGGGTGCTATGTCTATAGACCATACCATATCTGTGGCCTAAGGACCAGTCTGCTCAACTTCAGGAAGATTCATCACCAGAAGGTTGGCCACCAGGGAAAGAAAAGTAACAATAATGTCTTTGCTTGCAAGCAGTACACTTTATAATTGGTGAAAAAATATGCGAATAACACAAAATGTACGTTATGAATGGAAGGTAATCTTAGAGGGAAGGCATATACATATATAGGTGTTTGTGTGTTTATGTATGTGTATGCATGCATGTTTTATACATATGAAGTTACAATATATTTCAGTTTTGTTTTTGCTTTTCAAATTATTTGACTGCAAAAACTCATGATACTGTCACTGATGGGTAGAGGAATTATAATCTACATAGAAGGAACACTGGTGATTTACACTTTTAAAAGTGTTTGCAATCAGAACAAATTTCTGATACAGACAAAGCAAGTATTATTATTATTCCCATTTTTCCAACAGGAAAACTGAGTATTAGAGATGCTAACTCATCTTTAGTCACACACCTAGATGTACTGTAGCTAGGAAATACATTAGAATATTAAATGGCATTTGAATAGATGTCATAGACTCATACATTTGGGAAAGACCAACAAAACCATCTGAGAGATAGACAGATTAATGATAGATAGACAGACAGACAGATAGCTAGCTAGCTAGCTAGATGATAGATAGATAGATAGATGGATAGATAGATAGTTAAATGGTAGATAGAAATGGAAAGCCAAAGAGGTTAAGTAGCTTCCTTAAAGTCACAATGGTAGTACAGAGCAGAGCCAGGATTCAAAAACCCATTAAAATCTAGTGCTTATTCAATCTTCCCATGTTCCTTTTTTTTCCCCCAATACCACACTTTAACTGCCTTCCATTGCTCCTAGTTATCCCTTTAAATACCTGATCTTAAGCTCTTTCCCAATGCCATTTGCTCTTCTCTTGATGTTTTCCAGTTTGTCTAGTTCTTTTCTAAAATACAACACCCAGAAATGCACAATGTTCCAGATTTTTTCAAACCTGGGATATTTGGATGCTGTATTGATATTAATATATTCTAAATTTAAACCACTTTTCTAGCTGCTTTGGCATACTTGTTGAGTTTGAAATACCTGAAAATACTCCCATTTTTTTCTTACATGAATTTGTTTCTAACTGCTCCTTCTGTAGTTGATTTTTTGAAAAAATGGTAGATTTTACATTTATTCTTATTCAGTTTTGTTTTATTTGATCTGGCCCATTTTTAGGGACAAGGAAACAAACACTGGACCAGCACCTACTTTGGCCAAACACTATACAAAGTGCCTTTAAAATATTACCTCACTTGATTCTTACAATCTCCCTAGTAAGTAGGTACTATTATTATCCCTGTTTTACTGTTCGGGAAGCTAAAACAGATAAGGTGGGTAAGTTGCCCATAGCTAGTGTCTCCAACCAAATTTGAACTCAGGTCTTCCTGATCCCAGGTTCAACACTCCATCCAATGCACCAGGTACCCACCTGCCTATAATCTGTCATCCAAAATATTAGGTAGTCCTCTAAGCATAGTGTCATCTAGATTGTGAGAACCTTCACCCATTCCCCATCCTTGCTCATCCCCATCAAAGCCTTTATCCAAGTTACTAATAAAAATATTGAATAACACAGGCCCAGGGACAGAAGTTGAAGCTTTCTTACAGAGACTTCTTCCCTAAGCCATTAATCATTACACTATATGCACTCAACCAGTTTGGAATCTACCTAACTGTATTATTATCGAGCCCATATTCTTCTACGTTGTTAATAAGGATTTGTGAGATTTTATTGATGTCTTGCTAAAAGTCCAGGTACAGGGCAGAGCCAAGATGGTGGATTAGAGGCAGCCACTCAGCTGAACTCTCTCGACATTCCCCTCCAAAAACTTTAAAATAATTCTTCAAATCAAAATTTGGAGTAGCAGAGCCAACAAAATTGTCAGGGTGAAATGTTTTTTTGGCTTAAAAAACCTTAGGAGGTCAGCAGAAGATGTCTTTGACAGTGGAGTGAAGGCCTATCCAAAATGCATGGGGGGCAGCAACACTGGTCAAGCAGCAACAGCAACTTCAGGAGCTCTCAACCCAGAGATAATAATGGGGCCAGACAACCAGTGAGAGATTACAGGGGACGGTTTACTGGAAGTGGGTACAGTTGGCACTGATTGGCAACTCTTATTTTACATATGCAGTTCTGAGTCATACTTCCAGGATATAAAGGAGTGCTGGTAGTTAGTCACAAGGGAGTAGGGGCTTTGGTCACAGTTCCAAGACAAAGAGGAACACTGATACTTGTGGCTGTAGGGAATTGGGGCCTTCTTGGGTAAAGACGAGAGCACAGGCCAGAAATGACATGACCACACCTCTCCCAAGATCATACCACCTTGGAAGCACAAAAAAACCTTTTAGACCCCCAAAACTAGCCCTGAAAACAATATCAAGAAAAATCTAGAAGCTTGGAACACTGTCTCTCTACTCTCAGGTGAGTAGAGTTCTACTTTAACTTAAAGTTCAAAGTAAAGAAAAAAAAGGGAGGGGGGCTGGAAAAATGAGCAAATAGCAACAAACCCTTGACCATTAAAAATGACTATGGTGGCAGGGAAGACCAAGACATAAACTCAGAAGAAGACAATAATGTAAAAACAGCTAAAAACAAAGGCTCAAAGAAAATGCTAATTGGACCCAAGCCCAAAAGGAGTTCCTGAAAGAGTTACAGAAAGAAATGAGAGTGGTAGAGGAAAAAATGGGAAAAGAAATGAGACTGATGAGAGATAATTTAAGAATTCCTGAAAACCATGATAAAAAAATAAGAGCCTATATGTTATTTTTAAAGAAATTATCAAGGGAAATTTCCCCAATATCTTAGATCCAGAGGGTACAACAGAAATTGAAAAAATGCACTCATCATCTCCTAAAAGATATCCCAAAATGAAAACTCACAGGGACATTATAGCCAAATTCCAGAGCTCTAAGATCCAGGAGAAAATTTTGCAAGCAGCCAGAAAGAAACAATTCAGATGCCATGAAGCACAGTCATGATCACACAAGATTTAGCATCCCCAACAGTAAAGGAATGGAGGGTTTGAAACATGACATACTTATTAAGTAGTATATGACTGAAAAAGTTGTGACATATGCTTGTGATGGAGTACTAATGTGCTATAAGATATGACAAGGGAGGTGGTTTCAGAAAAAAAAATGGCATGACCTATATGAACTGATGCAAAATGAAATGAGAAGAACCAGGAGGTTATTGTGCGCAGTAACACCAGTGTTGTAATGATGATCAAATGTGAAAGACTTGGCTATACTGATCAATACAATGATCCAAGATGATTCCAAAGGACTCATGATAAAAAAAAATGCTATTCACTTCCAGAGGAAGAACTAATGAGCTCTGAGTGCAAACTGAAATATACATTTCTCACTTTATTTTTCTTGCTCTTTTTTTTGAAATACAGCTTTTTTGCATGCTTTCAAATGCATAATTGATATATTACTTGCCTTCTCATTGGATGGGAGTAAGAGAAGGGGAGAATCTGGAAATCAAAATTTAAAAAGAAAAGGATGTTCAAAACAAATAAATAAATGAGGGAAAAATGAAGGAACAATATATAAAGAATTAAATCCAGGTATACTATGTTTCCAAATTCCCCTTAACCTAGTAGTTTAGTATAGTGATTCTCAAACTTTTTGGTTTTAGGTCCCCTTTACACTCTTAAAAATGAATGAAGATCCCCCCCATCCCAAAGAATTTTGTTGTTGTTGTTGTTTAAATGGGTTATAACTCTCAATATATCCTGTTTGATAAAATTTCTTAGTATTGTTTTGAAATTTTTGACCTCATGGGTCCTCTGTAAAGGACTTAGATATTTTAGTGACATCCAGACCAGAGTTAGAACCACTGATCTGAGAAATCTTTCAAAGAAGGAATCAACCTGTTCTTAATGATCTCATGTTGGTGCTTAGTCATCACTACTTCCTTTCTAAGACTGCCATTTTAATAATATGTTCTAGAATTTTCCCAGGAATGGAAGTCAGGTTGAAGTACCCTTTTTCTGCTGTTATCTAAAAGTTGAGTGCTCATTTCTTATCTTTAGTACTATTGTACCTTTTTCATTCTTTATCAGTAATTATCAGGAATTAATAATGCTCTGGTAACCTTTTCTATCAGAGATTTGGTTGTTATTGTTGTTTTGTATTCAGGGATAGAATTAAGCTGGATTGAATTATATTTATAGATATCAAATATATATGTGTAAATATATGTATGTGTGTATATATATGTGTATATATAATTAAGCTGAATTCATTGAGAGTAGCTTGCTTCGCTCTAGTCATTTTCTTGTGGAGTTTTAAGGGTCACTAAGGCTTTTGGGATGTCCTGTATTACATTCAAGTTCCCTGTTAACAATTTTTCTTCTCTAGTTCCAAACCCCAGAATCAGTCTCCTTGGTAAAGAAAATAAAATAAAAACGTGTTAAGTAGTCAAGTAGTTCTGCCTCTTCTTCATTGTCCATTACTACCTTCCCATCCACCCTAAGTAAGATCCCTTTAACATCTTTGCTCATTCTCTTGTCTCAGCATAACTGCAAAACTGTTGCTCATTGTCATTTACATTCATGGTAAACCTGAGTTCCTTCAGAGTGTTAGCATTTCTGACATTATTCTTAGAGGACCATGTCACTCTTTGGTATGCATCCTGAGTTACCTGCACTTACTTTGATCTTCTATACTTCTTTTCAAGAAAATAACAACTTGCATTTATATGGCACCTTGGAGTGTACAAAGTGCCCGCCTCACAACAACCTTGTGAGGTAGGTGGTGTAACTAATATTATCCCCCCAAATCTACGTTTGTGGATGATGCTCTGTGTAACCTCCTGGGTGTCTTTAGATAGCTTTTCCTTCTCTTTCTCATTGTAATCGGTTTTGTTTGTGTCATCAGAATTTCATTTTTGAAAGCACTTCATTCTTCTTGGTCCAACTTTCCCCACAGAATTTTTGAGCATGTGTGAGCCTACATATTCTTTCCCTGAACTCCTTGATCTGACCTCCCCCAAAGGAGCAGACAAAATCTACTTGGTAAGTTCTCAGGTCGATTTCCCATGGCACCTCCTTGCTTCTCTGAAATATTTCTCTTCTTTGATATTTACAGAAAAAATAATAAACATAATCCACATTGGAACACATATTGATCCCCAGATTTCAGTGACATTTACGAATAAATGATGGATTGCCGTTTTTGTGAGTCTGGCTGGGCTGACCTGCACAGCCAGTACATAATTTACTTTTGATTAAAGGAGTGCTTCAACATCGAGATTCTGTTTGGGAGCATGGGGTGGGATCGATTTCTTTACGACACAAACTTTCAAACAATGGGCTTCAAAAGAGAAATCCCTATAGTCCAACCAGGGGAGGAAGTTGGAGGCTGTGCTTTCTAAGATCCTGACCTCCAACACAAGGAGCATAGCTGGAGATGGAAACCAAGGTAGCTCTGTTTGGGGAGACTTGAGACCTGAGTTACAGCCAAAGAAAATTATCAAGAGCTGTTTTTAAGAGTCTGAGGTCCTTCCCAAGCCTGACCATAGGAGTTACAGGGATAACATTACATTTTTTATACTACTATGACTTTCTGTGAGAGGATACAAAGGGAATTTTAAGCAAAGTATAAAACATAAACTATTATTTAAAACCTATTATATATATATATGTATATGTATATGTGTGTGTATAAAATCACCCCACAGTTTATAGAATGCTTTCATGTCACTACAGTGTTTGACCCTCGAGGGATAATAGGGTAGAAATTATTATTCCCATTATAAAGATGAAGAAAGAGACACTTGGGAGTGACTAAGGGGCTTGCTCAAAGTCACCTAGCTAGTAAGATAGAAAAAGAACTGAGTCTACATATTATAATTCCTAGTTTAATAGTTTTTGGACTGCATTTGTTTTCATCTGAAGAACACATGAGGATGATCAATCAAAAGAGTAACTTGCACCTGTGAGCCAATCAATTGAAAGGGAAAAAAATCTTCCATTTCCCCTTTTGTTTATTTGAGTCCTATCCCTCTTCCAAAACCCAGTTTATGTCCTGATTCCTTTAGGATCCCTTCACTGAACAGAGAAGTCTCCCATTGCACCTGGCACATGGCTTGCCCATAGCAGACCCTACCTCCATAAATTTTCACTAAATTAATTCTAACAACTGTATCTAGTGCTCATTTGTCATTTCTTACTGGTTCATTTGGGGCAGCTAGGTGGCACAGTGGACAGAACCCAGGCCCAGAGTCAGGAAGACCTGTGTTCAAATCTGATCTTGGACATTTACTATTTGTGTGACACTGGACAAATTACTTAAATCTGGTTGCCTCAGTTTCCTCATCTGTAAAAATGAGCTGGAGAAGGAAATGGCAGACCACTACATTTTCTCTTTGTTAAGAAAATCTCAGTGGTTTCGCAAAGAGTTAGTTTTATGTCCTTAGGTACTATCTCAGTGAGCACTCAGTAAACAGATGAGGAAGATGAAGTAAAAGGAGAATTCAGAGCCTAATTTGATATGAGGTTTGGTCAGTGAACTAGATTTCCCATGAAATACCGTTAAATGCAGTCTTTATGACCAATGGCCAGAATAGTTGAGGCTAATAAATCTAGTACTTTAACAAGTCATATACTATAAAACTTTATAGATGAATAGATACTCTCATTATATGTATGGAGAAATGGAAAATTAGAGAAGTAATACAGTTGGTTAGTAGTAGAGCTAAGATCCAATTGGCCCCACTCTAGCTGGAGTTCTGGCCACAATCACAGAAACCTTCTGCCTCATCTCTTTCCTAGGGAAGGCCACTTAGCTCCATCTTCCTTCCCTACATAGCTGCCATGTCTCCTTATTTCATGTTCCATCTTCCAGGCTGTCTAACCTATCCCTGAAGGATGCTGCTACCTCTCATTCTCACATATTCTGTACTTATATTCATCACAAGTACTCTGGTTGTATCCAACTCACATAGGATTTATTTAGGAGTCAAGCATAGTTCTTAAAAAAAACAGTGTGTCCCTTCTGAAGCTCCCTGTAGAGAATGTAATAGCCAGCTCTAACATTTAAAATAGAATTCAGCCTTCTATTAGGAATGGGTTACATTTTCATGTATTCATATCATTCAGAAAGAGAAATTATTCTTTTGGGGTTGAACTGTCTGGAGAAGGCATTGTGCTCTGACGGGCCTGGGCAAGGCCTTTTAGCTTCCTAATCAGCCTCCCCACTTCTGGTCTCTCCCCCTTCACAGCTATTTTTCACACATAGCAATTTTCCTAATGCATAGGTCTGATTGTGTCACTCTCTTACTCAAAAATCTTCAGTGGTTCCCCATTGCCTACTCAATAAAATACCAACTCCTTAGCCTGGTAATAATATTTAACATTGATGTAGAATGTTAACTTTTCTGGTGTGCTTTCCTCACAAATAAGAATTAGGTCAGTGCTTCTCAACCTGTGGGTTGCGACCCCTTTGGGGGTCTAATGATCCTTTCACAGGGGTCACCTAAGACCATCGGAAAACATATTTCCGATGGTCTTAGGAACCAAGACACCACTCCTCTGTCCATCTCCAGACAGGTCTGCTATATGCAGATATGCCCACATACAAGTACTAAAGGGTCACAGCATTAGGAAAGTTGAGAAACACTGAATTAGGTAGTTCAAGTATCACTATCCCCATGTTAGAGGTGAGGAAAACTGAGGAAAAGAAGCTAAGTGACTCAGGCATTTGCATTTCAGATTTTTGTATACAAGACTTATGCTATTCACTGGAGTTAAAGCATCCTGAGGGTAGCTGTTTCATCTTTTTATAATCAGTGACTTGAATAGGGTAGGCACTCATTAACTGAGGTATGAGCCCGGGCCAAATTAAACCATAGAGATAATAATTAGGTCTTTGAATATGTATCCACTTTAAATCCATACCAACTATCTGCTTTAAACCTACACCAAGGCTAACCTTGAAGGAGAAAAGATGTCACAGAAAGGACTGCATGCACCCTGACACATAGGACTGAAAATGAGAGGAAGAACTAGACCCCTAAACCCCATGGCTCACCTCAGTGTCTGAGGAGGCACTTGTACTTGCTGATTGAGGGTTATACAGAAATCTCAGGTCTTTCTTAGCACCAGCTGGTGGATTTGCCTCTTTATTCCCAGACACTCTGCCCCTCTGAGTCATTTACAACCCTATGGTCTCCATGATAGCATAATCCTAGGGCCAATGACCCAATTTCCTCCTGCCAAGGGACAGCTCTGGGCACAGGCATCTAGGTTCTCGAGGCTCTCCCTCTCCTGACACCCTCCTCTCTGCATTTGCCTTTGCCAGAAGCTGCAGCTAAACGGCAGTGTGTGCTGTAACTAAATGTGACCATAAAGAGGGAAAAGTTATAATGTTGTTTCAGAAAATTGTGGTTCCCATTACCTACCTTATTGCCATATGTTCTAATCTAAAGCACTACACTATGGGAAATTACGGTGACACAAAGACAAAGTGATGTGCTGGTTAACGATACCCCCAAATATTTATTCTGGCTCCCTCCCCAGTGGTGCCTACATGCATAATTGATGCCAGCTTCCTCAATTAGAAGTCCAAGGCATAGGCAGAAAAATGGCAAACCCATTCACATCTTTGAAGCCTGACAAGGCAAGATTAAAATCTTTTATGAGTTCTCCCCCATCATCTGTGGAACATGGCACTTCTGTATTTCATTTTCCCAGGAAAAAATATCGTTTGCATTATTTGAAGAAAATCATTACCAATGCAACTAGTTGGTTTCTGTGGTGGGCTCTCTGCATTACCATTTCTGAATTATGTGCTGGGCTTTGCCTTCTCTAGATACTCCTGCCTTATTTCCCCCTCAGAGATGATGAGCAGGAAAACAAGGTCAGAATACCATGCACATATGTATTATTATACCTATATACACATATGTACATGTTGACACATGTATATACATATTACATATTTTATATGTGTATATACACATGCACATATTTTTATATATTGAATAAACATTTTGTACATTTTGTTCATTAATACATGGAATAGCATCCAATAGTTATGTGCTGTAAAGAAGAATGTGAGCTCATTCCTTTGAATAAGATGGCCAAAGACCAAAGTCCTGGGTCACACTGAAGCTGAAACAGCCTCATTATTTTTTCTCTCCACTGACCTTCCCAAGAACTTATGAAACCATCCAGGAAGGAAAACTACAAAGAAAAAAGATCATTTAGCTCTCATTGCCAACTTGCCCAGGAGGAAATGGAATAATCAAATGTCTAGGTCATGTTTGGGTGAGTGAGAAGGGAGATTCTGGTCCTTAATTGAAGGGAGTCTGAGGATTACTTTATAAATGAATATATAACAAGATCTCGGCATTGGAGGGAAGGTATACGGCGTATGTAGTGCAAAAGGATTCAACTGAATTTCTCTTCCTCTAAAAAATATGTATCAATATATAATATATGCATATGTATGTGTTTATATAAATGTATGTATATATATACACCTACACACAGACACACCTGTATGCACACATATGTTTATATTTGTACATACAGAATTTATATATATATGTATATATTATGTGTATTGTTGTTTAGATGTTTTGCTCATGTCTGATCCCTAATGACCACATGAACCTTTGTCCATGGAGTTTTCTTGTCAAGGATACTGGATAGACTTTTCCTTCTCCAGTGACAAGCAGAGGTTAAGTGGCTTGGCCAAGGTCACCTTGGGAAGCTTCCGAGGCTGGATTTGAACTCAAGTCTTCCAGACTCCAAAATCAGCACCCTATTCATACATAACACATATAGGTATATATGTATACAGATATGTGTGTATAATATTGTTATATGTTTTATACATACTTGTATTTTATATATCTATATAAATATATATGTATATGAATATATAAATAGGTGTATACATATACACATATATATCATCTATATATCTATATTTATGTCTATGTCTATATCTATATCTATATCTATATATCTATATCTATCTATCTTTGTTGAGAGATGTCTATGGAGAGAGAGACATAAATAGAAATACATATACATCTATGTATATATACAATATTTATGTATATATAAAATTTATATTATTTCTCTATGTCTATATATGCATAAATGTTTCTTGTGTAAATAGAACTGTATTGTATCAGGTGAAAGATGAAATGAGTGAAGAAGCAAAGTTTTGAGCTTCCAAGAATTCAAATTTATTAGGTAATACATCTTAATTGCCTAACAAGTTGGGACCAGTAGCCTTCCTAAGCTTTGGCATTAGATCTCTAATACAAAGAGAGACTGACTCTTACACATTAAGAACAATTAATCAACTAAGGCCAATTAATTAAAAAGAAACAGTGCCCTATTAGGTAATCTGATTTCTAACTGAATAAAAGATTAGGCATTTTCCAAGTTGGGAGGGGGATAGGGAACAAGTATAATGCCCTGAAATCAGAAAAGGAGGTGTCCCCTCCACTCCCCCAACATATCTGTGAAGAATCAGTAACTGGCCAGTTTTCGGATAAGACATATGGGTTGCTTGCGATGTATAATTGTGAGAAAACTGCTTGCATCAGTCTTTGGATCTGACCCGGTTTCTGGTCAGCATAATGAAGGTCCTTGCTTAAGGATCTCTACACAGCAGGTAGGGGTGGTCTAACTCCTCAGTCCTGCAGGGCTAGATTCAAACAATGTGATAAGGTTTTCTCCCAGTTCCCACAGTTGAATAACATTTTCTCACAGGACAGAAATTGAACTAGACCCATAATTGAAGGGAAAAGGAAGTTGGATCGCTTCAGAATTGAGTTGCAAAATGGAGTCAGTGTGGTTCACTCAACTGCTTCAGTTCTTTCGGTGTGTTTGTGTGTGTGTGTGTGTGTGTGTGTGTACACACATATTTGTATGCATGTATTATATACTCATACATATATGTTTATAGATGTATATGTATGTATATATGAGTATATAAGACACCTAAATAAAAACACACATACATGCATATATGTATATATATAGAGAGAGATATAGATATAGATATACCTATACCTATATATAAAATATCTGTATATATCATATTCTGGAATATATGCTATTTGCATATAAGCCTACCTATATATATATATATATACATATATGTATATATCATATGAATACCTATATGTATAATATACCTATATAGATATATATACATATACATATTTGTCTATATAATATTTATATATAGCAGATACACTATTCATTCTATAGAATTTGTACATATGTACTTATATCTATGTGTAAGTATATATGCATGCATGTGTATTTAATTAAATATATGTATTGTATATGTATATGCATGTACCAAGCTATATGAACTGGATTTGTGCCGTCATTGGTAAAGAGAACTTCCCATTGAAAAATACTCTCTACAGATGCAGATTAACATGTGCCCTGAAACTTTTGGTTTTACACAGTCATCTGAGTCAAAGAAAGGTTACATTACTCTTGTAGATAGGTGGTTAACATGGATTGAGTGCTGGACCTACAGTCAGGAAGATGTGTATACAAATATGGCTTCAGGCACTTATTAACTGTGTGACCCTGGGCAACTCACTTCACCACCACTTGCCTCAGTTTCCTCATCTGTAAAATGTAGAAGAATAATAAAGCACCTACCTATCAAGATGGCTATGAGTATCAAGTGAAATAGTTGTAAAGTGTTTTACAAATCTTAGAGCAATCTCTCAGTGCTCCCCATTGTCCTTATCATTTACCTCTTAGGGCTGCATAGCAAATATTCTTCAGAGAAAGAATTTGAATCCAGTCCTTCCTGTTTCTGAAGTCAGCTATCTATCTATTATGTCATGTGGCATCTCTGGATGCAGCATCCTGCCTTTATAGAAGGTTGAGGAGTTTGTGGGGATCTGGAATGAATTAACAAATGTTTTACTCTCTGTGCAGGAGGCACTTGGTCTCACCCTGCCTCCTTTCTCTAAAAATTTCTTGAATGAGCTTAGTAATTTGGTTGACATCCTCCATTAGAGGATGGGGGAGGAAGCTATCAGAGCACCTGGTGAAAGGCTGAAGTTCTGTCCCAGAAAAAAGAGATCCCACTAAGTTATTAGGAAAGGGGAGGTAAGTGCTAAGGAATCACTATGAGGCTTCATCAGTAGGACACAGCATTTCTGCTTGCAAAATACAAGAAAAACTGTATATGGTTCCTAAAATATCACTCTTTAAAAAAAATTTAATAATTAATTATTTTCTTTATTTTCTTGTTTATATCATTCATTACAATTTTTCTCCCTATCTTTCCCCTACCCACAACCCCCAAACAGCCATCCCACTGTAAAACCTCCCCCCCAATCTGCTCTCTTTTATGTCCTTCTCCAATGCTCTCTAACTTACTGGTAGGGCAGGGTGGGTCTCCCTACCCCACTGCCTGTATATCTTAATTCCCAGTTGCATGCAGTTAATAATAATTATATACATATATATATATATATATATATATATATATATATATATATATATATGTTTTTGGGGTTTTCTTAGTAATCATCAATAAAGGAAATCAGCTTAGTCTCACATGACCTGCTCTTCATAAAATCTTTGTTTATTATTACTTCCTTTGTATCTATTCTCTCAGCATCTCAACTATGATCAATTTTAGAAATTTCCCAGAAATTAAAATTAAAAACATTGACCTAGACTTGTAGATTCTATTCTTTTCCCTTGCTTGAAAATCAAGACATCTGCCTTCCTCAGTACTGCAGTGTCTCTCCTGTTTTTTATGTATCTTGTGTCTTTATAATCACAACGGTTGGTTTTCTCAGTAGCCAATGGTATGGTTCCTCTGGGCCAGAGGATTTGTAATCATTGAGGGTCTCCCACTATCTTCTTATTATTTTGGGCATGAACTCTTTATTAGTCATTTTTGTCCCATTGTTTCTGAAGCAAAGTTCTTATTGACAGAGAAAATAACACAAAATAATAGCTAAACAAATTTACTTTCTCACCCTTGGTTGTCATCAGCTTCCCCTTTACTCCAAGTAGTGGTGCTGTCAGGGTGTATTGGTAAATGTTTATCAACCATCACTCTAAAGGAGTGTGGGAGTGGGTAGGTTGAAAAATGCATACTTGATATACCTTTCAGTTTAATTTGCATAATTAATGTTTTCTCCATCACTTTCTTAAGTCTGAATAATTGACAAAAGAATAATTCAAGCTCTGATTTGTAGCATTTGATGATTTTGAAAGTGCAACTGTTCAAACTGAAATTTTAACAATTATCTCCTGAGAGCCAGCTCCAGTGGGCTCCAGCATACCTCTGGTGCTTTCCCTTTTGTTATATTCTTCTTTTTGCAATAGAGGATAAGAGATTTTAAACATCTTCTTGTTGAGTTTAGTCTCCCTCACCTACTTCAGCTCATTTTGAGTTTTAACGATTCTAACAATACTATGTTGTAAATAAAACTATTCATGTTTTAAGACCTGTGAGCCTATGTGCGTATAAGGAGAACTGGTGGTTACACCTGGGAAAGGAGACAGATCTAAAATGCTAAAATCATATGAGTAGGAATAATGGGCCAGAGAACTGAAAATAGCCCAAGTATGCCCAGAACCTTCGCACCTGGAAGCAACTTCTGACACAAAAGCCAATGAATCAACATTTATTAAATACTTACTATGTGCTAAAGACTGTGCGAAGTGCAGGAATGATGCCTGGAATGATATTCACTCATAAACTGAAGTGTATCAAGAGGAAGATGAATGGGAGAGTGAATGACCTGGGGACCATGTTATATGTAGGCCAGTTGCAAGAACTAGGATGATTTAGTCTTGAGGATTTAAAGACCTAGTCACTGTTTTCAAGTATTTAAAGGGTAGCCAAGGTGAAAAGGGATTAATTTCACTCAGGTTGGCCCTGAGAATGTGGAACTAGGAATAATAAATGGAAGTTATAGAGAGAGATCTGAATTCAATATGAATATATGCTCCCTAACAATTAGAAGAGTGGAAAAGAAATGCAATAGGCTGCTTTAGGAGCCAACAGATAAGCGATTTTCAGATTACTAGAAATCCACAATTAAAGACATAAGGGAAGAGACCAGGAATCAACACTAGCATTTCCTATTCCAACACGATTCAAGTTTCAGAACCTCAGGAGCAGGTAGAGGGGTGAGCAGAATCCAAGGGGAGCAGTAAAGGGTAGTTGCAATTGGTGCTGTGGGTATATTCTAACTCAAAGGTATATCTCAATGTGAAACAAATGACATTCTTAGAGGAAAAAATAAGGACTTTTAGTTTATATAGGAAAGGCATATCTTTTTCACATCATGATTGAAGCATCCACAGGACTGTATAAGAGTTGGCATTAAGGACTAACATGTTTCTTCTCAGTTTGATATTTTTAAAAGCATCTTTAAGTTTTTCAGCCAAATTTAATTTTTCCTAGTTGTAGGCTTAATATATCCCACCCATATTGCTGAGTGTATATTGAAATAAAAACTAGCTAATTAAGATGGCAACAGCAGTGACTGGTAGCAGGTCACCTGGTGGCAGAAGTGATCCTTGCATAAATGACACTGGATAAATTTTAATCTCTCCAGACCCTGGTTTCCTCGTTTGTACAATTAGCATTGAATTAGCTTATACAGAAGGTCCCTTTCACATCTGGATCTATGATCTCACAGTTCAATGGTCCTATAGTTTTCTATTTTGGTATGGATTAGGCTAGATGATCTGTGACGTCCTTTCTTTTTCTGAGATTCTATGGTTTGATGATTCCAGAAATATATCAAAGAGTCCATTTATAGATTTCTATTCAGATTTTGCAGCCTTTGGATGTCTAGGTACATTGGGGAAATATCTATGAGCATAACTTGTCTTGTAAAAAGAAATTTCTAAATTTAATTTGGTATACTGCCCTAGTACACCGAAGGAACCCAGTGACCTTAGCAGCTATCCCCCTCATTACACAAAACTCATTCATTCAAATCAGGTCCAGAAGGCCAGTAAAGGCTAGACGACTCCTTCAGGGTTCCCCTGGTTCCCTTCCCTGACTCCAAGGATTGACTATATCCTAGGAAAGGAAACTGTCCTGAGGAAGTCAGAACAGGTTGTGACTCCCTCTAGAGAGGACAGGAACAGCTCATTTCTTCTAACTTTGCTTTGCAAAAAAAAAAAGTCCCAAACCATCTCTCCCGGGATTTCATTGAGGCCCTTTTCTCAACATTGTGGAGGACAGGAAAGAGCAGGGATAAGGAACCTGTGGCCTTGAGGTCATATCTGTCTCTCTAGGTCTTGAATCCAAACTTCACAGAACAAATCCCTTTAATGAAATGATTTATTCTGTTCAGTTAAAAGGCTTCATTCAAGGACCTAGAAGGCCATATATGGCTTCAAGGCTGTAGGTTCCCCACCCTTAGGAAAGAATGTTATTGAATATAACATGGTTTGTGTCCTCAAGGAGCTGGGCTAACTAAACCTCCCATTCTTTCATTTAAGTGCTATGTTATCATGCTGATATGGAGAGCTGAGGCCACTGCTGCTAGTAGGATATCCGTTCTTGGCTCTGTGTTGGTCAACATTTTTATTATCAACTTGGATGAATGTAAAATATTAACATATCAAATTTGAATATGGGTCTAGACTGGGAAGGACGAATGATGGGGTCAAGATCCAAAATGATCCTTAACATCTAGAGTAGCTGGATAGGATCCAAAAAGATGGAATTCAATGTGGCTTCATAGGAAGTTCTATGATTGAAGTTACGCAAGCGATTTCATAAATACACCATGGAATGGCTAGACAACACCAGTATGGAAAAGATCTGGAGGCTTTAATGGGCTGTGAATTAAAAATGAAACAAGTGTGACATAGCAGCCACGTGGGGAAGGAAGCATGGCATGGAGGCTATAGGGAGCTGCATCAGTGTCCAGAGTGTTCATCGTAGCAAAGATGAGATCATGTCTGTACGGTGCTTCACAAACTAGGCAGGTAGACAACTGAAAGACCCAGCAGACAGAGCCCTGGGCCTGGAGTCCTGATCTGATTTCAGCACTTAAGAGTTGTGTGATGCTGGGCAACCCTAAAATGGGGATCCTAATAGCACCAACTTGCAGGGATGTTGTAAGCATCAAATGAGAGAACATTTATAAAGCCCCTGTGGGGGCTAATAAATGCTTCTGCCCCTCCCCTGACTATCTATCCATCATCCATCTCTCTGTCTATCTATGTTTTCAGAGTCCTAGGGTTTGAATGAGGGAGATGATAGTCCTGCCAAGCTTTGTCCTTGCCAGCTCACATCTCAAATGAAATATTGCATTCTCTTATAGTCGCTACATTTGAGGACTCTGACCTGACCTGACCTGAACGTCCACAGGAGGGCAGGCAGGATGGTTAAAGAATTGGAGATTTTGCCACAAAGGATCGATTGAAAGATATGGGGCTTTTTAGGATATTTCAAAAAGAGGTGACATAACATCTGACTTCAAGTATTTAAAGGACTATTGGGTGGGAGAGAGAATATATCCAGGATCAACTTTCATATTGGAAGGAATCTCAGCGGCCACACAGATTAACGTTCTTGTTTTGCAGATAAGGAAACTGAAGCCCAGGGATGTTAAGCCCTGGGAGACACGTCCAACATCACACAGAAGATCAACATCAGAGGTGGTGCCTGAGTCCCTCTCCTCGAGAATCAATGGTTTCTCCATGTGACAACTTGATCTACTTGGCAAGATTGGGGAGAACCAAGAGCCATGGATCCAAGTTTCAGAGAGATAATGTTAGCTTATTGCAAAGAAAAAGCCTCTTTATTATTACCATTTAACAAAAGTAGAATGTATCTGGGCAGCTAGGTGGCACAGTGAATACAGCATTGGGGTTTTCTTAGGAGATACTAGAATGGTTTGTCATTTCCTTTCCCAGGTCATTTTACAGATGAGGAAACTGAGGTAAACAGGATTAAGTAACTTGCCCAGGGTGACACATCCAGTAAGTGTCTGAGGCTAGATTTGAACTCAGTGTAGTGAAATAGAGCAATAGATTGGGAGGCACAAGAACTAGGTTCGAGTCTTGGTTCTGCTACTGTATGACCTTAGAGAATTCATTCCATCTCTTGGTGGGCTTACTTTCTTCAACTACACAATGATAAGGTTGGACTAGACACCATCCAACATAGCTTTCATCTCTAGAATTCTATTATCCTAAACCTCTGATCATCTCATCTAGCAGAAGCCACAGTGGGAAAGGCACACTATGGGCGACTGACTTTGAAAATGAAACTTTAACAATTATGCCTCTCTGGGAAATTTACCAACAAACCACCATGTTGTGTCTTCTATTTATTTTTTTCTGTTGATTCCCAGCAGATATTCTAGGAACCCACTGGCAAGACTGCACTAGAGAGAGAAGGGCAGTTGTGTTTGGATGGTTACCCGTGGGACATCTTATTTAGCTCCTAGCAAAAATTGACTCATATGGAGAGTAGGTCCCATTTTCCTACTGAGTTTTAAGTCATGTGCTCTCTCCCAGGCCCTCAGAAAAAGGCCTTTAACTTTAGTTCCATGACCTTTTTATAGCAACTCACCCAGGGCAAGTAGCAATTTATTGCAGATAAGGGGCACAGAATGTAGGTTTCATTTATTTCAGTCCTAGGGGAAGCACTGAAAAGTCGTGCATCGGTAATTTATCTGTTCAATCAACTCTCAGTTACCCTGCCGGGATGATCTGCTCTTTGTATGTTTCCCCCCTCCCTTGTCCATCTGGGTCCCAGACAGAAGAGGAGAGGTCAAGGTGATTCTTTCAATGTGAAGCCTGTGTATACACGTACATCTGTCTTTCAATGAATTCCAAACTGACATCAAAATGATTGTCACAGTGTCTAGTGTTTTAGATTATCTACACTTTTGCTCCCTGAAGCAATCAATTTATCAACAAAAATTTATTGACTATATGTGTGCCTAGTATTGTGCTGAATGAGGGATAGAAAGCTGGCTGTATTTATTTGCCAGGCTTAATCACATATCTGTTCTCTATTCTGAACACAGAGGCACAGTCTCCCTGCTATCATTGTCACCCCCACACCTTTCCTCCTCCAAAAAGAAGACTTGCAGCACAGTATCAGGCTAGAGTCTCGAGAATGTAACACTCCCTTTATCTCTTTTCCTCTTTACTTAGTAGTAAGTTGTCATGACAGCAACACATTCCCAGACCAGTCTTTCTGACTATAAGAGTAAATCTACTACAGGTGGTGAGAATAGTAGAGAGAACACAATCGACATACAGAAAGGGAATCAGAGGTAGAAAACAAACTGCCAATCCATCTGCCTCTTACCTTAATTGCCTGGGTTCCTCTCTTGTCCACAGAGGTTCTAAGAAAAGACCAAAGAGCAGTTCTTGCTTTAATTGTCCTCAGTAATTAACAAAGCAATTAAGATTCAGTTATATAACAAGGCTTTTGTGTCATCAGCAACATAGTTTGACAGCTCAAAAGTACTTGAAGAAAGGCAGGTGTGTGATAAAGAACCTGGGATAGGTTCACATCATCCGATGGTCCTCTTTGCCTCTGCAAAGGCAGTCATGATTCCTAGATGCTGGCAATCCCACTGGGGCCATTTGCTTCAGTTTAGGCAAGGAAATTTAGTATTTGGGCTTCCAAGTTGGGATGCCCACAGAACATTGTCAGTCTGGGAAATCCTGGTCTGCACTGTTGGGATTCTAACCCTTAGTGTCCAGTTTTGTTCCCAGACCCATTTACAAATGCATGTAGGGAACCTTGAGTGAGAGTAACATAGTCTGCATGTTCCCGGGAGAATATTGACTTCTATTTATCTGGGGATGGTAGGAAAGAAAGGGGAAGGGAGGGGAAAGAAACAAGCATTTATTAAGTGCTTACTGTATGGCAGGAACTCTGCTAAGTGCTTTACAGATATTATCTCATTGGGTCATCAGAAACCCCTGGGAGGAAGGTGTGAATTATATCTCCACTTTATATGTAGAGGAAACTAAGACAGAGAGATGTTAAATGACTTGCCCAGGGTCACATAACTAGCAAGTGTCTGCATCTGAATTTGAACTCAGCTCTTCCTGACTCCAGGCCCAGCATTTTATCCACTATATAGACTATAAGAGTATTCTTCTCAGTCACTCTTCCCCTTTCCCCCAACAGGTTTACTTTTCAAGAAAACCCAGAGAAAGCAACACTCTCACAAGAGTAAGAGATTTTTTACTCATTTCCATCCAAAGGTCTAATCACTACCATATTTTATTCATACTTTGTGCCCAATGAGAGGGCGGTTGCTATGAAAGCCATACGTGGTTTGTAATGGAGGGGGAAAAGTGATCACTTGGGTACCCGCTGATCTCCCTCCTCAGTAGCCATACTCTACTTCTACTAAAGAGCCAAGTTCTTCTGTGCTTTGGTTAAAAACCACTAGAGCAGTTTTTCTGCTTTTTTGCTTCACCTGCTCCCCAGTGGGAGCTGCATTCCCAATCATCTGGCAGCACCAAAGATGACACAAGTTTCTGAAGCTATAGATCAGCTAGTAACTTGAGTTTCAGTGCAAGAAATACAAGTATGGAAAAATACAGAACACTGAAGTGGTAACCATTGCAAGAACTGTTTCAGTCTTGTGGTAGAGCCAGAAGATAGATTAGAAAGGGCTAAGGAAGGAGTGGGTAGTAATGGGAAGCAGCAATTGTAGACTTTTTTTCCCCTAGTTCTTAATAGTGAAAAAGCTAGTAAGTTATGAGATGATAATTCAATTGGGGTTCATAATCTAGGGTTAGTGAGCATGTTTTTTAAAAAAAAATTTTAAAACTATGTTTTAATATGATAGCCTTTCTTTGTAATCCTATGCACTTGATTTTGTGCATTTAAACTGTTATTCTGAGAAGCAGTCCATAGACTTCATCAGGCTGACCAAAGGGTCTATCTCTCTCTCTCTCTCACACACACACACACACACACACACACACACACACACACACATACACACACACACACCTTAAGAGCCTCTTGCTTCAAGATATAACAGGATTAAGTGGATATGTTTATATTTCGTTTTGGTTTGTATTCTAAGATATGGGAAATTTGGAGTTGTAGCTTTATCAGAGAATTTGAGACTGGTGTATCACTTGACTTCAGTGACTCTGAACTGTAACAGAGCAAACCTGTAAATCTGGTGCCAATAACCATGAGTCTCTAGGATCTGTGGGGCCATTGGACTGCCTAAACGAGAGGGAGATCCAAGGATATCCTAGACTCATCAACTGGCTTGTAAGAGTTCATTGTGAAAATTTTACTAGGTGTGTTTACACCACAGAAATCAGCAGAATTTGGCAAATGCTACATATCAATGCTTGATTTATTGTTTTGTTAATTGTCTGGATGCAGGAAAGTAATGGAGAAAATGTGAAAAATACATATTAAACTTAAAAGCTGGAGCATAACTTTCTTTTTTTTCCTCCTCAGAAAGCCTATTGTTAAAACATTTACCAGTATACCCCCTAGGTGAAACAGACCAGAAAACGAATATGCCCAAGCTTCTTAGGACTGTGAGTAAACACAGAGCTTCAAGTCTGGGCAGGATAGGCAGAATTCAGTATCAAAAGAGGAAGAAGAAAGAAGAAGAAGAAGAAGAAGAAGAAGAAGAAGAAGAAGAAGAAGAAGAAGAAGAAGAAGAAGAAGAAGAAGAAGGAAGGAGAAGAAGAAGGAGAAGAAGAAGAAGGAAGGAGAAGAAGAAGGAGAAGAAGAAGGAAGAAGGAGAAGAAGAAGCAGAAGAAGAAGCAGAAGAAGAAGCAGAAGAAGAAGCAAAAGAAGAAGAAGAAGAAGGAGAAGAAGAAGGAAGAAGGAGAAGAAGAAGCAGAAGAAGAAGCAGAAGAAGAAGCAAAAGAAGAAGCAGAAGCAGAAGAAGAAGAAGAAGAAGAAGAAGAAGAAGAAGGAAGAAGAAAAGAAGCAGAATAAGAAGCAAAAGAAGAAGCAGAAGCAGAAGGAGGAGGAGGAGGAAGAAGAAGAAGAAGAAGAAGAAGAAGAAGAAGAAGAAGAAGAAGAAGAAGAAGAAGAAGAAGGATAGGGGAGACCCCGATCAGGTTTACAGCAGGGAAGAAGTCAGTGGATCAAGAACTATTAATGGGCCAAACTCCTGGAGGAGATATGATAGAATGACTGGATTATTCTGAACAAGGACCCCTTCCTCTTCACACTAGAGGTTGAAAAATGGCAGATAAAGGGAGAGACATTTAGAGGTGTGAATGTTGAGGTTACTAAGGAAGGGGCTAGTAAAGAAGACTGAGGGATACTAATGGACTGAACTCATTAAGAAAGGAAGAAGTTGATAGATGATAGGAACAAGGATCTGGATAAGACAGAAAAATAACAGCATATCTTCATTTGCAACTCATGTAAGTTATGAGGGTGGAGGAGGAGCCTAGAAGTAACAGAGGAGAATAAGGAATATGCTGACCATCCCCTGGGCCCAGTGCTGGGGGAGCCATGAGATAAAGAGTGCTTAGCTTTGGAGAGCACAGAAAGGGATGAGATATCTCCAAGGGAAATCCAGATTTCTGTTAACTTCCAAAGGTAAAATATGAGAGCAAGAAATATAGAATTTGGGGAGGGAGTTTGCTCACAATAGCAGGGGTACCATAGGGTGAAGTCAAAGAAGATGACAGAGCAGGACAGGGACTAGGAAGGGCTAGGACTGAAACAACTAGGGCAAAGCATGTCTAGGATTTTATATTGAATTCTCTCATGTTCTGCCGTGTACATGGCAATGTTATTTTCCCTTTTTCTTATTTTGTATTTAAGTTTAACATGAATAAAACAAATGTTTACCAAAAATAGAATATATAGAAAATGAAATTTAACAGTGTTCTCCAGCAGATTCTGTAAGAATCTAAATGTTTTTCTTTCCCCACAAGTCTCTAAACTTCCCAGTCACTACCATGGAGAAGATCCAGATAGCAACTATAAGAATCATTCTCTTCTGCTCCAAAGAGAAAAAGCTTTAGGAGGTAGCTCCTGGTCTAAGGACCATAGATTTCTGAAGAAAAAAATCAGTTCTGATTTCTGAAGTTAGTAGGTTCCATAAACAATTAATGTTGGATTGAGCTGAATGGGAGGTATTAGAATATTAGGTCCTTAAGGGCGCTGATCCCATTTTTTGTTCTTTGGTAGCCTTTGTGGCTCTTAAAAAAGGTCTGGGCACATAACAGGTGCAATGCATACTTGTTGAGTGGCAAGGTTGATTGATTCTGGAGGAATTGGCCCTAATTGAAAGTATCCACTGAAGATACTGTTTCCCATTTGAAAGAATACACCCCATGTTTTATTCAATTCTTTCCTAATATGCAAATGGACCAGGTGCCCTGGTGGCACATAGATAACATAATTTCAAACACACACACACACAAAATAGGAATCGCTGGTAAAAGAGAGAATACAATTAGGAGAAGATTGCTTTTGAGAAATCTATTGGGGTTTTGATGGATATGCTATTGAGTGTGTTCCTCAGAGATTAGAAACAAAGCATCAGGACAGCAAACTCCTTTGGTGGCTGCATGTGACAGGAAAGGATGGAGGGGCGAGAGAAGAAAAACCCCCACTTCGCTGCATTTTTCACTGGACGCCATAAATGGATACAGACATCTGCTTCCTTTCCTAGAATCCTAGGCAACTAAGGAATGGCACAGTAAACAGTTCAATTTTATTCAGCCTACTATGTGCAAAGAACTATGCTGAGCACTAAAAATATCAAGGCAAAGTAAGACATGGCACCTGCCCTCAATGAGTTTACAAATTCATTGCAAGAGGTTAGATACATGTAGCTGGAAATTAGAACCTGGGAGCTAAGAGAACGAGAATAGAACAGTCACGAGTAAAGTGCTTTGAGAGATTTGGAGAGTGGAACAGAAGAGAGGAGGGATAGCAAGGAAGCCTTTCTGGAAGATGAGCTTATCTCCTTTTCTATCTCTCCCTAATATAACTGCTTGTTTTGTGTCACGATGGCCAAGAAGGCAGGGCAGCTGAACTGAGAAAGCACGGAGGTGGTAGATGTCAATAGCCTTGTTAACCTCCTTCTCTCATTCTAGCCTCGCCTATAGGCAGCCTATAATAGTAGATAAAGTCCAGGTTTATAGTGCTGATATTTCCTAAACTGACCATTCTACTTATCTTAGCAAGGGAGCCAGGTAAATCATTATGGCAGAGTTCTTCAACTGTAGGAAGTCTAGTTTGGCCCTCCCTGGTGTCTATTTGTGGGTGCTTCTATTGCATGTATGCTTGGCTATGGTCTCATGTGTTGGATTGTAATATGAGCTGCTTAAGGTCTTGAGCACAAAACACCAAAGGGTTGGGAAGTAACATCTTTGTGCCACCAGCTCAATGCCAGTCATGACTGACTGCCTTTTGAGTCTGTCCTATTCTGTTCAGCATTCCTGTGTCAGTAATTGAGAAACTCTGACTTTTGAAAAACTTTCTCTTTTAAGACTTCCCATATTTCATTGTGGTGTTTTTGTAAACCTAATTTGATCTGTGAAAAAATGTTAGAGGCAGCACAGACTGTGGGATCCCAGCCACATCTACAAGACAGTCCTGCTGACTACTCCTTGTTTTCTATAATATAACCCTTCCCTTCCCAGTCCCCCATGCTTGTCGAAAACCTTCAGTTAAATAAAGTCAGTCTTGAATTTCTTGCAAGTTTGATTAGAGTAACAAAAAGTGCTGAATTTCCAATATGCAAATGAAATTAGAGACCTCCAAGGAGTGAGGAGCCCTACAGGAATGCTTTATTGACTACTGTGAACTTACCCAAATAACAACTTTGAAAATAAATATATAAATGAATTGAGTTATAACCTCCTCTCTATGTTCCCCTTAGGAGTCACATGCTTTTCACCTCTAATTTCATATCATTGTCAGAGTGGCTCACTGGGCATTATTTATGGACGGAATATCAAATGAAGGTAGCCAGACTAGCAAGGTAGAAATGCATTCATCAGAAATTCTATGGATATCAGACATTTGGTCTTTGAGTGTTTACTTTCTGAGGGGGTAAACAGGGAGCAGAATTTCATTTCCTTTCTTTGTATTAGTAGAATATATGTGAAATATCACATGCCCTTTCTACACTTTTTCCTGGCTTGTCTGTATAGTTAATTGTATTTTTTTTAATACAATTGAGCTTTAAGGTAGGAAAAGTTTCTGGGGGAGATGTTGACATTAAGTGTGTATGTGTGTAGAGACACACATATACACATACAAATATATACATATATGTGTACAAACTCATAATGTACATATATATTTTTATAAAAAATTGGATTGCACAGAAAAGACAATCTATTATAGACCTAGGGCATTAAGTTCAATGAGATTTGAAAATCCCTTGGCAACAAACTTCTGAAGAGTTGCAGCTGAACTGACACCTAGTTCATGGAATAGATTTCATATAAATCCTTTAGTTTGACTGAATAAGCATTTGAAAAATTTTAAGACAATTGTTTATTCTAATCACTAGGCATGAATCTTGTAATGTTTCATTCTTTACTTCTCTTTATCTTGACATGTCTCATATTCTCTCCTCTTTTGTTTGTCTTTAATAATAATGTGATCTTTTCCCATAAGACCAGTTCCTCTATATGTGCCCTAGAATCTTCTCCATCAGATTAGCCAATGACCAACCCCTCTTTCACCAGGTTTCAATTCCTCCTCATTTGTTCTCTCATTTGCTCCTGTCTCTAAATACTACCAATCTCCCCACCCTTAAAAACCATTGTAGCTCTCCCATTCCATTTTCAACCACATTCTTTGAAATATAATCATTGCCTCCATTTCCTTTCCTTTCTTCAACCCTTTGCAATCTGACTTCCAACCTCATCACTCAATTTTTAGCAATGTCTCCAATGTCACCAATCATCTCTTTATTGCCAAATCAAATGATCTTTCCTCAGTCCTTACACATCTTGACCATGTGGCAGTATTTGACATTCTTGATAACCCTCTGTTCTTGAACTGTTTTCCTCTCTGGGATTTTTTTTCTCTGATTTTTTTATTTTTATTTTTTCCCATCTTGTCTTTATTTTCTTTTTTACATCATTCATTTCCACAAGATTTTGAGTTACAAGTTTTTTCCCCTTCTTTCCCCTGCCCCCACCCCCAAAACAGTGATCCCACTGTAAAGCCCCTTCCCCGATCTGTTCTCTTTTACGTCCTCCTCCAACCAAACTCTAACTTTCTGGTAGGGCAGGGAGGGTCTACCTACTCCAGTCTCTGTATGTCTTAATTCCCAGTTGCATGTAGTTAATAATAATAATCATATATATATATATATATATACATATATATATATGTGTGTGTGTGTGTGTGTGTGTGTGTACATATATACGTTTGCTTGTTTGTCTGTTTTTTGACATTTATTGTAGAGCTTTAAATTCTAGATTCCTTCAGTTCCTCTCTTGTCACCCACCCCCACTGGAAGGACAAGCAATTCAATACAGGCTGTACATGTGTCATTACATAGGACATCTCCACAATCTCTGATTGTATGTCCCTCCTTCCTATCCCACCCCCATCTTGTTTTGTTCTCTACCCTGTTCCTGTTCCTTTACTGAAGTGTGTGCTTCCAGCAACCCTCCCCTCAACCCTGCCCTTTCCTCCATTGTCCCCCCTCTCATCCCCATTCCCCCTACTCTCCTGTGTGGCAAGATACCCAGTTTAGAGTTTATGCCATTCCTTCCCTAAGCCAAATCCAATGAGAGTAAATGAAAGTAAAGTTGTAACAGTTATCCCTTGCCTCTTCTCTATGGGATGATTAATCCCATTTTGTCTCTCCCTGTCTCCTCTCATTCAAGTCCTCTCCCACCTCAGAATTTCACCTTTTAATATATCATCTCTTGCTATTCAATTGATCCTGAACCCTCTATATACACATATACAGCCATGCTCAGATACATATTCATACGCATATATACCCTCCCTATATAGATATATATGTAGGTATTCATTGTTTTCTCTTGGCAGTCTGTATTATTTTCTCCTTGATCTGAGGGTTCTGGAACCTGGCAATAATATTTATAGGAGTTTTTGTCTGGGGATCTTTTTCAAGAGGTAATTGGTGAATTCTTTCAAGTTCTATTTTGCCCTCTGATTATAAAATATTAGGGCAATTTTTCTTGAGAATTTCTTGAAGGATACTTTCCAAGTTCTTTTTTTCATCATGGCTTTCAAATAGACCAATACTTTTCAGATTGTCTCTCCTGGCTCTATTTTCCAGGTCAGTTTCAAGGAGATATTTCACATTGCTTTCTATTTTTTAAATTTTTTTTTGTAACTGTTTAATAGTATCTTGGTTTCTCATAAAGTCATTAGCTTCCACTTGTTCCACTCTTATTCTGAAGGAATTATTCTCTTCAGAAAGCTTTTGAGACTCTTTTTTCATCTTGAAAATTCGAGTTTTTAAAGCATTCTTCTCCTCATTGGCTTTTTGGGTTTCTTTTGCCATTTGTGTTATTTTGTTCTTTAAGGCGTTGTTTTCTTCATTCAGCTTGTTGACTCTCTTTTCGTGATTTTCTCACATCATTCTCATTTCTCTTTCCAATTTTTCCTCCACTTCTCTTATTTGGTTTTCAAAGTCCTGTTAAAGTTGATCTATGGCTTGTAGGCAGTCTTCATATTTCTTGGAAGCATTTGGTGTGGGAGTTCCGACTGTGTTGTCTTCCTCCTGCTCCATGCTTTGATCCTTTTTGTCCACAAAAAAAAGATTCTAGAGTTTTATTGCTGTTATTACTTTGCTTCCTTTTCCTTATGTTGGCCAGTTAATTAATTGCTTGATTTTTTAGCTCTGTGGAACTCTGCTTCCGGGGGGATAGCTCTGTCCCAAATTGCTGGGGTTTTCACAGCTGCTGGAGCTATTGGGGGGTGCTGCAGCTCCCCCCCCCACGCTTTGGCTTACTGAAAGGGCACCCCAGGACCAACACTCAAGACCACAATCCAGATCCAGGCCACTCAATGCAAGAGCCCTTGGCCCTGATTGATCACCCCAGTCCCCCTCCTATCTGCAGGCCAGGAGCTCTGAAGCAGCCCAGTGGAGTCAGTTGCTGCTTTCAGCCATTCCTGCTGCTACAGCCGCCTCCCACTGTTTCCTTACCCTTGGAGCAGTTTGGCCAAACTGCTTTTCTCCCCCAAATTTAGCAAACTCCACTGAACTTTCTCTTAGCCTTTTTTCTTCTGGCCTTATAAAATGTGGAAACTGTGCCTCCAGTGCCACGGATCTGCTCTCCTGTAGACTCTGCTGTGGCTCTGCCTGACCACACTGAGGCCTGGGGGTTTCAGGCTGGGCCAGCCATGGCTCCCAGCCTGCTGTGATGAGCCCCACCTGCTGAGATGCCTTCAGCAAGAGATGTGTTTTCGTTATTTTGGAGAATTTTGGAGCCCTAAAATTTGTTTAGAGTCATATTTTATGGGTATTTAGAGTGGCTGTGTGGGAGCTGCAAAGCTTTCCCGTTCCTATGCCACCATCTTGGCTCTGCCCCCTTCCCCTCTCTGGAATTTTGCGTCTATTCTCTCTTTATTCTTTTTCCTTCTTGTCTAACTTCTCCACCTCTGGGTCCTTTTGCTGTTTCATTAGCCATAACCATGAGAGTAGCCCATGAGCTATAATGGAGGCCCTTTTCTTCTCTCTCTTATCATAGTTTCTATGGCTTTATTTACCATCTCTCTGCAAAAGAATCATCTGTCTATACAGCCCTAGTCTCTTTTCTGAGTGTTTGTCTTTTATTGCCATCTACCTATTAAGCATTTAGAACTAGATGCCCCCAGAAGTCAAACTCAACATGACCAAAAACAGAGCTCATTATCTTTCCTCAAATCCAGAACTCTTCTGAACTTCCCTATTTCTGTCAAGGTGGCTACCTATAAGTCACCCATGTTCATAAATTCATTGTCATCTCTCACTTTGTCTTCTTTCACCAACATATCTAATGATTTGCGAAATCTTGTCATTTCTGTTTTATAATATTTTCCCTGATTTTTTTCTCTCCAACCAAATAGCTTTTATTCTACTTTAGAACCTCATCCTGTGTTACATGAATTATTGTGATAGCCTCCTAATTGGTCTTTCTGCTTCAAGTCTTCCTCCTCCTCAGTCTATTTTTGTCACATCTTAAAAAGTGACTTTCTTAAATTGTATGTCTGACTATGCCAGTCCTTTTTTCAATAAACATCAGGGCTTCCCTACTTCCTTCAAATAAAATTATAAAACCCATTTTTTGTTTTGGAATCTAAAGCCCTCATAATTCTTCTTAACTTGTCACATATTATCCCCCTTCCAACCCTTGGTGGTACAGTCCAATTGGCCTTTATACTATTACTCATAAGTGATAATTCATTGCCTACCTCCATGTCTTTGTACTGGCAGTCTCTCATGCCTGGAATGCATCCTCTGTTCACCTCCACTTCTTGGAATCCCTGGTTTCTTCCAAGAATCATCTTAATTGTCCCTTTCTGTCATTCATTCCTTTCAGTTGTGTCTGACTCTCCATGACCCCATTTGAGGTTTTCTTGGCAAAGATACTGAAGCCGTTTGCCATTCTCACCTCCTGCTCATTTTACAGATGAGGAAACTGATACAAATAGGGTTAAATGACTTGCCCACTGTCACACAGTATCTGAGGCCAAATTTGCACTCAGGTCTTTAGGCCTGGAGTTCTATGCTCCACTTAGTTCCCCCATATGCCGCCTTCTACATGAGACCTTTCCTGTCCCTGAATTCTACTGCTTTTACCTTAAAATAGTTTACTGATTCTTTATATACTTTGTCTATACTTAGCTCTATATTTACTATTTTCTTGAAAAGCATATAAGTTTCTGGAGGTCAAGAACTATTTCACTTTTGCCCTTTATGTCTCCACCACCTAACATAGTACACAGGCAGTGAGATGGTATGGTAGATTCAGTGCTAGGCATGAATTTGAATCCTGCCTCAGATTTTGGGCTGAAGTACCTAGATTAGGACAAGATTTGCTATATATGTCTGCACAGTAATAATGACCTTGATTCCTAATTTTAAGGCTATGTGATTCCACTTAAGTCAACTGACTTAAACAAGTATTTATTAAAGCAACTAGTATTTATCTGACACTCTGCTAGATATGGAGGTCTACAAAGATCATACAGGTCCTAGACTCTATGATAATAGCTAGCATTCATATAACACTCCAAGGTTTACAAAGAACTTTACAAATACTAATTCATTTTATCCTCATAACAATGATAGGTAATAATATTATTATCCCCATCTTACAGATGAGAAAACTGAGGCTGTCAGAGGTTGTGTGCCCTAGAATCCCACAACTAATGAGCATCTGAGGTCAGATTTTGAGCTCAGGTCTTTCTGGTTCCAAGTCCAGTGATCTATCCACTGCACCTGTCTCAAAGAGCTTATATTCTAACTATATTCTACCTTATATTCAAATCTAACAGTTCTTTGAGATGACGGTATATGAGGTACATAAATGCAAAAGAAACAAATAAAACCTCATGCCTAATCTCGTTAACAGTATTTGGATGTCACTCAGTGCCATGGACTTGTCCTTACAATTCTTCTGTATTTAAGATGTGAGGCTTTGATTTGGATTGCCCTTTTTTCAGAATCATCTAAGGAAGTCCTCCATCACTAAGAACTGAAGAGTGACAAGAAGATAGATTATTTCCCCCATATTAGAGATAGGCAAACTGAGGTGCAGTCTTTAAAAGGTGGGATATGAACCAAAGATTTCTTATTTCACGACTCATTGCTTTTCATTAGAGTTTTCTGCATCCCAACGCTTGCCTTTAAGGAATCTCCAAGTAACTTCAAGTTCACCTACCTTGCTGTCCTTTGGAAACCTCCAAATTACTTTTGGAGCTCACAGATTTTTGGACTTTGAGGCAATGGGTATTCGGGAAGCATGGGTCCTACAATATCCTCCACTCAGACTGTTGACCCAGCATAATAGTTGTACCCTGACTGCATGTGCTAATTTGAAAAAAGTTTACAGAGCTGGGCTCCTCTACAGATTTTCAAGAAGACATTTATGGTTCTAAGCACCTACCCTGGAATCATTAAGCAACAAATTTGCTTGAAAATTTCTTTCATTGTGTCTCGGTGGAAATGAAATACGGTCACTTGCTTGGGAGAAAACAACAATAAAAGGAGAGAGAAAGCTCCCTAAGTGCTCCCTAAAAACAAGAGAATCTGATATGCAGCCTGAGTGTGCTGATGCAATTATGAGGCTTCTCGCTCTGAGCTATAACAGATGGGACTTTTCTTCCTCTTTCTTTGGTGATAAGGTGAATGGTTTCCCCCAGGGATGTGTGGGGAGAGCTGCTGAGTTGGCAGTGCTTTGTGCCAAGCAGCTGGCTGCTGCTGGAATTATGGGTAGTGATCAGCCTCACTAGAGGGATAATGGGAGTGGGCGAATTCCAAAAGGAGCTCTTCCTTCCCAATCCACCCATGGCATTAGGACTTGAACCAGAAAGGAATCATTCCAAGAATGTGCAGCCACCCTAGTTAAATTTGTTTGGGGACTAGAACTTAAGCCATGTGAACCTAGTGGCGGTGGTTCCAGGGGTCATCATTGCCCCAGATTGTGTTCATATAGGAAATTCCTATACCTTCTGGAATCATAAAGTCTCAGATTTGGAAGGGACCCTCCTTGAATACTTCCAGTGATGGAGAACTCATTATTTAATGAGGTAACCTATTCTTCCATTGTTGGGTAACTGTACCTAGTGGGAAGTTCATTTTTATAATGAGCAGAATTTTGCCTGGTTGTAATTTCTGTCCTTTTCATACATGAGGACTTAAGCTCATGGAGATTGAGTGACTTCCCCAGAGTCGTACAGCAAATAAGTTGGGTTGTGTTTTGGAAATTGGGCTTTGAACCCATGTTTTCCTGACTCCAAGAAAGAATAGATCCTTCCTCTGAAACCCAAGCTTTTTATAGACTCTTGAAAGTCATTAACATGCATTTGGTGGTTAGGGATGATGAACCTCATCTTATCTATAGATAATAACATTTCTGTAATGCTTTGGGTTTGCACAGCACTGGATTCACTATCTTGTTTGATCCTTATAACCAGTAGATGTAATAGAGGCTATTGTTGTTTAGTTGTTCTCAGTCATGTCTGACTCTTTTTCACCCCATTTGGGTTTTTATTGGCAAAGACGCTGGAGTGGTTTGCCATTTCCTTTTCCAGTTCATTTTAAAGAGGAAGAAACTGAGGCAAATAGGGTAAAGTGACTTATCCAGGGTCACACCGCTAGCAAATGTCTGAGGTCATATTTGAACTCATGAAGATGAGTCTTCCTGATTCCAGGAGGGATGCTCTATCCACTGTGCCACCTAGCTGCCCTCAATAGGGGCTATTATCATCCCATTTTATAAATAAAGAAGCTGAAATTGACAGAGGTTAGGTCACTTCACCAGGGTTACATGGCTAGTAAGTTTTTGAGGCAGAATTTAAAGTCAAATCTTACTGATTTCAAGTGCAATGCTCTTCACCAATGGTGTCAAGCTCAAATGCAATAGTAATTGCTAAACTGTTCATAAGGATCCCTGCCACCTGCATCTTGACTTAGAAAACCATATATTAACATTATCTATGTCTTCATTTCTTTTGGTAAATATTTCTCAATTACTTTTTTATTATTTTTTTTAAATTTATTTTTTATTTGTTTTTCTTGTTTACATTATTCATTTTCATTACATTTTTGAATTACACATTTTCTCCCCATCTTGCCCCTGCTCCAACCCTAAAAGAGCAATCCCACTGTAAAGCTCCTCCCCTGCTCTGCTCTCTTATTTTCTGGTAGGGCAGG
>CM053593.1:91962957-91980243 GCA_028646575.1 Pseudocheirus occidentalis
GCTTTCCAAGTTCTTTTTTTGGTCATGGGTTTCAGGCAGACCAATAATTTTCAAATTGTCTCTCCTGGATCTATTTTCCAGGTCAGTGGTTTTTTCAAGGAGATATTTCACATTGCTTTCTATTTTTTCATTCTCAATTACTTTTTAATCTAGTTTGAGCCCCCTTGGGAGCATTGTGCCCATGTTGCATATCAGATACCTTTGTTCTTCATATACCTGTGAGCTGCCTACAGGAGCACAGGTAACTTGCTCTAGAAAAAAAGAATCAGAGAAGATAACTTAGTGGTAGAGCCCTCTCTCTTGACTCTGAGACTTGAGCTCTGCTCACAAAAAACACAATTTGTCCCCCTCCCACCACTTTAAAATCAGATTAACATAAACATAAGAGACAGGAAGAAGGAGAGCTTTTCTTAGATGAAGAATCTAGTGCCATCACACCTGCATATTGCAGACAAAGCATCCTCAGATGACAGGATTTGAGTTTCACTTGAAACCTACAGTCTCCATGCCCCAAAGTTTTACCTCTAGGGGAGGCTGCTAGGTACATGGTAGGTACACGGTAGTTAGGAAGACCTGAGTTCAAATCTGACCACAGACATCTGCTAGCTGTGTGACCAAATTCTCTTATCCTCTGTTTGCCTCAGTTTTCTCAGCTCTAAAATGGGAATAATAGCCATACCTACTTTGCATCATTATTGTGTGGATGAAATGAGATAATATTTATAAAACATTTAGCACAGTTCTTGGCACCTTGTAGGTGTTATATAAATGCTTATCCCTTCCTCTTCCCCCTACTGGCTTACCATGAGTGTCTGATGTGACTTCCATAAGAGTCACTGGTCAGGTGTAGGACATGGTCTCTGGTGATGTGGAAAAAGCCTTGGATTGGGAGGCACTATTCATGGGTTCAAGTCTAGCTATTCCTTTGATTTGTTTACCTGACTTTGAGCAAGTCACTTAGATTTCCCATTACTCTCTCACGTTCTACCTGGTATCATTCTTAACACAGTGCCTGGAACCTAGTAGGCACTTAATAAATGTTTAATGACTTTTGAGTTTTCTTATTTGTATTCATGTTGTAGTTTTACCTGTAAATTGCTAATTCCTTGAGAGCAAGAATTGTGTTCTCACTTTTTCACAGGTGCAAATTAGGTGATTAGTAAGGGTTTTGATTTTTGTTCATTTGTTTTTTTTGTTTGCTTTATTAAGCAAACAAAATAAAAATAAATAAAAATAAAATCCTGATTCTAGGAGGGATGCTCTATCCACTGTGCCACCTAGCTGCCCTCAATAGGGGCTATTATCATACCCATTTTATAAATAAAGAAGCTGAAATTGACAGAGGTAAGGTCACTTCACCAGGGTTACATGGTTTGTAAGTTTTTGAGGCCGAATTTAAACTCAAATCTTACAAATTTTATTGATATCTAGATTTTATTGATATCTAGATTTTTTTCATCATCTAGATTTCTCAGTATATGCCTCCCTTCCCCTTCTACTGAAAGACTCTTTATAAACAAAGAGAAAAAATAAGGGAGAGAAAAGCTCAAACTAATAATACATTGAAAATTTATAGATGGCATAGTCCCTTTATTTCTGCAGCAAAGCAGGAGGATGTGCTTTCTCCTCTCTTCTTGGGGGCTAATCTTGGTCCTCAGGATCTTATGGCATTCAGTTTCTGTTGTTTTGTTGTCTTTTCCATTTCTTTGCCTATATTGTTTCCTGGTTCTGTTTACTTTCCTTAGCATCAGCTCATATATCTTTCTATGATTTTCTGCATTGTTTCTTGCAACACAGTAAAATTCCATTGAATTCATAACTTGTTTAACCCACTCCCCCCCTCCATATTGTTTCCAATTCTTTGCTGCCACAGAAATACTGCTTTAAATGTTTTAGTGTATATGGAATCTTTCTTTATGTCATAGACCTCCTTACACCCAGCAGTATGACCTAGGGGTCAAAGGGTATCAATAAAGGCTTGTTGAATTAAATTGGGATTTGCTCTCCTCACATGTAACATTAGGAAGTTTAATTAGATGGTCTCTTAGGTCCCTTCCAGTTTTAACTACTATAATCCTAGGATAAATGATAGGGATAACAAATTAACTCATTAGAAACTATAGGCATGTCCTATATAAATTTATCCCAATTCAAATTAGTTTCAAATAATGTATATCCTAAACATTTGTTCAGCAAAGAGTCTGGTCTTATTCTTCAAATCTGTGGGCACATTAACCAACCAGATTCATAGAACTAGGTTAACTGCATCTCCTTTTCAGAGTTCTAGGGTACCCTTGAAGGTATAGGATGATTCTTTTTCTTGTTCTATCAGAAAATATTAATACGTGGTTTTCTAAGTCAATATGCCACCCCAAGAACATGTATATATGATGTGATATGCCCTATTTGAGTTTCTATTTGAGTCTGATATCACTGGTTACAGCTACTGAGCTCCACACTCTAGCCAGGCAGAAAAAAGCCTGATAAAGAAATTCATTTGGGGTATTTTAGCATCCTGTCCTCCCCCGTCCTCCCCCCACCCTGCCATTTTGGATTCACAGCCAATCAAAAAGTCTCCTTTTTGCTATATAGTTAGTGGACCAGAATTAGTTAGGGGACATGTATGAATGTTGCAAAGTCCATGTGGATCTGGGTTCAGTTTCAAACAAGTCTAGGCTGGAAATTTAGCAGCTATTGATGGGCTGAATCCCACTATAGATCGGTCAAACAAGGTCTACATACTCGCTAGGCTTCCCCTCACTTCTGTCTTTCATTCCATTTCCCTGTCACATTTCATTTGAATTTCTTTACATAATATTTCATTTCCCCCTTTCCCTGAACAATATTGAATTTGGGGTTTTAATAACTGGTTTTGAATTCTAGTTCTGTATCTGATTACTGTGTTACCCCATTGGACAAATCACTTTGACTCTTTGAGCCTTGGTTTCCTGATCTGTAAAATGATGAGGTTAGACTAGTCAAGACAAGTCAAGCCAATAAATATTCATTAAGTGCTTGCTAGGCAAATTCTGAGAATGCAAATTTAAAAACAGAAAGGAAGACAGTTCTTATCCTCAAGGGGCTTATATTCTGATGGGGGAAACAATAAAAGAAAGAGGTTGAAAAGGAGAGTTGAAGGAGAGATGAAGGGAGGGAAGTACCCACACAGTAGAGAAAGTCTGGAATGTAACAGGGTAGCCTCAAGAGAAATGGAGACGTGACTAGTAAGCCCAAGCAGAAAGTGATGACCATGCAAGCATAGAGCAGAAACAATAGATAATAAGGGATGTCTTTTAGACAGATAAAGTACCATATCTGGCCCATCACTCGATGGTTTCTGGACAAGCCTAGGTCATCATCCTCTATTGGGCTCAGGGAGAGCATGTGGACAACTGCTGACAGAGGGAGCAACTGAGAAATTAAGAATCAGTAACTTGGGAAGCTAGTGGCATGTGCTGGAGCTTCAAAGATCCAGACTGGGCCAACTTTCACAGTAAGCCCCGGATGGCTCAAAAGAACAAATATAGATAACTCCTTCTCAAATTCTAGGTCTGTTTGGGAGGCAAGAAGAAAGTTCAAGGGAGAAGTTGGAGAGTAGGCGGAGTCAGTGTTTATATTTATAAAGAAAACATTCTCTAATTTAATTTTTTATTTCATTTTATTTTTATAAGTTTAAAAATAAAAATTGAAAATGGGCCTGATTCTATTATTGATGAGGAAGGGAATTTGGACTTGTTCCTTTTCCTAACTGGGCTGGTTTGCCCCTCCTTAGAAGCAGCCTGGTGGCTTCTGCTATGGGGTGGGTGGGGCAGTGAGGGGGCAAGGGTGGGGGAATGGAAGGTCATCACACTGGTGCCAGACTTATTGCACACGCCAGAAGGTCTTAGCTCAGAACTCAGGGCTCAATCCATTCAGCCTTCAGTATGGTTATTCTCTTTAGCAGACAGCAGTTCTAACTACCTCACGTCCTATGTTTGCTCCATAGAGAATCACCCCAAAGCTCTGGGGGCCTTCTTCTTACTTGTAGTTTCTCAGAGGTACCAATGTACCTCTGTACAAATGTTGCCTCATCTCTGATATGTAACCCATCTGTCTTCTCCCTTTACGGCCATAAAGCTCTTGGTGTCTTTTCCATCTCTTCTCACATGGAAATCATTGCTGGTAGGTAACATACTGTAGCTTGTTCACATTCACCAGATGCTCTCTACCTCAGTAAAGAGAGTAACCACACTGAAGAAATAGTGAATACCCTGAAATAACAACCACAGCTGCCGCCACCGCTTAATGTTTGCAAAGCATTTTAGAAATATTTCACTTTATCCTCTCAATAATCCTGGGAGATAGCGGCTATTCCCATCTCCATTGGGGGGGGGATACTGAGGCAGAGAGGTCAAGCAACTTGACTTTTGAGTTTACTTTTTAACATTCAATTCTTCCTTGGTGTGTTGTTGTAGGTGTCTTAGTTATATAACATTAGCAGAAGAATACTGGTGGGCTTTTGCTTCCCCAAGCAGCTGCAGATCATTAAAAACATTGTGTTTTCACTGTCAGGCAATGTTTTCTCTATTGTATTAGCAAGCATTAACTTAGCAGCTACAGAAAGGAATCTTGAAGGGGGAAGGTGCAAGGAAGAGCATCAGAAAAAATGCATACCTTTTCAGAAGGCTTGGGGAGGCCAGGGATGTGTTGGCTGCTATGATGGGAGACAGTAAACAGGCAATATGAAAAACGGAGAGGTATAACGGATAAGGTTCCTGACAGCATCAGAAGCACCTGAATTCAAACTCTTGAGCTCATTAGCCATGTGATTCTAAACCTCCTCATCTGAAAAAAAAAATATATATATATACACACATACACACACATATACATGTTTATATACATATACACGCATAACACATATACGCATGTATACACACATGTGTGTGCACATATATACATGTATACATGCACATGTATGTATATGTGTGTGTATAATACACGCTCACACACACACAATAGCACCTTCCTCACAGGGTAGTGTAAGGGTCAAACAGGATTATGTGGTCCCCAATTAGGGTGAATAACAATACTCCTGAAGTGGTTGTGACAGTCAAAAACCACACCAAATATTTCCATTGGCCTTTACATAATTATAATATAGAATGATAGGAATTACCCCCATCTCATACCTCGAAGTAAAGCTCACCAAGGTTCTAGGTATTAAACTAGAAGCAGACAGAGAATGGTGCACATACTCAATATATCCCACCAGGAAGGGCAAATCTGATCACATTCTTGAAGAAGGGAACACGCATTTACTAAGCACCTACTATGTGTCAGACACTTTTCCAAATATTGTCTGATTTGATCTGAGGACCGATTGATTATAAGGACTGGTCTCTCATGGGCAGTGTCTCTATTTTGTGTAGCTCAAAAAATTAGAAAGGATCTCAAGCTCTCTTGTCTAATCCCTTCCTTTTACAAATAAGGACATTGAGTCCCAGGGAAATTGGTCTCATCACATTACTCTGCTGCACACAATCCTTTAGCAGATCTCCATTGCCCTTGGGATAAGCTTCTTAGCCTGGCATTCAAGGGCCTCTGCAGCCTATCAGCAATCTACCTTTCCAGTCTTATTTCAAATAATTCCTTTTCACATATTCCATGTCCCAGACAAATTAGGCTTCTAATTCATCTCATCCTTCCTTCTTCCAATCCTGTGTTTGCAGGAGTGGTTCATCATACCTAGAATACGTTTGCTCTTCATTTCTTTTCAATATAATCCTTATCTTCCTTTAAGACTAATCAAGTATAGTCAACATTTTTCCCCTTCTCCCTACCAAAATGGTTTCTCCTTCTTCAAATGTCCTATTGTGTGCTTTCTTTGGAATTTTCCTTTTTTCTTTGTATTATGTCTACTGTCTTCAGTTACCTCTTTACAGATTGTAAGTTCAATGAAGGCAAGAATTACATTCCCTTTCATCTTTCTATGACCAGAACCCAATCTTCAGTAGAAACTTAATAAACATTTGATGAATTGAATAGTATGGAACCCCAGAATATTAAAGCTCGAGGTGACTGTAGGGATCATTTAGCATTACTGTCCTCTCAAGTGCCAAGTGACTATTATAGACAGTAAAGTCAGGCATAGTCAAAACCAAGTTAAATAATATTATCCTCCAATCAGATGCCAGTGATTTTCCTAAAGTATGGGTTTGACTATGTCATGTCCCTACTCAATAAACTTTTTCTGACCCTTTTAAGGTTTTCTTGACAAAGTTATGAGTGGTTTGCCCTTTCCTTCTCCAGCTCATTTTACAGAGGAGGAAACTAAGGCAAACAGGATTAAGTGACTTGCCCAGGGTCACAGGGCTAGTAAGTATCTGAGACCAGATTTGAACTCACAAAGATGAATCTTCTTGACAATCTATCTATTGCACCACCTAGTTGCCTCTTGGTCAAAATTACTAAGAGGCAAATTTAGCCTTCATATAAGGAAACACTTTTTACTAATTAGTTTTATCCTAGAGTGGTATGAATAGCTGCCCCTGAAGGTAATAGCAACTACTTGGTGCAGGGCATAGAGTGTTGTACTTGGAGTCAGGAAGACCTGAATTCAAATTTAGCCTCAGATATTTAATAACTATATCACCCGGGGCAAATCACTTAAACTGTTTGCTTTAATTTTCTCCTCTGTAAAGTGGGGATAATATTAACATCTTTTTTATTTGTTATTTTGTTCTTTCGGTTATGTCTTATTTTTTGAGTCCCCATTTAGGGTTTTCTTGGCAGAGATACTGGAATGATTTGCCATTTCCTTCTCCAGCTCATTTTACAGATAAAGAAACCCAGAGAAGCAGAATTAAGTGACATGTCCCGAGTCACACAGCTAGTAAGTGTCTGAGGTCAAATTCAGGTCTCCCTGACTCCAAGACCAGCAATGTATACACTGCGCCACCTCCCAGGATAAAATGAGATAATATTTGTAAAATGCTTTGCAAGTGTTCAAATGTTGTATATGTGCTGGTTATTATTATAAATGCCAGCTATTGTTAATGTGTTCCTCTTTTCAGGGAGTCTTCAAGCTAACTCTGGATGAACATGTGGGCATATTTTTAGGGGGAATTCTTACTCATGGTGGTTGTAGGATGATAAAATCATAACCTTTGAGCTAGGAAGGGTCTTAGATGTTATCTAGTCCAACTTCTTCATTTTTCAGAAGAAACTGAGGCCCAGAATGGTGAATTGGCTTGCTTAGCATCATGTAGGTGGTTAAGTAGTGGGATCTGGATCTGAACCCAAGTCCTCTGTATTGAATTCAGCATGTTTTTTCATTGCACCATGATGCCTTCAGGCCAGGTGGTCTTTGGGGGTCTCTTTCAATTCTTGAGATTTCATTCCTCTTGTTTGCAAAATGGGGATGATAATGATGACCTTTGTCCTTTATCCTTTATAAGAGCTGTAAGGAACAAAGGAGGTTTATGTATGTATGTCTGTCTGTATGTATATATATATATATATATATATATACATGCTGTGTAAGCAGGATCAAAATGCAAATGAAGATCACAACATTTAACTAGAAAATTACCTTCAAATTAATAGTATGAACCATGTAAGTGTGTGCAGAGCATTTTGTGAGAAATGAATATTAATAACCAATATCTCCAGGAAATTCAGAGATCTCCCCTTCTTCAAAATTCATCAGTTTTTCCTGAAGGACATTACTGATAATAAGATTACAATGACTTCTCATCTTGGTCAGATCCCACCCAACCTTGCAAGGAATTTAATCTAGAGTGGGGAAGCCCTTTGTATTCTACTCAAGGTTGAGTGGAGACATTCTTTTTTCTAACTTGTCCAAGGCTTAGAGTGGTCTGGTATAGAAATATTCTCTCTGTCCAAGAGTGACATAACAATGTTGGGGTTTAGGCTCTGGGAACTCCCTTGAATCTTCCCAAATGATGAGGCATTTGCCTGAGACCATAAACCTTTCATTATGCTAGACCCAAACCTCTGTTATTCTTGTCCTAGCCTAGCCCTCCATTGTCCGGTTACTTCTCACCCTTGATCCTATAAAGTATCTATAACTCAAATTTGTTACCCTTAAACTAGCCTAGCCATTCATTGTCTGTCATCTCCAGGTAGCCTTCAGTTTACCCTTAATCCCATTCCTGGAGTCTGACCTAAATCCCATCCAAGATCTTCCTTAGCCTCTTCCTCAAGCCCTTCCCTAAACTCCTGCTTTAGACCACCCCTAGATACCTCCCACAGTCTTTGGGTATGTAAGATCCATCTTACCTCCATGAAAGTGCTGAGATTTAATCTAGTGCAGACTCAGTCTGTGTCAGATTATTCTGGCCCCCTTGTACTGGACAAGTGTCACAAATGCTTAGGTTCCTTAAGAGTCTACCCATTATGGCAAATCTTTAATAAATTTTGCTTTTCTTTGGCTGAGGGAAGGCTTTAGTCAAATTCATTTGGCAGGATCCAATGTGTCCATATTTTGGGGTCTCAAACACCCCTAAGCCCCAGACTTCAACGACACCAGCCCCTTATTGACCACATACCATTTCAAAGGGTGTATAAGCTGTGAGTCTACCACCATGATTGTCTTTGGTCTAAGAGAGACCATCCTTTTATTAATAACCTGATGGTCTTCTTTATAAAATAATTAAATTACCCAGAAACTTTTTCTTAAACCTTTCTTAACTGTCACAACTTGCAATTCCCCAAACTGTTCTTTTCAACAATTCTTTCTCCCAGGTCAAGACAACCCTCATGGAAATCACAGACAGAGAATCTCTCTTTGGCAAGTTCAAGGCCAGGGAGCTAGCAATGTAGGTTATTACCCAGTATCTCCAGAGAATGCCTCCAGGAAGATGAGGTCTTCCTTACAAGAGATCATAATCCAGGGAACTGGTTCCAGTGGATGAGAAGACCCTGGAATGCTGAACCAATTTGGGACTCTAGAGCCTCCTCAGCAATATTAAGAGTCTTCTGGATCCTTCATTTTGTGGAGGTTGGCCATCATTCCCCTTCCATGCCTGTTCCTGACTTCCCGGGACTTCAAATCCATGCCTCTTGTCCTGTGGGCTCATCATGAAATTTCATGTCCCTTCTCTGGTCTTTCATTCCCCCCGATACCTGCCCTGTCCCCTTCTTCTCCTTTCGTGTGCTGTCTTCTCCCATTAGAATGGGAATTCCGACTTTGAAGACAGGAAATCTTTCTTTTTTGCTTGTATTCATATCCCCAACACACAGCGCAGTACCTGGCATACAGTAAGCACTTAATACATGCTTGTTTCCTTCCTTTGTTCCCTCTTGGGGATGGGGGTGGGTGTAAGTAGTATTTAGGCTGACAAGAAAAAGAAGACCAGCAAAAAAGAGCAAATCTGCTTGTCAGCACTAGCTATGTCCTTACTTGGAGACATATTGGAGCCGTTTCACTTGAAAATAGTCTAAATGGATCTCTCTGCCTCCCTCCCTGCCTCCCTTCTTTCTCTGTCTTCCCTCTTTCTGTCTCTCTGTCTCTGTCTCTCATTCTCTGTCCATCTGTGACTGTCTCTCTGTCCTTCTGTCTGTCTCTGTCTTCCAGTTTCTCTCTATCTTTCTGCCTCTGTCTGGCTCTTTCTTTATGTGTCTCTCTGTCTCTTTCTCTCTGGCTGGCTAGCTATCTCTGTCTATCTCTGCCTCTCTGTCCCTCTCTGTTTCTGCCTCTCTGTCTTTCTGTCTCTCTTTCTCTGTCCATCTTTGGCTGCCTCTCATTCTCTCTCTGTCCTTCTATGTCTCACTGTTTTAGTTTCACTGTCCCTGTTTCTGTTTGTCTGTCTCTGTCCTTCTCTGTTCCTTTCTCTGTCCATTTTTTACTATCTCTCTCTCTCTATCCTTCTGTCTCTGTCTCCTCTCTCTTTCTGTCTCTCTGTCTCTTTTTCTCTGTGTACTTCTGTCTATCTTTATTTGTCTGCCTCTGTCTCTCTCAATTTGGTCCTGTTTCTTTTTGTTGTGTCTCTGTCTCTTTTTCTCTCTGGCCAGCTGTCTGACTCTGTCTTTCCTTCTCTCTGTGCCTCTCTGTCTCTCTCTGACTCTCTGTCTCTCTCTCTGTCTCTGTCTCTCTGTCTCTCTGTCTCTCTCTGTCTCTCTGTCTCTGTCTCTGTCTCTGTCTCTGTCTCTGTCTCTCTCTCTCTCTCTCTCTCTCTCTCTCTCTCTCTCTCTCTCTCTGTTTTTCACGTGCCTCTCTCTTTCTAAATCACTGGCACTCTCTCTCCCACAAGTATCGAGGGAGATGTCTAATAAAGTGAGAAGGCGGATGGCAGACCAATGACTTTGAGTCTTTGGAACAGTACAATAACATAGTTTCACCAGCCTCCTTTCTCCTGACACAAAAAGAGAGAACTGCTGTCTGGAGAGTTCCTTGGTGCTGGAAGCCCAGAAAACACCACATGAATGATCTCTCATATATCAAAATACTGAGAGGTTAGTTCCCTGCTACTGTCTTGTGCTTCTAATGGGAAAGCCAAATGCAGAGTTGTAAGATCCAGGAGAACAGAGAGATGAGCAAACTTAAAAAATACAAGTCCCTCACTGTAGGCATTATAGGTTTCTCTGGGAGGATGGAAGGGGGGGGGGAAGATGCTGTTGCTTCCGAGTGGCCAGTAATGATTCCTAAATGCCGAGGAATGTTGACTTCTGTATAACTCAGGCCCAAAGAACCTGTTTTAAAAAAGAAAACATGTGAAATGTGGCTTCTTTGTTTACTTTCATTTCCTCCTCCACTTTTCTTTCCCCTCCTTTCTCATCTTCTCTTTCTTTTCAATCGGTTACCATAATTCAACAAACATATTAAATGTCTACTGTGAACATGACCTTGAGCATTGATGATACAGAGACAAAAGGCAAACAGCTTTTGCCCTCACCAAGGAACTAGTAACTTCACAGAGGGAAACAGCATAGGATTACGATTTTAGGACTGGAAAGGGCCTTTCAGGTTAACAAGTCCAGCCCACTCATTTTGCATGTGAGAAAACTAAGGCACAGAGCTATTAAATGACTTACCCAAGGTCACACAGTTAAAAACGATCTAAGACAGGGTCTGAACATTGGTATTTTTTATTTCAAATCCAGTTATTCATTATAATGCATCACCGCCCCACATAAATAAAACTTAATGGCACCCCTCCCTTCACATGTGGGTTTCTAAGAAAATCTATTCCATGTTTGAAGGACTCTGTATACAATACTCATTCAAAACCATAGCTCATGAAACCCTATAGACATGCTTACTTATGATGGAATCCTAATAAAGCTGCCCCTAGCTGCAGTATTGTAACTTCATTATGGGCCTCACTGAACACAAGCATGCCCTGATTTAACCACACGATCTGGTTTTAACCACACCACAGGCCCCCAGACTCACTCCCACTGAACAGCAGATTAGCCACTAGTTAGCCACTGACCCTACCTAGCCACTGCCTTGCCCCCTCTGCCCCAACTCAATATCCTAACTTTCTCATATATACCTCACTGCTCACTAGAACAGGTGTCTCCATGAACTCCTATTTCTCACTAGAATAGCAGATGTGTCTATGTGATGGGATCCCAGCTACTGCCTCTAGCTAGCCATTGCCCACAGACCCATTCCTCATATTTCCCACAGAAACAACAGGTGTGTCTATGTGCTCAACCACAACCACATGCATCTAATCTCAGACAGGACCATAAGGCTCAGCCAATCAGAGGGCAGTATCACTGGGATACCAGAGCTGGATATAGAAGGAACTTTCCCTAAATAGGCACTTGTGTAGTAATAGTAAAAGTTGTCCTTTAGGTGAAGTTATGACACAGAGAAACTTTTTATCATACATACAAGCCCCTCCCAAATGGATTTTTCTGTGTGCATAATGGGAAATTTCAGAAAGTTTCATCTCCCCCATTACCTAATCTATTGACAAACCCCACCTACCTTTTTTAATATTCATCATTTCTGCTGTGTAATCAGCATCATTAGACTATAAAATTGCCTGTCTTGTATTACTAACTTGCTGTTTCCTTTCAGAAATCAGCCTGTTGGAGGCGTCATTTCAATAAATGTTTATGTTTGGATTAGAGGTGGTCTGCTTCTGAATTCTTTGAGACAGTTCGACCACAGCAAACCATGAAACTGTAGAACTTCTACTAAAAAGTCGTGAATCACACAAAATATATCTAATCAAAGAACACAGAAAATAAAGTAAAAAGAAAGAATTCCCCTAAAGTCTCTCACAGGTGTATTGTCCTATGGTTTTCTAATTCCACAAATGGGAGAGATTACACAAAAAAGGGAGATGTGTGCCCAGGAAAAGTTTTCAAAGAGGTATATGTCATGAACCTGTGTCACCAGGGCAACACACATCTGAACCTTCCAGGCTGTTGACGTCCTGCGGCAATTTCATGCTACTTTCTGTTGTGTTCTGATGTACCAGCTTAGATTTCTGGGTCATGTTAACTCAAGATAATTGACACCATAAAAAGGCCACAAAATGAACCTATTTAAAATTAAAATGAACATTTAATGATAATGGGGGGGGGAGAGTTAATTGGAACATTTTCTTGAAAAATGAAACTAAAAATCAGGAAAATAAATATATTTGGTTTCATAACAAAATTTATATTATAATTGCAATAATATGCCAAACATTAAAATGAATAGAGAATGAATTAAGTATTGATTGGGTGTGTTTTTGCATAATTTTCCGAATCAAATTGTATGATAGCAGGATGCAGCAACTTTCACTTCACGTTTGACTTTTGCAGCGAGATCATAAAGAGGGTCATTGTTGCAAAAACATTCAAGGGCTTCAGTAGTTTTCCCAAAGGTCTCTCTTAATCCTCTGATATTCAAATTATTCCCTTTAGAAGAACTTATCAAAAATCTAGGAGATTGGCAAACTGAGACGGCAGAGGCATGGGCAAGGATGAATGCTGGTCTATGAATGGGGACTAATTTTATATGTGGTCAGTTCATTAGTGAATATTTTCATTTTAAGACTTTTTTGCTTATACTATCCATAAGACAGTAGTATAATTTCATAACTAGAGAGCAGACCTCAGAATCAGGAAGGCCTGGTTTGAAGTCCCACCTCTGACACATAATGTCAAGTCATCTTAACTTCCAAGAACCCAAGGCAGTTCTTTAAGAACTATGAGTTGTCGAATAATTGCTAAATTTTCTTGGTAGAGGGAATTTCCTCAGAGAGAAAGTTTCTCCTAACTTAATAATATCAGAAGTCCAGACCAAAATAAAATGAAACCTTGAAACAACTAGAATTGAAATAATGAATACTTGAATCATGAGCCCTACATCAAACTGTGTGCTAATGACTATAAGAAATGAGAGGAAAGGGGCAGCTAGGTGGCACAGTGAATAAAAGCACCGGCCCTGTAGTCAGGAGGACCTGCGTTCAAATCCAGGCCTCAGACACTTAACACAAAACCTAGCCATGTGACCTAGGGCAAGTCACTTAACCCCAATTGCCCTCCAAAAAGCAATAAATAAATAAATAAATAAAAGAAATTAGAGGAAAAGGGCCTCTCAGGACTGGTGTCATAAAGAATAACTTCATGGAGGAGCTGGGTTTTGAAGAATGGGTCCTATTTGAAAAAATGGAAATTAGAAGGGGCGAACATTGCAAGTGAGAAGACAAAGAGAGAGAGGAAAAGAAGAAGTTCATGGCAATGTTCCCAGCACAGGGAGGAAATCAGCCCGACTGAAACAGAAACTGAATGCTAGGGTTCAGTTGAAGATTCAGTTGGATAAGCAAGGTGGGATCAAATTAAGGAAGACCTTGAGAGGGAGGTAGGGAAATTTAGATATAATATGGAAAGCAAAGGAGCAGTATTTTGTGATTTCCTTCTTTCATGGTTCTGGAAATGAAGACAGTGACCCTCTCTTCCTCATCTCAAGTGAAACTCCTCTGGTCACAGCCTCCCCTGGGGCCAGAGGGGAATTGTTGGACCTCTATACTGTCATATGGTTTTGCTCTCTCTTTTTAACTAACCATAACACAGACTGTGCATTTGGATTCTGAAATGTCACAGTGACTATCCGAAGACCTGCTGCAGACAAGGTAATTATCTCTTCGTGACACCCTTCCATATGCCAGTTCTTGGAAGGAGAAACAGAAGAAGAAGAAAAAGGAGAGACGTAGTCAGCTAGGGTCTGTCATCCACCATTTCATAAAAGGACTGTCTTTAAGTTTAACATTCCTGGATGGTATGAGCTACACACCCCCTCATAAATATTTGAACAACCCTCTGTCTGTCTGCCCTTCCTCCAGCCTAAACTACAATAGCTTTCCAAATGTGTCCAGCTAGACTCTGACTCTGTTGTAATATTTATATTGTCATTTCAGTCTAGAACAGCCATGGTCACGTTTAGGACTGACTTTCCTTTACTCTTAGACTCAGGGTTGGAAGGGGGAGGACCCTAGTTGAATTTTTGTCTAAAAACACCATCTCTGAGTAGCTCCATCTATTCTTTTTTCATAGTGCCCTTAACAGGGCTTAACAGAGACAATGAGAACCTGAAAGATGCCTGGGAACAGTGTCCTAAAGATATCTATAGGTGAGAGAGGATTGTATGTCTACAAATGGTTCCAATATGCTCTAGCCTAGTTCTATGGCTAGTGTTTGAAAATGAAAATTCCCAAAGGGGAGGCTGAGCTAGATCTTGGCTAAAATAGTGATCAAATGGTCTTTAGCATTTTATCTTGTATGTTAGTTGAGATTAAATGTACTCAAATGTCCCTTCTAACTCTCAAATTCTATTTGTCTGTGACAGATAGACTAGGTTCAATCTTATCAATAATAGCCATGTAAAGGAGGCTCTGGACTATCAGGTTGATTCCCTAGTGGGCAGCTTCTGTTTCTCCCACTAGGCTTCTAAAGAGTTACCCTGGAGTAACTGGTATCTAGAGGGAGTTAGGTGGCACAGTAGATATGCCACTGATCATAAAGTCAGGAAGACCTAAATTCAAATCTAATTTCAGATACTTCCTAGCCTTGTGACCATAGGCAAGTCATTTAACCAAACTTGTTTCCTCTCCTGTAAAATAGTGACAACAGTAGCACCTACCTCCTAATGTTGTTTGTGAGGAACAAATGAAATAATATCTGTAAAGTGCTTAACATAATAGTAGGTGCTTAATAAATATTTGTTTCTGTCCTTCTAAAATGATTTATCACAAGTCCCCATCTGTAATGTTCCTCTATGCCATTTAACCAATTGATATCTCTCCTAAATTAATATCAATAATTTTTTTCTCTCTTTTATTTCCCAAAGGGATATTTACAAAGAAGACATAGCAAAAATCAAAGCACAATAACATTACTTCTCAAACTAGGCATGCATTCTCTCCTTACCACAACCCTAAGGAGATTAGACTCAAGCACAAAGTAAACATTGGGAAACAATCCTCCCCACTAAGCCAGGGAGTGGGTACTTTCTCTCCTTGTGGAATCTGCATCAAATTTACTTCTGAATGTGATTTAGCCAGTTGATGGGTCACTCCCTCGCAACTAGGTTTGCTCCTTGATAGGCTGGGTCAAACAGGCCAGCTCACTGCTTCATCCTTTCCTTCTTGACTCAGCTGCTGTAGCTATTATCAGATTCTCTTCCCAACCCTGGTTACTAGGCCTCTCAATCCTCTTCCAAATTTTCAAAGCTCATAAGGTTGTAACCTTACCTGTTCTGTCTCCAGATACTCATTCATCTAAGATTGGAAAAGAATAAATATTAAAGACAAAAGAAACAGCCCTACATTCATAGACACGCGGCAGCTGGGTAGAAGACAGAATCGGAGGCACCCAAAGACCCCCAGCTGTTCTTACTCCTCCCTGTTCCTCCTCTTACCCTTTCACGTGCATATTCAGTTTTAGCCCAGTAGTCAACCAAAAGACTTTTTTCCTTTGTGCTGAAAATGGACAGGAAATGGTTAGAGGATATTTGTACATCTTCTGAAGTGGAAGGAAGGAAGGAAACCTCTCCCATCCCTAAACTGTGCATGCCCAGAAGAAGACTCAATAAATCTTCAGGTGGGTTGTTATCAGTCAAGATATATTGTACATTCCAAAGACTAGGCCCTTCTTGGCCTGTCTTCCCCTTTCTTCTGTTACAATGAAATAGCTTGTGCCCACTGGATAAATCTGAGGACATTTGAAAATAATTCTCTATTATGGTATTGGAGTCAGTTCCCTAGCTAGCACCCCAGGCAGTCAATAATCATTTCAAACAATAACATATTTGTTGCAAAACATATAAGGATGTGGGTGGAGACAAGATGGTGGCATAGAAGCAGGAAAGCTCCGCAGCTCCCACATAGCGACCTCAAATACTCATAAAATATGACTCTAAACAAATTTTAGGGCTCCAGAACTCACAAAATTACAGAGGGGCACATCTCCCACTGAAAGCAGCTCAGCAGGAAGGGCGTGTTGCATATGATGGGAGCAGAAACCAGCCTGGCCTGCAACCGTGGCTTGGCCCAGGGGCGGCCACTATAAGCCACAGCTGGAGCCTTCAGGAGAGTGGCTCAGTGACAGCTGCAGCAGGTTCCAGGCTTATCAAGCCATAAAAAACAAGGACTAAGTGAAAGGTCAGTGGAACGCAGCTAAATTTGGGGGAGAAAAGCAGTCTGTTCAAACTGCCTCCAGGGCAAGGAAGCAGCAGGAACAGCAGCCCTACAGCAGCTTCCACATGGCTGCTTCAGAGCTCCTGGCCTGCAGATTGCAGGGGGGCCAAGCAATCATTCAGAGGCTAAGAGCTCTTCTTTGAGCATCCTGGATCCAGATTGTGGTCTTAGGTGGTGGTCCTAGGATGCATTTTCAGTGAGCCAAAGCTGGTGAGGACTGCAGTGGCCTCCTAATAGCTCTGGCAGCTGTGAAAACCCCAGCAATTTGGGATGGAGCTTTCCCCTATAGAAGCAGAGTTCCACAGAGCTAAAGAGTCAAGTAGTTCACTGGCAACATGAGCAGGCAAAGGAAGCAAAGTAAGAACAGCAATCGAATTTTAGATTCCCTTTTTGGGGACAAAAAGGATCAAAGCATGGAACAGGAGGAAAACAGCACAGTTCCTTGCCAGAAACTTCCAAGAAACACATAGAGCACCTACACACCACAGAGCAGCTTAAGAAGGATTTTGAAAACCAAATAAGAAAAGTGGAGGAAAAATTAGAAAGAGTAATGAGAATGATGTGAGAAAATCATGAAAAGAGAGTCAACAACCTGACTGAAGAAAATAACACCTTAAAAAATAGATTAACTCAAATG
>CM053593.1:91988477-92009597 GCA_028646575.1 Pseudocheirus occidentalis
CATATGTATGTATGTATGTATGTATGTATGTATGTATGTATCTATCTATCTATCTATCTATCTATCTATCTATCCACCTGTCTTTACCATTTTTACCCTGTCCTTTGGCTCTGCTTTCCCCACATTAATTCTTGAAATTATATTGAATACTATTTAGCTCTTTTCCAAAATACTATATAAATTCATTGGTGTAGCACTACCACTTCCATCTCGCAACACCTAAGCAGATTTGAAATCTCTCTGTAACTTGGGAAATAAGTCCAGAACGTTTGTCTCTGAGAAGTTAAATGCCATGCCCATGGTTATTTTGCCACATGTCCTTGCTTCTTACAATGCTGCAAGTCCAAGGCACATTATAGATAGAATGCAAGCTCCTTGAGAGAAGTTTCGTTTTTATTTTTGTTGTCCCAGAGCACAACACAGTTTCTGGAATATAGTAGGAGTTTAATACATCACTCTTAAATGAGTGATCATAAGTTTAAGAGGGAACTGAGAGACCCAAATTTGTGCAGAATGTGTTCTTGGTCATGATAATTTATGAACCCAAAGGTCTTTCTAGATCACTGATGATCTCAGAGTTTGAGAGAAGACAAGGAGCAAAATATCTAAGGATTCTCAATGGTTTTTTCCCCTGTTTTTCAACCTCTAATCTTTCGCCCTCACACAATAATGCAACACATTTTTTTTCCTGTTTCCAATGGAAAGAAACATTGCCTTCAAGATCTGCCTCTGCCCCTAGTAACTTTATGACTATGGCAAGGACTCAATTTCTTGGTGCTCCTTGTACATCTCAAAGATTATCGTTTATCTATAATCTGCTGGTCAGTATTAGTGGAAAGAAGTTTCCATATAGGCAGTACTCTTCCTGATGAAACCACAGGTCCAGGTCAGTGAAGAACAAGCAGCAAAGAAGATCAGAGATGTTCTCTCCCATGGCCTTTAGTGCCACAATTCACCTTGGGATAGCCCATTACCTTTCATGGTCATTAAACATGACACTGAAGGTGAAATCAAACTTAAGAAATTTTCGACAAAATCACCCACATATATTCTCAATTGTGAGCCAAGACGTCTGTTTGCACAAAGTTAACATCTGATTTATATTGTGGTTCCCTCACTCAATTAGCACTGTTTGGTTATGGTTACTGTCCAATAAAAGTCTGTACCGTGAGCTTTCCTGGTGCAGTGTTTACTTGTATCACTGCAGGAGAATGGAATGCATCTTTCATCAAGGAACTTACCTACCCTGGAGAGGAAGCCTTGGATAATGTTGTTTGGATATGCTTTAAGTTCCTGAATGTGAGTTGTCTAAGCCAAAAAAAAATCTAAAAGGATCTTTAAAAAGTCAATAAATCAGTATTCACAGGGGTACTGAAGATGCTAATTTTAAAGGAGGAAATAACATATAGTGTTTTGCAAGGATCCTGTATGATCATTTTACTGCTGCACAGTTGAGGAGATAAAAGAGTTGGTGCTTTCATTGACTTTAACTCTCATTTATGGAGGGAAATACACTTGCATATCTCTTACTGGAGGAGACATAATTGTTATTCATGTGGAGCAAGGAGGTTTATTAGAAGCTTTATCATAGGGATCCAGATAGAAATAAAAGCATTTGGGTTATTATAAAGTATTAATTGAGAAAGTCAAACAGTTCCTGTCATAAGCATCTATGTCAGGATACAAAATGCACTGCCAAAATAGGGGATGCTGGTAAGTATGACAGCCTGTACCTAGTATTCCTCAATAGCTAGTCCTGTTTACGTGGAGGAGGGATGTGGACCTTTTCCCTAGTTAGAGCTTAGGATATATAATAGTACTATAATCCAATAGCCATCCACTCCCACCGATTAATGACCAACTAACACTCATAAGGAGGAGTTAGGAAGTACAGTGGATAGAGCAGTGGGCCTGGAGTCAGGAAGACTCCTCTTCCTGAGTTCAAATCTGACCTCAGATATTTACTAGTTGTGTGACTGTGTGCAAGTCACTTAACTCTGCCTCAATTTGCACATCTGTAAAATGAACCGGAGAAGGAAATGGCAAAAGAAGAAAAGCTGAAATAAGGACACAGAGATTCAGATATGACTGAAAAAATACTTTAAGTGTTGCTTCCAGAGCTTTCAGCCCAGAGAGTGTGAGACAACTGGTCAGAAGGAGATTATAGGGGTCCCTTTGCTGGCACTAGGTGAAGTACTCTGTTGCATTGTCCATACTTGGATCCAGGTCCCAGTCCCAGTACCTGGGTGAGGAAGGGCACTAGCACAGGGAAATTCTGGGCAAAGGGAAGTGGGAGCCCTGGTCACTGTTCGAGATCAGAGAAAAGTGCTTGTGTTCACTCACAGATCAAAGCACAGGCCAGAAGAGGAGTAAACATACCTCTCCTTAGATCAAACCAGCTCAAAAGAATGGAAAGCTTATTGACCCTCAGAACCAGCTCTGAAAACAGCTGTACAAAAAACTTGAAGGTTGGGGGCAGAGCCAAGATGGCAGAGTCAAAGCAGGAACTTGCTTCAGCTGCCACTCCAACCACCTCCAATACCTGTGAAAAAATTATTCTAAATGAATTTTAGAGCTACAGATCCCATAAAGTGACAGAGAGAAACAAATCTCCCACTGAAGGCAGCCTGGCAGACTGAGAGGAAGGGTTTATCACATAGGGCTGGGAGGCAAGGGCAGTCCGTGTGTGACAGGCTGGCCCAGACCCAGTGTGGCCTTGACCAGCAACCTAGACTGGCCAGAACAGACTTAAGGATAGCGAATCACCTGCAGCTATGGTGCTTTCCAGATTTCTCAACCCATAAATTCCAAAGAGAAAGAAAAAGGTCAGCGGGGAACTCTGTTAATCCATGGTGAGAGAAGAGCACAGTCTGACCCCTGCCCCCAGAGTGAGAGGTGGCTGCAGCAAGCAGCTGCAATGACTGCCATATGGCTGGCTCTGGAGCTCCTGACCTACAAATCTTAGGGGAAACAAGTGACCATTCAGAGGTTAATCGCTCTTGCTTTGACCTATTTGAATCTAGGTTGCAGTCTTGGGTGGTGGTCCTGGGGTGAGGAATGCCAGTGTGCCAGAGCTTGTGGTGGCTGTAGAGAAGGTACCTTCCTCATAACTCTGACAACTTCATAAACTCCAGAAATTTGGGACACAGATCTCTCCACTCTGGAAGCAGAGTTCTACTGTGGCAAAGAACTGAAAAGACAAGTAACTGACTGTCAAGATGAGCAAGCAGAGGAAGCACAATCAAACTATAGAATCCTTTTTTGAGGACAAAGAAGATCAAAACATAGAACCCAAAAAAACACAACAAAGTCAAAACCCCTGCATTAAAAGCTTCCAAGAAAAATATAAGTTGGTCACAGTCCAGAGAGGAGCTCAAAGAAGATTTTGAAAATCAAGCAAGAGAAATGGAGGAAAAATTGGGAAGAGAAATGATAATGATGCAAGAAAATCATGAAAAGCAAGTCAGCAGCTTTACAGAAGAAAATAGTACCTTAAAAAATAGACTAACTTAAATGGCAAAAGAGGCTCAAAAAGCCAGTGAGGAGAAGAATGCCTTAAAAAGTAGAATTGTCCAGATAGAAAAGAAATTTCAAAAACTCACTGAAGAGAATTCTGTCAAAATTGGATTGGAGCAAATGGAAGCTAATGGCTTTATGAGAAATCAAGAAACTATAAAACAGATTCAAACAAATGAAAAAATAGAAAGTAATGTGAAATATCTCATTGAAAAAACCACTGACCTAGAAAATAAATCCAGGAGAGATAATTTTAAAATTATTGGACTACCTGAAAGCCATGATAAAAGAAAGAGCCTAGAAATAATCCTTCAAGAAATTCTCAAGTAAAATTGGCCTGATATTCTAGAATCAGAGAGCAAAACAGAAATTGAAAGAATTCAACAATCACCTCTTGAAAAAGGTTACAAAAAGAAAACTCCTAGGAATATCATAGGCAGATTTAAGAGTTCCCAGGTCAAGGAGAGAATATTACAAGCAGCCAGGAAGAAACAATTTGAATACTGTGGAAACACAATCAGGAAAACACAAGATATAGCAACTTCTGCATTAAGGGATCAAAGGGCTTGGGATATGATATTCCAGGCGTCAAAGGAACCAGACGTCAAAGGAACCAGGATTATAACCAAGAATCATCTACCCAGCAAAATGCTTCAGGGCAAAATATGGTCATTGAATGAAATAGAAACTTTCAAGCATTCTTGATGAAAAAAACAGAGCTGAACAGAAAATTTGACTTTAAAATGCAAGAAACAAGAGAAGCATGAGAAGGTAAACAAGAAAAAGAAATCATAAGGAACTTAATAAAGCTGAACTATTTACATGCCTACATGGAAAAATGATAATTGTAACTCATGAGACTTTTCTCAATATGAGGATAGTTGAAGGAATACATATATATATATATATATGTATACATGTGTACATGTATACATGGACAGGGCACAGGATCAGTTGAATATGAAGGGATAATATCTAAAAAATAAAATTGAGAGGTGAGATAGTAATATATTGGGAAAAGGAGAAAGTGAGAAATAGAATAGGGTAAATTATCTCATATAAAAGACGCAAAATAAAACTGTTACAATGGAGGGGAAGAGCAGGAAGGTGAAAGGGAATGGGTCAACTTTACTCTCATTGAATTTGGCTTAAGGAGGGAATAATATACACACTCAGCTGGGTATCTTACCCTACAGGAAAGTATAGGGGAAGAGGATAAGGGGAGACGGTAGAGGGGAGGGAAGATTGGGTGAGAGAGTAGTTAGAAACACACACTTTTGGAAAGGGACAGGGTCCCTTTGTTTTGATCTTCTTTGTCCTCAAAAAAGGATTCTATAGGAGGAAATATAATGAGTGGGGGGTGGGATAGGATAGAGGGAAATATAGTTAGTCTTTCACAATTTAACTACTATGGAAACATTTTGTATAACTGCACATATACAACCTATATTGAATTGTTTATCTTCCCAGGTGAGGAGGGAAGAAGGGAAAAAATCTGGAAATCAAAGTTTTTAAAACAAATGTTATCAAAATTGTTTTTTACATGCAACTGGGAAATAAGATATACAGGCACTGGGTTATAGAAATCCATCTTACTCTACCAGAAAGTTAGGGGGTGGATGGGGATGATATAATAGAGAAAAGATTTGGGGAAGGGGTATTCAGTAAACTTGCTATTTGGGGGTGGGATTAGGGGAAAGACAGGGAGAAAATTTGTGACTCAAAATCTCATGAAAATGAATATTGAAAACTAAAAATAAATAAATTGGGAGGGAACAAAAAAACCTTGAAACTTGAAAAAGCACCCCCTTTATCCCAGAAGCAGAGCCAAACTTTAGTCTAATGTTAAAAGTTTAGAAATGGGTAAGAAAATGAACAAATAACAACAAAAAAGATCCTAAACATAGCTACTATGGTGATAGAGAATACCAAAACACGAACTCAGAAGAAAACATCAAAGTTAGAGTTGGTACATCCAAAGCCTCACAGAAAAATACGAATTGCTCTCAGACTATAGGATAGCTAAAAAAAAATTTTAAAAATCAGATAATAAAGAGAGTGGCAATTTGGGAAGAGAAATGGAGTGATACAAGAAACCCATTAAAAAAGTCAACAGCTTGATCCAGAAGGCACAAAAAATACTGAAAACAACAACACCTTAAGAAAAAGAATAGGCCAAATAGAAAAGAGGCACAAAATCCAAAAAGGAGAATGCCTTCCAAATGGAAAAAAGAAAGGCATACAAAAATTCACCAAAGAAAAAAATTGCTTTAAAAGTAGAATTGGTCAAATGGAAAAGGAGATAAAAAAGCTCAATGAAGAAAACAATTCTGTAAAATTTACAATCAGCCAAGTGGAAGCTAATGACTCCATGAGACATCAAAGAATAATAAAACAAAATCAAAAGAATGAATTAAAAGATACAGAGGAAAATATGAAAATTTTCATTGGGAAAAGAACTGAGCTGTAAAAATAGATCCAGGGGAGATAATTTAAGGATTATCAGACTGATCAGCCTCTCTTTCCCTCAGTTTTCTCCTTTATAAAATGGGCATAATTTCAACTATTCTATTCATAGAAATCTTTCAGTGAGATTAATTTAAGGTCATAGGTATTGAACACAAAGGAAAAACTGTATAAAAACTTCTTTTGATAATACCCAGCTGCCCAAATGCTTCCATCTTTATGGATTGCTCTCATGGAGTTTGGTGACTACACAAATGGCACCAATTTCCCAGAGAAGATGTCTTGGACATAGATTATGTCAAAAACTTTTTCTGTATTGAAATTCATATTCAAAAGATACTATATCCACTGCAAACCTACAAAACAAATGTTCCTTTATCTTCTTTGTTTTGTTTTTCCTTTAACTTTTGCTTAATTTTAGTTTACATCATTGATTTCCATGAATTTTCTCTCTGTCTTTCCCCTGCCCACCCCCCAAAACAGTGATCCTACTGTATACACCCTCCCCCAATCTGCTCTCTCCTATATCCTCCCCCATCAACCCTCTGATTTTCTGGTAGAGCAAGATGAATCTCTCTATCCCAATGCCTATATATCTTATATCTTATTTCCTAGTTGCATACAAATAATAATAATTATATATTATTATATCATGATGCTGTGATGATTATATCATGCTGTGATGATTACATCATGCTGTGATGAGTCCTTTCTGTCAGTCTGCCAGGCTGCCTACAGTGGGAGCCTTGTTTCTCTGTCATTTTATGAGTTCTAGAGCTCTAAAATTTGTTTAGAGTCATATTTTATAGGTATTTAAGGTGGTTGTGGTGAGACCTACAGAGTTTTCCTGCTTCTATGCTGCCATTTTGACTCCACCCCCAAAGTTCCCTTATCTATCAAGCTTTCCTCCTACTTCTCTAACTGTAAACTCTAGTGTTTTGTTTTGTTTCTTTCAATATCTCCTTGTTATTTTTCTGACTCCTTACAGTGATCACCTAACGTCTGGGTACAGCTATCCCCTTGATTCTTTCCAATTGTTTGCATTATTTAACCTCCCCCATTAAAATGTAAACCCTTTGAAGCCAAGGACTCTCATTCTTCCTGTTTGTTTTTGTATTCTTGGTGCTTAGCATAGTCTGTCACATAGTAAGGGCTTAGATAATGCTTGGTGGCTTGATTTTGTCTCCCCCATATTTTCTACTTTCCAGGCAAAGTTGTTTATTCACTTGATGTGCTCCAGAAGATGAGTCTCAGGTTTCCTGCACCACATATGTGCATTTACTCCTGCTTTTTCTAAAGCAAGGAACACCCTCTCTCCTTCACTCCCATCTATTTTATTCATTACGCTTTGGTGTTTTTGTGACATCAGTGTTGCAGACATTCCTTCCATTTATGTAGTTTACAACCCACCCAATGCAATCCTTTTTCCATGTGATTTTTATCCTCTCTCTTCCATAGCCTCTCCACTCAACATTTTGAGACTCCTTTGAGATTTCTGAGTATTTTGTGGCTACTAATGATTGTATATTTGTTATTCCCTTTTTCCTTATTCTACTAAACATCATAATTTCTAGGTTCTACAAACAATAATTTGTAGTAGTCTATTTGGGACATCTTTATCAAAAGACCACTATTGGAGAAAATGGACTATATACTTAATGATATTCTCAAGATAAATGAAATCAGAAGACGTTATAGGACTATGGGATCATAGATTTAGACTGAGAACGGACCTCACAGGTTCTCCCATCCAACCCCTCTATTCACAGGTGAACAAACAGAGTCCTAAAGAGGTGGAATCATTTTTTTCTAAACAAATACAAGTAGTAAGTGATACAGGAAGGATTTGAAGCCAGTTCCTCTGTCCCCAAATTCAGTGTTCTTTTCCACTGTGATGCTCAGGGTAGGACTTGTTGATATGTAGTCTGGGAGGTTCGCTAAGCTTAAGCAAAGGAGAAACATTGAAATGTCACTCTCCAAGTAGAAACTGGACAGTGACTGGGTTGGGATATTGTCTCTCTCCCAAATTCCCTTCTGTACTCTGCTATCCTTAGCCTTTGATGACCCTTCTAGCTCTTAGATTTCAGGATTTTGTGACTAGTGGCTTTGAATCATGGGCATTTACCCAGTAGGCTTTGTGAAGGACACCCAGCCTTGCTACCATGACAGCTGCTCACACAGTGGCTTCTGCAAACAAATAACAGAATTAGCAGAATGCTTTGAGGCCAAATCCTGTTGATTGAAAAGGGGGTAATAAAGATATTCTCAAATCATTCCAGGTCAGGTTAAATGAGCAACACAATCTTATCAACACAATCTCAGATGGTTAGGATGGTGAAAGCTATTCAACACTGATTTGGTGAAATGCATGGTCTGGCAGGGAGAGCAGGAGGCTATCTTGCTAAATCGTATTTAAATTAGCCAAGGTGGGCAGCTGCCTTGGAGATAATGCTGGTGGAGTACAATGCAAGACAGACGATTTGCCAATTAAGCCATGCAGGCTCCCAAACACTGATGGCCTGAGGACAGGGTGCCATGTGTTTCATCCAGACACAGATCTGTTTCCTTAACCAAATTAGGCTCCAACTTTATAACTCACAAGCTTTACCCCCCCCCCCATTGAGTTCCCCACACCCATACAAAGGGAAGTGCATGCTAATGAACAAAGCTCAGACTTTCTCCATTTCTCCACTTGTCAAACCCTCTTTCACCTATACAACCAACAGTAAATCACTCGTTCTGCTTGAATGGGTGCTCAGACACAAGACCCGCCACCTGGCTATCAGAGAAAAGAAGTCATTGTGGAGACACAGGAATCATTTTTAAAAAGGGAAAGCTAGCCCAAGTTGGAACAAGGAAGCCTATTTTAACCAAGGGCTGCTTTAAAACAAAACAGCTGCAAAACAATGTGCCTAGAGCATGTTAAAAGCTAGGTGGACAAAGAAAGAATTCAGAAGAACCTTGTAAGATCCTCTCTTCCCCTATCCCCATTCATCAGTGAGATCAGGTTCTTTTTATACCTTTAAGCCAGGAAGCCAGGTATAGAATCATTGAAACTAATTAATATTCTGGGTGCAAAGACTTGTACTCAGGAGTTAAAAGAGATAAGAGAGAAATGCAATGGAATTTTGGCCTTAGATTTTACCAAGGATGATGTTATAGAGAAAACTACACTCCAAATGATCTTTGGCTATATGACAATAGGAGCCACTAGATGAAATGGGTGAACATAAGGATGTTCTAATTCACTGAATGAGAGGAGACAGGAGACAGTCAAGGATGAATAGTGTAGATGTGGAGTTCTATAATATATAAGAAATGTCTTATGTTTGAGATAGAATATTGAAAGATTGTTCCTTGGAACCCCTTCCCTGAGATATTTCTGAGGGCCCACTGTGGACCTCAGTGCCAGTGAGTGTCCAGTTCATTCCTATCTAGCTGGTAGAATCTATGAGAAAACATACATTTATCAGACATATCCATAAATAAATATATTCTATGGCAGAAAGGTAGATCAGTGAATATTCACTACCTTTTCTTTGTAAGACACTGTGCTAAACACTATGGAAGATACAAAGATAAATAAGAAATAGTCTATGTTCTAATAGTCTATGTCAGCCTATGACTGACAATAAAGAAGAAAGAAAAGAAGTACTCCAATAATTATAGAGTAATAAGTTTAATGAGAGTCAGGCAGGTGGTATTGTAGTGCAGGACCTAGAGTCAGAAAGATCTGAGTTCAAATCCAACCTGAGACTCTTCCTAGGTTGTTGTAAGGATAAAATGAGAAAATTATTTCTTTTTTTCTGCTTTTTGGAGGGCAGTTGGGGTTAAGTGACTTGCCCAAGGTCACACGGCTAGTTTTTGTGTGTGTTAAATGTCTGAGGCCGGATTTGAACTCAAGTCCTCCTGACTCCAGGGCCGGTGCTCTATTCACTGCACCACCTAGCCACCCTGAGAAAATTATTTCTAAAATAATTTTATTTATAAAATAATTCCTAAGTATATGAAACTTTACAAATACTAAAAAGGACTATATAAATGCTAGATATGATGATGATCATGATAATGATAAGAAGTGACTCAAGAAAGGTAAAAATAAGGTCCAATGCATGCCACAATATTCAAAGCAACACTTTTTGTGACAGTAAAACAACAACAAAATTGGAAGGTGAGTAAAGGCCATTTGATTGTGGAATGATTGAAAAAAGTAGTGGTACATTAAGGTAAGAGAATATTACTGAGCTATAAATGGTGATGAATGTAAACAATGCTGAGAAACAGGAAAACTTATATGAAATTATGCAAAATTAAGCAAGTAGAACCAGGAAAACAATATGAACAGTGATTAAATAGAAAATAAACAACAATGAAAAGAAACTGAATGTTGTGTAATTCTAAGGACCAAGCCAAGCCCTAGAAAAGAAATGAGAAAATGTATGTCTTTTGGGGGAGGGAGGGAGAATTAGGGGACTATGGGTTTAAATTGTTGCACATTATTGATATTTTGGTCAGTTTGGTGAAATATTTTTCTTGTTCTTTTAAAATACAAATGGAGGGAACTATATCAGAAAAGGGACAAAGACTGGAAATCTTGGAAAGCTTAAGTGAATAATAGCTCAGTTAGACTGGAATAATGGAGATGTATCAGAAACCAACATAAGATCAGTCTGAAAAGTTAAATGAGGGCCATATTGTTGAAGGCTTTGAATGATTGGCTGAGGAACCTACATATTGATCAGTAGACAATTGGGGATCATTGAACATTTTTAGATCAAAGAAGTAATTTCTATTCTTTAAAAAAGTTTTGATTTATAAATTTACAGATGCCTAGAGCCAAGTAGCTCTAGTAAGTAAACATGGTAAATCCTTAATAATGTCAGTTATCCCTTTTACATCACAGGGCTTAGGGGCTCAGCACCCCAGCTATCTGGAAAATTCCTGTAAAATTTTTTGGCTTTCCCTTCATACCAGAGAAGAAGAAACTATGTTAATTTATAGTACCCAAAGATAAAATATGTTGATATATAATACTATACCTATATTTTGTGCATTTCTGAGTCTCCATACTTTTTTCTGTGTCATTTGCTGATCTTCATGTACTGTCTGTGACTTCTACAAAACTCCCCTAAAATTGCCATTATATTTCTTATGCTGACCCCTGATATATCAAAAACATGATGGAGAAAGTCATGATGTGGAAGGGATAACTATTCTCTACTTATGAAGTAGGATGAAGGCTATGTGAATATTAAGATGGGGAGTGATTAAAAAAACCTGAAGAGCTTGGTAACTGACTGCCTTCCAAGAGGTGAGGGAAAAAGGAGTCAGGTTGAGTGAGAATTAAGGAATTCAAATATTACATAAGGTGAAATAGGAAAATAGAAAGAGGAATAGAATTTGGTGGGAATGATGAATTTAGTACTAGACGTGTGAAGAAATGAAACTGAAAATGTAGTACATGAGCTCAGGAAATAATTTGAGACTAGAGGCATAAATGTTGGAGGTTTTGCATAGAGATGAATAATAGTTTAAGCCGTAAAACTGAAGGCCACCAAGAAAAATATTGTAGAAATCGGAGAGGATGAAAGATAGAATTGAAGAACATGCCAACATTTTCTGGGTAGGAAGAGGAACAGAAAATTAGAATCTTTATATAGCATAACATTAAGAATTTTGAAGGAAGAGTTTCAAGAAGGAGATCATCAACAATGTCAAATACTAAAAAGAAATTTATGAGGATGACAGGTGAGAAAAGGCTATCAGATTTAGCAATTAGATGTTTATTGATTACTTCTGAGAGAAAAAGAATTGTGGAGTGATGTAGGTAGAAGACAGATGGCTAGGATATGAAGAATAAGTGGGTGGCAAGAAAGTGAAGGTGGCAGCATTTTCTGAAAAGGGAAATTATGCCTCACTGATTTACTGGAGTTTATGAGGGGGTCAATTAACATATGGACAAGGTGACCCCCTGGACAAATTTACTTAGAATTTCAGAGCGTCTTTGGTAATTCTAAAGTTGCTTCCAGATTAATTATTCTACTACGTATCACCAGTTGTTAAAAAATTATAATATATCCTTGTCATATCCCCTACACACACACACACACACACACACACACATACACACACACATGTCATTCTCATCTCATGGTACTAAGGTTTTACTCTTTAGCAGCTTCCACATTAAGGAATCAGAGAGCTAGAAATATGATATTCCAGGAGGCAAAGTGGGTTGGAATTACAACTAAGAATCAACTACCCAACAAAATTGAGTATAATCTTTCAGGGGGAAATGATAGGCATTCAATGAAATAGGAGACTTTCAAATTTTCCTGATGAAAATACCAGAGCTGAGCAGAAAATTTGATCGTTAAATATAAGACTCAAAAGAAGCATAAAAAGGTAAACAGTAAATAAAAGAAGTGTTAATCAATAAGGTTAAACTGTTTACATGCCTACATGGGAAGGTAATAACTGTAACTGTATTTCTTTTAGGATAATTAGAAAGAGTATACTTAGACAGGGGATGTGGGTATTAGCTGACTTCAAAGTGATAATAAAAAACAGTTACCAAGGGGTGAAAGAAAGGATTATATTGGGAGAAAAGGAAAAAGGGAGGTTGGATGGAGTAAATTATATCATTTAAAGTAACTTAGAAGACCCATATTAGAGGGAAAGGAAGGGGAGGGTAAGCATTGTTTGAACCTTATTCTCATCAGATTTAGCTAAGAAAGAATAATACACATATTTAATTGGGTAATGAAATGCATTTTACACCATAGGAAAATAGGAGGGGAAGAGGAAAAGACGAAAGATGGCAGGCTGATAAAAGGGAGGATAGATTGAGGGAAGCAGTGGTCATAAGAAAACCATGGGAAAAAAGGGACAGAGTGAAAGGAGAGAGAGAAGTATTAAAAAAAAGGGGAAAAGAGGATGTAAGAAAATACAGAGTTAGTAATCATAAGTATGAGTATGAATGAGATGAACTCTTCCATAAAATGAAAGTGGATAGCAGATTGGGTTAAGAATCAGAATCTTACAATGTTGTTTATAAGAAACGTTTGATGCAGAGAGAGACTCACAGAATAAAGGTAAAAGGTTGGAGGAGAATATGATATGCTTCAGGTGAAATTTTAAAAAAAGCAGGAGTAGCAATCCTAGTAATTAATAGCAACTGGTAAATGATCAAAAGATGAATAAGTTGTAGAACAAGAATGTAATGGAATACTGGTGTGCTATAAGAAATTATGATCAGGCAGCTTCTGGAAAAACATGGAAAAACTTATGTGAACTGATGCTGAGTGAAGTGAGCACAACCAGAAGAACATTATACACAGTAAAAGCCACATTGTGTACTGGCTGACTTTGATAGACTTAGTTCTTTTCAACAACGCAAGGATATAAAAAGACTCCAAAAGACTCAATGATGCAAAATTCTATCCATACCTAGAGAAAGAAATTGGAGTCTGAGTGCAGATCAAAGCATACTATTTGCTCTCCTTTTCAATTTTGTTTTTTTTCTTTATTGTGATTCATTCCATTGGTTATAATTCTGTTATGCAATATGAGCAATGTGAAAATATGTTTAATAAGAATCTATATATGTAGCCTATATCACATGGCACATTGTCATGGAAAAGGGGAAGCCAAGGAGGGGGAAAAATTGAAAACTTATGAAATAATTGTTGAAAGCTAAAAATAAATAAAAATTAATTTAAAATACATGCATATCCTTTGACCTAGCAATACCACTACTAGTTTTATAACCCTAAAGAAATAAAAATCAAAAAGGAAAAGGATGTATATGTACAAAAATATTTACAGTGGCTCTTTTCTGGTGCAAAGAATTGGAAATTGAGGAGATTCCCATCAATTGAGGAAGACAGAACAAGTTGTGCTATATTATTGTGATTGTGCTATAAAAAATGATGAGCAGGATGCTCTCCAAAAAAAAACCTGGAAATATTTAACATGAATGGGTGAAAGTGAAATTAGTAGAACCAGGAGAATATTGTACAAAGTAATAGTAATATTGTAAGATGATCAGCTGTGAATGACCTAGCTATTCTTAGCAATACAATGATTAAAAGTAACTCTGAAGTACATGATATATAATGCTATCCATTCCCAGAAAAACAACTGATGTTGTCAGAATAGAGACGGAAGCATACTTTTAAAAATTTGTTCTTGATTTTTATTGAGGACTTTTTTTTGGTTGATATTTTCTTTTACAATATGACTAATATGGAAATATGCAATATAGCCTCTATTAAATTGCTTTCCTTCTCAATGATGGGAATGTGAATGGAGGAAGTATGAAAATTTGGAACTCAAAATTTTAAAAACAAATGTTGAAAATCGCTTTACATGTAATTGGGAAAAATAAAATGCTAAATCAATATTAAAATACTAGAGAACATAGGAATAAATGGAGCTTTCCTTAAAATGATAAATAGTATCTATCTAAAACTATCAGCAAGTGTTATTTGTAATGAGAGTAACCTAGAAGCCTTCACAATAAAATCAGGGGTGAAAAAGGATGCCCATTATTACCCCTATTGTTCAGTATTGTACTAGAAATGTTAGCTTTGGCAATAAGAGAAAAAATAAATTGAAGAAATTAGACCAGGCAATGAGGAAACAAAATTATCACTCTTTTAAGATGATATGACGGTATACTTAAAGGATCCATTAAAAACCTACTTGAAATAATTAATAACTTTAGAAAAGTCCCAGAATATAAAATAAGCCTACATAAATCATCAGCATTTCTATGTTACCAAAAAAGTTCAGCAGCAAAAGATATTAAGGTTTAAAATAACTCTAGACATTATAAAATATTTGGAAGTCTCCTTGCCAAGACAAACCCAGGAAATATATGAACATAATTACAAAATACTTTTCACACTAATAAAGTCAGATATAAATAATTGGAAAAATACATCAGTTGCTTGTGTGTAGGCCAAACTAATATAATAAAAATGACAATCCTACCAAAATTGTTTACTTATTCAGTGACATACCAAAGTTCCAAAAATTATATCATAAAGTTAGAAAAAAATAGCAAAGTTCATCTAAAAGATCAAAAGTTCAAGAATATCAAGGTAATTAACTTAAAAAGGTATGTAGCAGCTCCAAAACTATATTATAAAGGAACAATCCTGAAAATGATTTGATATTGGCTAAGGAATAGAGTGATATATCAATGGAATAGATTAGGTACAAAAGACACAACAGTATATGACTATAATCATATGCTGATAAATCCAAAGACTCTAGTTTCTAGGATAAGAACTCACCATTTGACAAAAACTGCTTGAAAAACTGGAAAATAGTACAGCAAAATCTAGATATCAATCAGTATTTGCCACCATATACCAAGGTCAAAATGGGTTCATGATTTAGACGTAAAAAGTGATGCCATAAGCAAATTAGGATGCCAAGGATTAGTTTACCTGTCAGATCTTTGGAAAAGGGAAAAAATTATGACCAAACAAGATAGAGAACATTATGAAATGCAAAATGGATAATTTTGATTAATTTTTTTCCACAAACGAAGCCAAAGCAACCAAGATTAGAAGGAAAACAGAAAACTGGGAAGCAATTTTTATACAAGTGTTTCCTATAAAGGCCTCATTTCTCAAATATGCAGAAGACTGAGTTAATTTTATAAGAATACAAGTAATTTCCCAATTGATAAATGGTCAAAGGATATGAACAGGCAGTTTTCAAATGAAGAAATTGAAACTATCTCTAGTCATATAAAAATTCTCCAAATTACTATTAATTAGAGAAATGCGAATTAAAACTTCTCTGAGATACCACCTCACACTTTTCAGATTTGCTAATTTGAAGGAAAATGAAAATGTTAAATATTGGAGATGTGGGAAAATTGGGACATTAATACGTTGTTGATGGACTTGTGAACTGATACAACCACTCTGCAAAGCAATATGAAGCTATGCATAAAAGGCTGTAAAACTGCATACCCTTTGATCTAGCAATACCACTAGCAGGTCTATATCCCAAAGTGATCATAAAAAAAGAAAAGGACCTGCATGTACAAAAATATAACAACTCTTTTTGTGGTAACCAAGGATTAGACATTGAAGGGATGCCCATCAATTAGGGAATGACTGAACAATTCATGGTATATGAATATAATGGAATACAATTTTGCTATATGAAAAGAGTAAGAGGTAGATTTCAGAAAAATCTAGCTGCAGCTGCCTGTGTCTCTCCACCTCTCACTCTGGGGCCAGGGGCTGGACTGTGCTTTTCTGTTACCTTGTTACAACAGAGTTCCCCACTGACCTTTTACTTTTTCATTGGAGTTTATTGGTTGAGAAGTCAGGAAACCACCAAAACTTGCTGCTATTCACTCACCTGAAGTCTGCTTTGGCCAGTATGGGCCACTGGTTGGGCCACTCCCAGCTTGGTACAGCTCACATAGGACTATATGCGGCTCCCAGCATGTTGTGATAGACCCTTCCTATTGGCCTGCCAGGCTGGATTCAGCAGGAAATTTGTTATCTCTTTCACTTTATTGTAGTTTTAAAATTTGATTAGAGTCATATTTAATAGGTATTGGAGGTGGTTGTGTCAGGAGCTCATGGAATTTCCTGCTTCTACTCTGCCATCTTGGCTCTACCCCAACAGATATTATTATTATTACATAAATGCATACTATTGTCCTTTCTTCTCTGCTACCCAGAGAGCCATCTCATATACTAGAGAGAGACAAAGGGAAAGATAGAAACAGTCAGAGAAAGTTGTTCAATAAAACTTAATCAATATATCAAGGGAATATGAAAATGTATGCAATTTTCTACCCCCATTGTCTTCCATATTTCCTTTGAATCTTATGGTTTTTTTCTTTCTTTTTTGTGATGGGAAAGGTGGTCCAAATTTATTCAGTGTAATTGCATGGGATTCAGTTTCACTTTATTGCTTTTGTTTTGCTTTATATTATTATAGTTATTTGTATGTTGTTTATCTGCTTCTACTCACTTCCTTTCAGATCAGTTCATATAAATCTTTCTTTGCTTTTCTTTATCTTTCCATATTCATGGTTTCTTATACAGCAGTAACAGTCTATTCCATTCATATCATGAAATTTATTTAACTATTTCCAAATTGATATGAATTCCTTGGTTTCCAATTCTTTGCTACTATAAAAAGTGTTGCTGTAATATTTTTTGTTTTAGGTAAGCCCTTCATTTCTCTCTCTAACCTCTTTGGAGTATAAAGCTGGGATTTATTTAAATACATTTTTATAAATGCCCTTGAAAAGGAAATGAACAGTGAAGTCTTTGAGTTTGCAGGTGGTACTAAGCTATTCCAGGAAGTGAAATGCCAAGCCGGGGTAGATAAATTGCAAACTGTTTGAACACCCAAGAATGTAGTAGATGAACTTCAGTGTGAGCAGGTGTAAGGTAATGCATTTAGAGGGAAAAATACCAACTATACTTTCAAGATGATAGGTTCTAGGCTATTAGTTATAGTCTAGGAAAGGAATGTAGGAGTCCTGGTAGACTGTTCCCTGGAGATATCAGCTCAGTGCTCCTGTTGCTATCAAAAAGTGTAATAATTTTCTAGACATCTTCAGGAGTATTAGAAACATAACAGAAAATAGGTTTGACCCTTGTCCAAGACCAAGGTGTACATGTGCCTGGAATGTTATGCAGAGTTTTGATTGCTATGATCTAGAGAACAGCAATTATAAAATGAACAATGGGATGTAGAAGCATCTGCATAGTGGTAAAATTAAAACCAAATGTTGTTTAGTCTAAAAACATAAAGGCTGAATTGAAATGCACTATTTAATGTCACATTGGTTGGTGAATATAATTGGATGATTGATTTAGAGATGGTAGCCATGGACCTTAGAATCTATTGCGTCTTATTCCTTCATTTTACAAATGGGAAAACTGAAGCACAGAGAGTTTAAATGAGTTTCTCAAAGTTACACAGCTACTGAGTGCTTGAAGTAGGATTTGAACTCAGGTCTTTCTAACTACAAGTCAAGTTCTCTATTGAATTTGCCATATTGTAGGACTTGCTCATTAGATCCTTAAATAAAGAATAAGACAATTTTACACCGTTACTCATCTTTAAAACTCTAAAGTGATGGTTTCAGGTAAAGAGGGACTAGTTTAGAGGAAGTAAAGTACATTGGAGAGGACTATGGATGAGCAATCTGACAGATCTAGTTTCCTTTGTCACTTACTACCTGGGCAGCCTTGGTCAAGTCATTGAACTGCTCTTGATGTCAGTTACCTTATCTGTGAAATGAAAGGGACAGACTAAATGACCTCTAAGCATCCTTCCAGTTCAAGTCTATTATTCTTTTACTTCTCTAGGTTTTAATCTTTTAATTTTTTTCTGACAAGTAATCAATCAAGCCTTCCCATGAAGACTTTTAGAGATGGGAAAATCATTTAGTCCACTCTACTTTTGCATAGCTCTAACTAGTCTAATTAGGATTACCTTTTATTGAGCCAAAATCTATCTCCCTATAACTTTCATTAATGAATCGGTAAGGGGAAAAAGGAAAGGAGTAAAAGCATTCATTTATGTGCCAGTTTCTTGGGATACAAATAAAAAAGTAAGACAGTTCCTGCCCTCAAAGAACTTATGTTCAAGGGATAGACGGTTTATGTAAGAGTGGATGGTGTCCAGGAAAAAGTGGTTTGTTTGTTTGTTTTTTCCTGGAAAGTAACAGGGATGATGAGTAGAAGTATAGAGAGTAGAATATAGTATGGTCAGTCCATAAAGAGCAGTTGTGGTGATTTGATTGAAGTTATCCCTTCTACATCATGGAGGTTAGGGATGCCAAGTCCCCATGATCTGGAAAATCCCTGTAAATTTTTGGCACTCCCTTCTTACCAGAAAAGAAGTCTGAATTTTTATGATATTGAGATAAAATATATTGATATTATACAACAATATACATAGATTTTATGCATTTCTGAATTTCTAAACTTTTTCCATGTTGTCTTCTAGTCTTTGTGTGTCATTTGCAGCTTCTGCAAAACTCCCCCCAAGTTCTCATTTAATTTCTTATGCCAGTCTGTGATACATTATAAAAAGATAACAGGGAAAGTCACCATGTGGAAAGGATAGCGATACAGTTCTCAAGGGTAAAGATGGAATCAGAGGGATGGTTGAGTTATCTTACAATGACAGGATAGAAAATGGTGGAGGTGAAGATGAAGACATATTGTCCCAGGTTTGGTTCCTCCTAGCTATGATTTCTGGAGTTTGGAGGATGGAGGAGCTGTGGCAGAGCAAAACAATACTAGTGGGGGAGCTCAATCTTCCCCTCTCTGAGCTTGATAAATCTAACCTCAAAATAAACAAGAAGGAAGTTAAGGAGACAAATAGAATTTTAGAGAAGCTGGACATGATAGATCTCTGGAGAAAAGTGAATGGGGATAAAAAGGAATATACATTCTTCTCAGCAGTACATGGCACATTCACAAAAATAGACCATGTTCTAGGGCATAAAAACCTCACAATTCAGTGCAGAAAGACAGAAATATTAAATACATCATTCTCATATCATGATGCAATAAAAATTATATGTAATAAAAGGCCATGGATAGGTAGGCAAAAAACTAATTGGAAACAAAATAATTTAATCATAAAGAATGAGTGGGTTAAACAAGAAATTATAGAAACAATCAGGAACTTCATTCAGGATAATGACAATAATGAGACATCATACCAAAACTTGTTGGATGCAGCAAAGGCAGTACTTAGGGGAAGTTTTATATCCCTGAATGCATACTTGAAAAAATTAGAGTAAATGGAGGTCAATGAATTGGGCATGCAACTGAAAAAGCTAGAAAAAGAACAAATTTAAAACCCCCAATTAAAAACTAAATTAGAAATAATGAAAAACTAAGGAGAGATCAATAAAATTGGAAGTAAGAAAACTATTGAACTTATAAATAAAACTAAGAGTTGGTTTTATGAAAAAAATCAATAAAATTGATAGACCTTTAGTCAATATGATAAAAAAGAAAGAAGAAAACCAAATTCTGAGTCTCAAAAATGAAAAGGATGAATGTACCTACAATGAAGATGAAATTAAAACAATAATTAGCAATTATTTTGCCCAACTGTATGCACATAAATTTGACAGCCTTAGTGAAATGGATGAATATGTACAAAAACACAAGTTGCTCAAACTAACTGAAGAGAAAGTAAATTTCTTAAACAACCCCATCTCAGAAAAAGGAACTGAACAAGCTATCAAAGAACTACCTAGGAAAAAATCCCCAGGGCCAGATGGATTTACTAGTGAATTCTATCAAACATTTAAAGATCACTTGATTCCAATACTCTACAAACTATTTGGGAAAATTAGTGAGGAAGGAGTCCTTCCTAATTCTTTCTATGACACAAATATGGTACTGATACCTAAATTAGGGAGAGACAAAAGGGAGAAAAAAAATTGTAGACCACTCTCCCTCATGAATATAGATGCAAAAATTGTAAATAAAATATTAGCGAAAAGACTACAGCAGCTTATAACTAAAACAATACATTTTGACCAGGTTGGATTTATTCCAGGAATGCAAAGATGGTTCAGTATTAGGAAAACCATCAGTATCATTGATCATATCAATGATAAAACTAGCAGAAACCATATGATTGTTTCAATAGATTGAGAAAAAGCCTTTGACAAAATTCAACATCCATTCCTATTAAAAACACTAGAAATTATAGGAATAAATGGAGTTTTCCTTAGAATAAGAGGTAGCATCTACTTAAAGCCATGAACAAGTATTATATGCAATGGGGATAAACTAGAAGCATTTCCAATAAGATCAGGGGTGAAACAAGGATGTCCACTATCACCCCTCTTATTCAATCTAGTACTAGAAATGTTAGCAATAGCAATTAGAGAAGAAAAAGAAATCAAAGCAATCAAATTAGGCAAAGAAGAGACTAAATTATCACTCTTTGCAGATGATATGATGATATGCTTGGAAAATCCTAGAGAATCAAGTAAAAAAACTTCTTGAGACAATAAATTTAGCAAAGTTGCAGGATATAAAATAAACCCACATAAATCTTCAGCATTCCTATATATTTCCAATGAAGCCCAACAGCAAGAGACAGTAA
>CM053593.1:92010097-92080789 GCA_028646575.1 Pseudocheirus occidentalis
TTCTCTTATTTGTTTTTCAAAGTCCTTTTTAAGTTGATCTATAGCTTGTAGGCAATCTTCATGTTCCTTGGAAGCATTTTGTGTGGGAGTTCTGACTGTGTTGTCTTCCTCCCATTCCATGCTTTGATCCATTTTGTCCGCAAAAAATAATTCTAGAGTTTTATTGCTTTTCTTATTTTGCTTCCTATTCCTCATGTTGGCCAGTCAATTCATTGGTCGATTTTTTTTAGGTTTGTGTAACTCTGCTTCTGGGGGGAAAGCTCTGTCCCAAATCTCTGGGATTTTCACAGCTGCCAGAGGTATTGGGGGGTGCTGCAGCCCCCACCAGCATTGTCTTGCTGAAAGCACACCCCAGGACCACCACCCAACACCACAATCTGGATCCAGGCCGTTCAATGGAAGAACAATTGGCCTCTGAATGCTCACTCAGCCCCCCTGCAATTGGCAGGCCAAGAGCTCTGAGGCAGCCCACTGGAGGCAGTTGCTGGTTGCATCTGATCCTGCCACTTCTGGCTACTTCCCTGTCCTGGGAGCAGTTTGGCCGAAATGCTTTTCTTCCCCCAAATTTAGCTTGAAAGCTTAAATTTCATTGACCTTTCTCTTAGCCTTATTTTTCTTGGCTTGATAACTGTGGAGATTGCTCTAGGTGCTGCAGATCTTCTCTCAGGTAGACACCAGCTGTGGCTCCTCCTGACTGCCCTGGAGCCTGGCCATAGTTTCAGTTTTGGTCTGGGCTGTCCTCTGCTCCCAGCCTGCCCACAATGAATCCCACCTGCCAAGCTGCCTTCAGCAAGAGATTTGTTTTCTGTATATCTGTGTGTTTGGGAGCCCTAAAATTTGTTTAGAGTCATATTTCATGGGTATTTAGGGTGGCTATGAGGGAGATGTGACACTTTGCTGCTTCTATGCCACCATCTTGGCTCCACTCCCCCAGAGTCCAAACCTTCATGCTCTGACCTCATAACCAATGTTTGTTCAACAGGACTATGCTTTTAGTGAGGGAGTAGATTAGAAGACTTTTGAGGTCCCTTCTGACTCTGAAACTGTAATATTTTAAATGAAATCTTTTCAAAGAGTTTATAAAAGAGTAAAGGGTACATATGTTCAAATCAAATGAGCTTTCAGGAAGAGCAAGCATAGAAACCACAGTATCTCAGAGTTTCAAAATTGGAAGGGACCTCAAGGTTCATCAGGTCCAATTCATATCAGAAAGATATTTCAACTTCAGTATTTCTGAAAAGTGACCATCCAGCCTCCAAAGACGAGGAACCCTATTACCTCTTTTTAGTCAATCCATTCTTATTTTTTGTTTCTTTCATTGTTAAAAAATATGTTTTCCCCTGACTTTGGGTCCAAAATAGTCTTTGTAATTCTGATGCATTTCTCCTGGTTCTGTCCTCTGGTTCCAAACATAACAACTCCAGTTCTCCTTACCTATAATAGCCTTTCAAATACTTGAATTCAGTTTTCAAATCTCCCTGAATCTTTTTTTTCCAAGTTAAATATCTCCTTTTCTTTCACTGATTTTTCTATGATAAAGAAGACTCTTCTGCTTGTCTTCTTCTGGACATTCCATAGTGTTTACCAATTTGTGTGTGTGTGTGTGTGTGTGTGTGTGTGTGCGCGCGCGTGTGTGTGTGTGTGTGTGTGTGTGGAGGCTATTGGGCTAAGTAACTTGCCCAGGGCCACACATCTAATAAGTGTCTGAGGCCAGATTTGAACTCATTTCCTCCTGACTCCAGAGCTGGTGCTCTTTTTCACTATACCATGTAGCTGTCCCAACTCGTATCCTTTTTAAACTGAGCAGTGAACAGAATACTTTAGGTATGGTCTGATGAGGACAGAATACAGAGAAACTATCCCTTCCTTATTCCAGGAACTTTTGCCTCCCTTAATACATTCAATTTTTGTGCTACCTCATCACACTGCTAATTCACATTTTGTTTGTAACCCACAGAAATCTCTAGGACTTTCTCATATGAACTCTTTGTATTCCCATCTTGTACGTGGGTAGTTAATTTTTTGTACCCAAGCATATGACTTTACATTTGTCCTTACTGAATTTCATCTTATTAGATACAGCCCAATGCTCTAGGCTGCCAAGATCTCTTTGGTTTCTGACTCTGTCATCCAGCGTGTTAGCTATCTCTCTCAGCTTATTTGGCAATCACATTAAGTCATGGATAAAATATTTAAATAGCACAAGGCCAAGCACAGATCCTTGGATATGGGGGTGAAACAAGTTATTAGGTATTCAATGTGATTTTGTGGAATGTTTTCCACCAACCCTCTCACACTTTGTGAAATCTCTACCATTAGAAATGAATTTCTTTGTATTGACACACTGTCCATATCCACCAATGTTCTTGGCGAATGGCCCAAGAAGATGGATTTGGGCACATCCCTATGTCAACAGTCAGCTTCTCTCTAATCATTTCCATTCAGGTCAGAGAGACTCTATATCCACTCTACCTCCCACCCTCTGCAGCATGTAAGCCAGCTGCAAACAAGCAATACTAATTATGTCTTTAGCCCTTTCTATTAAATTTTTCTTAACACTTTTTTTTCTTTTCTCTATATCACACAACCCACAGAGTAGAGAACTAGGAAAAGGCACAGAAATAAGAAAGAGGAGAGATGCTTTCCTCTGCTCTGAAAGTACTAAGGAGGACTGGGGGAACATGTATGGACTAATTAAAATGGTTATAATCTCTTAGGCTTCAAAGGCCTTTTAAATTTGTTTCATCTTTGGTCAACAGCTTTATGACTCCAACAAGTGATTTCTTTTTTCCAAAAAGACGCTGGCTATTAAGGATTGTAAACTTTATTTCTTCCCTTCTCCTTCTCTTTTTTCCCCCCTCTTTCTTTTTTGATGGTGTGTTTTTCTATGGTAAGAAGGCACAGAAACAATGTATCTTTAAATAATAAAGAAGCCAATTTAATATTCCCATAAACATCATCGCCCCTGCTCGCCAGTGCAAACTTTAACAGCCCAGCAACCAGAGAAGCAACTAGGGCAAACAATACAAGAGGAGTCATTATTGTAACTAAATTAGACCGTTTGTTTTCTTTCCCTCAAATCAAATTGTGTAGGAGCTGCTTTATTGCAAAACAGACATTAAAATTCCAGCAAGACCTCAGAGAGAAAGTAATTTCTATTTTATCAGTGCTGTAAAGCTGTCTTTATGTTCTGAAGCAGGAAATATTGCAAGGATATTTATAGCTTCGGCACCAAAGCCAGTTTGAATAGAAATGTTACCGCCGGTCGCTGAAACTGTCATACTGCTCAGTGGAGCAGGGAATTTTAGTGAATTTGTGAATTACTGTTTCAGTCTTGACAAGTCTCTCAGTGAGGCTGGTGTGTGTCTGGAGCTGTTTGGTGGTTTGGGAGATAATGATTAAAGACTTGGATTTGCTTTAAGAGAAGATTTAAATGATATTTTACAGCTAATCAGTTTCACTCGTGGAACCTTCCTCGAACAAAGTCCAGGCTTCCAAACTTCACAGTCCTTCGGGTTTTGATGGTTCAGCAGCGTGGACTTCCTATTTCCTTTCCCATGTCTTCTCTCTGTTCTCTCTTTCCTTTCGTCCCTCCTTGACCTGCCCATCAAGATATCTCTGTTTTTCGTCTGTCTGATCTGTTTATCAAGTTTGACAGTTATTTACCACCCAGGCTGGGGCTTGTTGAAATGATTAATCATGGTATCTTGGATTTATCTCATGCTTTCCTGCTGAAATGCTCCTTAATTCTATCTCTGTTATCTTCTTTAGCCTCAAATCAAGCATATAACACTCAGAGTTTAACATAAGGAAAAATGAAGCCCAATGGAAGCTATGCAGTCAACGTCACATGAGATTCTGTTATCCCACTTTAGGTTATGCTACCGAAGGTCATTCATCCTTCCATTCCTTCAGAAGCCCTTTCCTGATCCCTCTCTTCATTCTCTGGAATGAACACAGAATCTTCTTTCACTTCTCTTAAATCGATTTGTCGTATAGAATATAATCTCCTTGAAGGCAGAGACTTTTTTTTTCTTTTGACTTTGTATCTCCACTTTTATCATGGGGCTTTGCTTTTTGAGGTTGAGGGAGTGAGGGTGAAGGCATGTGATTTTACTGGTAGTGTTTTTGGTGATGAAACTCTCTTTACCAAGGAAGGTCAGTAACTATTCTGAAACTTCTAGTTTTAGAGGCTGGTCTACAGGCATGTGAGAGGTTATGTGATTTGCCCAGGGTCACACAAACAGCATGTGTCAAAGATGAGCCTTTAAACCCAGACTATGCTAACTCATATCAGCATTCAGTACATTCAAATCATTTTATCATGTTGCCTTACACATAGTTGTGTTGGAATGAATGAATGTAATTATGTATTCTAGTTATCCGTGTTTGTGTCTTCCCCCCCTACTAGATAAAAAGCTTCAGGAGGGCAGAAAACAATGTCTTATCTAAATGTTTTATGTAAGCATCTAGTACAATACTCTGAACACAATAAGATTTAATAAATGTTTGTTGAATGTATCACAAAATCTCACAGTTGGAAAGGACCTCAGAGACCATCTGGTACAATCCACACCTGGGCAAGGGGCTATTCATCTTTGATTTGAAAATATACAGAGAGTGGGAACTCATTACTTTGAGTCAGCCAATTATAATTGTAGATTATAATTATAATCTACTTAACTATTTGTTATTATTGAGATTATTCCCCAGAGGTAGCTGTAGGTGGCACAGTGTGTAGGGCTATGGATTTGGAGTCAGGGAGATATGAATTCAAATCTAGCCTCAAATAACAACTAGCTGTGTAACCTTGAACATGTCACTTAACCTTTGATCCAGTTTCCTCAACTGTAAATTGAAAATAATAATAGTGCTTACCTCTCACAGTTGTTGTGAGGATTGAACGAGATAATATTTGTAAAGTGTTTAGCATAGTTCCCAGCCCATAGTAGGTGTTTTTTTCCTTCCTTCCTTAAATGACTGGATGAATTTGTTCCTTCATATAGACAACAAATATTTACTGACCACATGTACATAGCCCAAGAATAGATTTCCAATATGGGTGACATGTGATCTAGGTGGTCCATCACTACAGATAATTTAAAGTGAAGTATAAGGTACTACCATGAACTTCTAAGCTCTGGGTCTACTCCCACTCCAAGGTAAGCAGTGGAGATGAAGCCTGGCTTTCTTTATGGGAGATGGGTAAGCATGTTAGTGTACTAAGAGAAAGGCAGAATTGGAGAAGGATGAATTTCCCTTGGTTCCCAACAGACTGGGGAATGAAGAGTGGCTACAGAAGTGAGGAGTGTTCCTTTTAATAAAAACCATTCAAAAACTAATCAAAAGCACTTTGCCTCCTGTTTGTGGGTCAGGAGTTTGATTTATGCTGGTCCACTCGCCGCCTGACCACACAGGTCGATATTGAAGTTTAATTCTCGATTAAGCAGTGAGCTTTTTGTCTATTGCCTCATCTCAGACAACCTTTCAGACCATTGGCTTGTTGTATAGAAACAGGGCACTTACTTCCTAGTGGAGATATATATTTTACCTGCAGTGGAAGGTAGAGAAGGGGAAGAGAGAAAGATTTTTTTTAAAATTTGGGGCCTGAGAAGGGAAGAAGATGTTACCTTCTCAAATTAGCAGAGCACTCTAGAAGAATATTTTTACAACTAAATTCAGACCTTGTCAATTGAACTATAGGGATTCAAATAATTCTGCTATAGACCTATATGAAATTGTATTTTATAGAACTTAAAGATGGAAGGAGCCTTGGAGGTAGTCAAAGCTACCACTAGTGTTTTAGAGATGATAAATCTGAGATTCAAAGAAGAGAAGGGACTTGAACAAGGTTATAAAGTTAGTGAGTATCAGGGATAGAACTAATATGTGGTCTCCTAATTCCAAGTCCAGAGCCTCATCCAAACTAGATACTTGAAAAATTGAGAACAAGGTAGCAATAGATGTATTGTGATCTGGTGTTTCCAGTTTCCACTGAGTTTCCTGCTTTGTTTTTTTGTCAGACTCCCTTTCCTTCTCACCCACCTGCCCCTGGGGCCTCACAACAGCTGTTGAACAGCTGCATAACAGCTATGTGCTCTGCTGTGATGTAGATCCCTTGACTAAAATCCAGATGGTAGGAATTCGTTCAGAGGCAGAATGTCTGGGTCTTCCGCTCTTTAGGATCTAATGGGGATAGCTCTAGGTCAAAAGAAAATGGACCATGGAGTTGTCATCCTCAACAGACCAAGCCCTGGGTTTTCTCACTGCTCCCTTGAGGTTCAAGCATTGTTTCCATTCCCAGTTATGAGCCAGAGTCCCTCATCCTTTCCTCTACTGCAAAGTAGAGTTTTTTCCATGAAGAGAAATTTCTGGAAAAGAGACAGGCAAATGTGGAGTCAAAGTCTTCATGTGTATGACTGACAAGTTGAACATATGAGTGGCAAGTAGCAACTAAAGGCTTAAGTCAATCAATCAATCAATCAACCAATCAATCAGTATTCATTAAGTGGCGGCTATGTGCCAGCACTGGGCTAAGTCCTGGGGTTATTAACAAAGGCTAAAGACAGTTCCTGCTTTCAAGGAGCTTACGCTCTAATGGTAGTCAAGTCAAGGTGGCTTTCCTGGTTCCAGTTGTAGTTGAGGATATTCTGACCTCTGGGCCTCTGGCCAAGGCACTGATTTGGCCTCAAGCCACTTAAATGGAGACCCTCTGGAAAATAATATGTGGGAATCTCCTCTTTTAATAATAATAAAAGCTCATACATGGTGTGGTCCAAAAGTTTTAGTGCAATTTTAAGCTATTAAAGTTTAAAACTTTAGTAAGTTATTAAAATTTAAAGTGGTTTTAAGTTTCTTTAAGATATTGTAAAAATGACTTTGATTCTGCTATAGCTTTGGCAGAACTCCTATTTCTAGAAGACCTCAGCTGACCAATCATCAAAGAGAACCACGAACCAAAGTCTTGCTCTTACCCAGATACCTCTGGGTTTGTCCTTTGAAAAACTGACAAATTCTGTATTTGGAGTAGCCCAGACTAGAATAAACCAGCCTAAGCTCATCTAAGGATCACTGTTCTGCACCCACATCTTGCTTCTGAGTTCCATCCATTCCAAGAACTCACTCCCCCAAAGTGGTTCTTTGTTCCCCTCTTGTGACTTTAGTCTTTAAATACTTTTCTGTATCTCATACCAATGTTCAGTCTTGTACTTTGGTACTTGCAGGGTCCCCAGTATGTGCATGCATCCCAGGTCCTGCCCATATTAAAAACTATTAAAGATGCATTTCTGGTTTGTTTGTTTGTTTTTTAAACTTCTGACTCTGGTTTTCTTTATACTGACTCTGGGGTTGACAATATTAAAACTAAAAACTGTACAAGCACTTTTTGGATACTGTTTGTGTATGTGTATATATACATATATATGTATACATATATACACATATACATACATGATGTGTGTGTATGTGTGTGTGTATTCACTAGTCTCTTCAGTTCCCTTTATAATGGACAGCTCCAGTCTATACCTTCAGGCACAAAGTTGACTGGGTGGCTCTAAGTGGTACTCTTCAGGTAAGATGTTAAAGTGTTCTTTTTAGATAGAGTTACACAAAGTTCTTCAGTCCTAGCAACAACACTAAGCTTAGGATCTGCAGAAACTTTTTCTCCTTTTACGCCTTCCAAAGCCCACCTCAGATGCTGTTTGTCACCTTCAGGCAGAAGATAGAAAAGCTAGCCTCTGCCTCTCTGTATATTCTCCCTCAAAAGCCAGTTCCCTCAGTAAACTATTCCTTTGTGCCTTGGAGTAACTAGTTTCAATTCAGTCTTTTTTCACTCCCATACTCCTTTGGGAATCTTATGTAGATGAGTGGCTAGGGACAAAGGGATGAATGCAATCTATACACCCTGGAGGCAAGTTCATCTTCTTGCTGGCCTCTTCATATGCAATTCTAGTTTCCAAGACTCCTATTTTGTTTGTAGGGTGGGGAATGTGTATTTTGCATCTGCAGTCTGTGTCCTTTTCTTTTTACTGTCTCTATCTTTAAGCTCCTGTAGCCCTACAGTTTTTTCAGACATCTCAATGGGGGTACCACTCACATAAAGACATGAATGTACACATACAGACACACATAAAATGTTATGTGTTGTTGCTTGGTATTTTCATTCATGTCTGACTGTTTCTTATCCCCTTTGGGATGTTTTCTTGGCAAAGATACTGGAATGGTTTGCCATTTTCTTCTCCAGCTCATTTTACAGATGAGGAAGAGATATAAACAGGGTTAAATGACTTGTCCAGGGTCACACTATTAGTGAATGTTTGAGGTCAGATTTTATGTCAGGAAGATGAGTCTTTCTGATTCCAAGCCTTCTGTTATATCCATCATGTCACCAATACACACACATTTGTATTGTGTATATGTGTGTGTATGTATGCATCTCTTTTTATTAATTGTATCCATAGCACTTAGCATGATGCCTGGCACATAGTAGGTATTTAATAAATTATTTATTAGATTGGATTAGATATACATGTATGTACGTGTACATTTGTAAATATACATTTATATTGTTGTACCAAAAGAAGCAAGTGAGACCCCAAGTGCAAAATTTTGGAAGTGGACTTTATTTAGCAAGTGCTGTTTGGGGTAATTGTCCAAATCCAAACAGGCTTGAACAAGGGCAGGTCCCTGGTATACAAAGGCAACCCCTGACTCTTACTGGTCAGGGATTGCATAAGCAGGGGTTTACAGCAGGGATTGGCTAGAATACATTTTAATTTTCACCCGTGGTGGAAACTGTGGGGCCCGGCAGCCTACTAGTCCACTTCCGTGAAGAAACAAGAAGATGGCTGGTTAGGGCAGAGTAGGGGAAGGGAAGGGAAGGGATCAGGGGAGCCAGACTAAGGCCAAGTATAACAACATCTAAATGAATGAAAAATTACCTATTAAGTGCTTACTATATGCTACAAACTATACCAAATTCTGAAGATACACTTTTTTAAGTGCCCAGTTGGATATGACTTTTAGTTAGTACTTTTCTCTCATCAATCTTGTGAGATTGGTAGTGTAAGTAGTCATAGCCCTGTTTTACAGATAAAAAACAAAGTTTCATAGAAATGGAGTGAGTTTCTCAGAGTCTCATAGCTAATAAGTGCCAAAGCCAGAGCTCCAGTTGAGGACTTGTGCCACACAATACTACTCCACTAATTAGCCTAAGCACACTTTTGATTCCAGGCTAATTGGCCAAATCATTTCACCTCTGCCTACTTCAGTTTCCTCTATGATAAAATGGGAGTGATAACAGCACATACCTCAAAGGTTTGTTTGTGAGTCTCAAATGAGATAGTATTTGTATAAAGCTTAGCACAGAGTCTGACAAAGAGAAGGTACTTCATAAATGGTTTCTCTCTCCCGTCCTCTTCTCCCTCATCCCTTCTCTCAGTATGTTCCTGGGCTGCCTCCTTCTGATCAATGTTGTCATTATTGTTCAGTTGTGTACAACTCTTCATGACCCCATGTGGGGTTTTCACGACAAAGATACAGGAGTGGTATGGCATTTCCTTCTCCAGCTCACTTTACAGATGAGGAAACTGAGTTAACAAGGTTAAGTGACTTGTCCAGGGTCACTAAGTGCCTGAAACCAGATTTGAACTCAGGAAGATGAGTCTGAAACTCTATCCATTGGGTACTTTCTGCCCAAATCTGATCAGCATACATCAGTGTATACATCCTCAATCAGTGTATGTTTAAGTGAAAGCCAACTCGTGCAAAAGCTAGTTTAGGGAACAAGTCTAGAACTTTTGCATACGCCATTAGGAACTAAAACCAGCTGCAGACCTCTGCCTCTAAACAGTTGCCAGTATATGTTTGGCAGTCCTTACAAACCCACACTGATCACAAATCATAAGAACAAGGCAGAAGAAAGGTAACCTCTGCTGTAGGGTCAATTGGCACTGTCTTATTGTTTGTAAGCTGTATGTCAACCTGTTTGTTCTTTCCTAGAAAAATAGCAACAATTCTTATTTCTATTGACCTTTAAGGTTTATAAAGCACTTGTTTCTAATGACCCTGTGAGGAAGGTATTAACTGTATTTATGTCCCCATTTTACAGATTAGGGGACTAAATGGGTGTGCAAAGCCCATGCAGCTTGCAGGATCACAGTCAGGCTTTCAAACAAGTCTTCCTAATGCTACAGTCAATGTTCAGCCCAGCTGTTTGTGCTGTCCCTCTAGCTACAGAGACACCTACCACCCTGTTTCTCAGTCAACAATTAGTCAGCTATGTGTCAGATATTGTGCTAAGTTCTGGGGATACGTAAAAGCAAAAATATGTTCCCTGCCCTCAAGGAGCTTCCGCTGTAATGGGGGAGAAGATGAGAAAATAACCAGTTATACATAAGATGTATACAGGGTAAATGGAAGAAAGAAGATATTATAGCAGATGGTTGGGAGATAGAAACAGAGAGAGAGAGGTGGGGGAGAGACAAAAGGGGGCAGGGAAAGACATAGGGTGGAGGAGGAGAGAAAGGAAGAGAGGGAGAGAGAGAAAGAGAAGGAGGAAGAGAAAAGAAGAAAGGGGGACAAAGAGGGAGGAGACAGAGAGGAAAGAAAGGAGGGAGAAGGAAAAGGGAGGGGGCAAGAGAGACACACACAGAGAGAGAAAGAGAGACAGAAAGAGAAAGAGAGAGAGAGAGGGAGAGAGGAAAGTCCTATTGCAGAAGAAGCTAGGACGCTGAATGTGTTGGGCAAGGAATACAGTGGGAAATATGGGCAATGTAAAAACAAGTTATATCAATAAAGTGTATTTTAAAAAGAAACATAATTGAGAAAGTAAATCTTGTTTCTGTCAGGAGAGTGGTTCAACAACAGATGTGGCAATTTCCAGAATTATCAAGCCATAATAAATAAGGACTAAGTGAAAGGTTAGTGGAACTCTGCTAGATTTGGGGGAGATGGTTTAGCTGAACTGCCTCTAGGGCAAGGAAGCAGTAGAAGCAACACAGCTGCCTCCATGTGGCTGCTTCAGAGCTCGCAGCCTGAAGATTGCAGGGGGGCCAAGCAATCATTCAGGGGCTAAGTGCTCTTGCTTTAACTGGCCTAGATCTGGATCATGGTATTGGGTGGTGGTCCTGAGGTGGGTTTTCAGTGAGCCAAAGCTGGTGGGGGCTGCAGCAGCCTCCTAATATTTCCAGTGAAAACCCCAGTGATTTGGGACAGAGCTTTCCTCTCTGGAAGCAGAGTTCCACAGAGCTAAAAAGCCAAGTAATTCATTGGCAACACAAGTAGGCAAAGAAAGCAAAGAAAGAACAGCAATCCAACTTTAGATTCCTTCTTTAGGGACAAAAAAGATCAAAGCATGGAACAGGAAGAAAACAACACAGTCAGAACTCCTGCACCAAAAGCTTCCAAGAAAAATGTAGATTGGTTACAAGCCATAGATAAGCTTAAGAAGAATTTTGAAAACCAAATAAGAGAAGTAGAGGAAAAATTGGGAAGAGAAATTAGAATGATGCAAGAAAATCATGAAAAGAGAGTCAACAACCTGACTGAAGAAAATAACACCTTAAAAATCAATTAATTCAAATGGCAAAATAGGCCCAAAAAGCCAATGAGGAGAAGAATGCCTTCAAAAGTTGAATTTGCCAGATGGAAAAAGAATCTTAAAAGCTTTCTGAAGAGAAAAATTCCTTCAGAATTCAAGTGGAGCAAATGAAAGCAAATGACTTTATGAGAAATCAAGATAGTATTAAACAGATATAACAAATGAAAAAATAGGAGGCAATGTGAAATATCTCCTTGAAAAAAACCTGACTACCTGAAAGCCATGATCAAAAAAAGCACCTAGAAATCATCCTTCAAGAAATTCTCAAGGAAAATTTCCCCGATATTTTAGAACCAGAGGGGAAAATAGAACTTGAAAAAATTCACCAATTACCTCTTGAAAAAGACCCCCAAAAGAAAACTCCTCGAAATGCTATAGTTAGGGTCTGGAGCCCCCAGATCAAGGTGCCAAGAAGAAACAATTTGAGTACTGTGGAAACACTATTAGGATAACCCAAGATCTATCAGCCTCTCCATTAAGGGACTGAAGGGCCTGGAACATGATATTTCAAAGATCAAGGGAGCTAGGATTAAAAACAAGAATCACCTACTCAGCAAAATAGAGTATAATGTTCCAGGGGAAAATATGGTCATTCCATGAGGTGGAGGACTTCTAAGAATTTTTGCTGAAAAAAACAGAACTGAAAAGAAAATCTGGCACTCAAATAAAAGAAGCTTGAGAAGGTAAACATGGAAAAGAAATCATAAGGAACTTATCAAAGTTGAAATTTTTACATGCCAACATGGGAAAACAATAATTGTAACTTATGAAACTTTCTCAGTATGAGGATAGGTGAAGGAAACACAAAAGTATATATATGTATACATTCACTTATATCTGTATAGGAGGGTTTATATATGCGTATGAACACATATCTGAGTATGTGTATGTATGTGTACGTAGAGGGCACAGGATCAATTGAATAGGAAGGGACAATACCTTAAAAGGTGAAATTGTGAGGTGGGAGAGGAGTAGAATGAAAGGAGACAGAGAGAGACAGAATGGGGTTAATCATCTCATATAGAAAAGGCTAGGGATAATTGTTACAATGAAGGGGAAGAACAGGGAGGCAAAAGAGAAAGGGTCCACCCTACTCTCATTGCATTTGGCTTAAGGAAGGAATGACATATACTCTAAACTGAGTATCTTGCCACACAGGAAAGTAGGGGGGATGGGGATGAGAGGTGGGATGTTGGAGGGGAGGTCAGGGTTGGGGTGAGGGTTGCTGGAAGCACACACTTCTGTAAAGGGACAGGAATAGGGACAGGGTAGAGAATAGAACAAGGGGAGCAGGATAGGAAGGAGGGACACATAATCAGTCTCTCACAATATGTCCATTGTAGAGATGTTCTGTGTAACTACGCATGTAGAACGTGCATTGAATTGCTTGTCTTTCTAGTGGGGGTGGGTGATGAGGGAGGAAGGGAAAGAATCTAGAATTTAAAGTTCTATAATCAAATGTTAAATAAATAAATATATACATATATATTTACATATATATGTGTGTGTGTATATATATATATATTTATTGTTATTATTATTAATTACATGCAGCTGGGAATTAAGATGTACAGGCAATGGGGTAGGGAGATACATCTTGCCCTACCAGAAAGTCAGAGGGGTGATGGGGGAGGACATAGGACAGAGCAGATTGGGGGAAGGGTTATACAGTGGGATGGCTGTTTTGGGGTGGTGGGTGGCGGAAAGATGGGGAGAAAATTTGTAACTCAAAATCTCGTGGAAATGAATGATGTAAACAAGAAAATAAATAAATTAATAAAAAATATGATCCGACATAAAAGAAAAAAAAAGAAAGTAAAGCTTGTTGTCAGGGGTAAGAAGAAAGGGATTGTACTCAAACATCTACCATGTTATTTTTGTTTCAACACATTTGGAATAACCATACACAATGAACACAATTGCTCTGCTCCATAGGTGTGTGTCTATCAAAAGCTGACTGTAGATTGATAGAAATACTTATGTATTTACTTAGCTCAGTTCCATTTGGAGTCTTGGGCAGAGATTTTGGAAGAAAGAGTAGCTCACAGTTCAGACAGATTTTCAATTTGACTTCAAGTTAAATTTCCCCTAGGAGAAACTAGGAGAAATCCTTCTCTCTCTTCTACTCTACTGTAGGTGTTGGAGTTTCTAAACTTTCTGTCCTCTGTCCCTGTCTCTGTATCTCTGTCTGTCTGTCTCCCTCCCTTCTTCTCTCTACCCTTCTCTGTCTCTCTTCCTCTCCCATCTTTCTCTCACTGCCTCTCTGTCTCTGTGCCTCTCTATCTCATACCCTGGCCTTGGCAGGAAGAACCTAAGGAAGAAAGTAAAATGTTATCTTATTCCTATCTATGACAACTTCCAAGCAGGTAAATGAGAATCCTGGTCCTAGCCTCAACACTTACGCCCTATGGGGTCATTAGTAGGATACTTCTTTTGTCTGGACTTCAGTTTTTCTCTCTGTAAAAAAAGGATTGGGGGGTGGCTAGGTGGTGCAGTGAATAGAGCACCAGCCATGGAGTCAGGAGGACCTGAGTTCAAATCCAGCCTCAGACACTTAACACCAAAAACTAGCCATGTGTTCTTGGGCAAGTCACTTATCCCCAAATTGTCCTACTTTTTCCCCTTCTAAAGAGAAATAAAGGATTGGTATATATTCTCCCTGAGACTACTAAAGAGTAACGAAGTTGGAACTCACATCCCTATTTGATTCTAAATACAGTTGTACAGTGAAGTAGCTAGGAACTCAAGAAAACTTGAGGGAATCCTGCCTCAGACACTAGCTATGTGACACTGAGCAATTCATCTCACCTCTCAACCTCAGTTTCCCTATCTATAAAATGAAGTAAAATCTGTAAATTTATGAAATAGCACTTCCATCATAGAGGTAACAGATAAAGTGCTTCAAAATCTCAAAGCACTATATAAATGCTAACATTATTATTAGTTATTATCACAAATTCTGTTATGTTACAGTGATATTTCATTGTAGAGATTCTTTGGAGTTGCTTACCCAACTAGTGATAGCAAACCAGATTTTTAAGATGTAGTCCTGTCCTACTCTGCTTGCTGCTCTGCCTAGCTCAGTCATTCGAATTCCTTGGGCCCAAGGGTTAGCTCACTTTCCCCTTCCTGGGCCATTACCCCACCTCCCATAACTCCCTAGTTTTCTATCCCATTTTGCCACGGTCAGCAGCCTCCTTGAAACCTCTTTAATTGCCTCATTTCTAGGGTTACCCAAGATTCTCCTCTTTGCCCAATCTTACCTTCATTTTTTTGTGAACTAGGACTCCCCATCCAGCTCTACTTTAGAGCTTCTGCCCCTGAGAAGATGAATCTCTACACTGATTTGGCTCTGCTCAGTTCTGACCCCATACTTCACGGCTGTCCCAGTCCCTTAGCTCACTTTACTCCTGTCCTACATTGAAGCACTCAGATTTCTTAGACCATGACTTAGACTATCTCTAAGCCTATTCTTTTCAAATCATTCCACCCAGGCACCTACCAGTCCCTCAAGAAAGTTATTTCCCATTCCCACTGATTTTATGACACAGACTGAATCTCATGTTATCTCATATATGTTCCATGTTTTCATGGGAGCAGATAATAATATTATATGGTATATTGTTTGCATGAAATTTTAAAAAAAATATTTATTATGGTTCTTTGTGGATAATATTAGCAAACTGTGGCTCCCTTAGATTCTTCAGTTTGGAATGGATAAACATATATGTGTGTGTGTGTGTGTGTGTGTGTGTACATACCAATGTCTTTATTGAATATGTATTTGTTACCATTGATTAAATGGAGTGGCAAGGCTATCATTTTCTGAGGCAGTGGTTCTCAACCTTCCTAATGCCACGATCCTTTAATACTTGTAAGTGGGTGTATCTGCATGTGGGTGGACCCACCTGGAGATGGATAGAGGAGCCGTGTCTTGGTTCCTAAGACCATCAGAGATATGTGTTTTCTAATAGTCTTAGGTGACTCCTGTGAAAGGGTCATTCAACCCCCAAAGGGGTCAAGACCCACAGGTTGAGAACTGCTGTTCCAAGGAGACCTGGATTGGATATTTTTCTTATTGGTCACTTATCCTGAAGTCTGTGTAACCACACACATATACATACACATGTATATATACATATATATGCATGTATATATACATGCACACACATTAATACACACATGTATACATATATACACTCATATACACATCATATATAGTTACCATGAAGAGGCAGTTTTCAAATCTTCACCACAGTGTATATGTGTGTGTTTCTGTGTCTGTGTGTATGTATGTGTATGGGCGTTTGTTTCTGGGTCTCTGTGTCTATGTGTTGAAGTGAAGTCAGTGAGTATTTATTGACTTTTAGCTATAGAGGCTACATCAGTGGGCTTGGGAGTAACCCAATCTCTATTAGGTACCTTTTTTTCTATAGTTAATTTTGGTTGCCTTTAATCTCCATAATATTTTTGAATTTATACATTTTTACCTTATAAATTTACATATATTTTTTAAAACAACAGATAGTTCAGTTGGGGTAAGACAATGAACTAGGATACTGGGTGTGGGTGTGGGGTATAATGGCAACCTTTAACATAGGAATCCTTGACCTACAATATATGAAGTCTGGGCCTCAAATTGTGGGGTCAACCTGGCAAGATGACATGCTTGGCTGCAATAGTATCGAGGAAAACATAGAATGTTTTAAAAGTCTTAATGCTTTTATTCTTTAATGACGTGAAAAAGACTGACTTTTGGGATATGTTGTATTGAAAGATATCAGATCTCTGATCAATGTAGTAACTAATTTTGACTTCAATGAGATGACCACAATGTATGCTTTGCTCCTTTCAGTGGAAAAGTGTTAGATTACAAATGTAGAATGAAGTACATATCGTTTGAAATGACCAAGATAGATCTGCTTTGCTTAGTTACATGTCTTTACTTTGAGAGTGTGTGTGTGTGTGTGTGTGCGTGTGTGTGTGTGTGTGTGTTCATGTGTGCGTGTGTGTGTGTGCGTGTGTATGAGACAGGCAGAGGGGGACAGAGAGAGAGAGTTTCAAGGGGGGGTCACTGGAAAGTAATAGCAATACAAAAAGAGGTGAGGTATCAATAAAACTTTAATTTAAACAATCATATATTCACTTCATCAAAGTACTATTGAAACTGACTTTTATTTAGGTTATAGAAGCACTTATATCTGGAAAGTTATTAAAAAGTATCCATTGAAACATGATTTCACTTGTACATGGAAAGAGACCTGGGCAATATGGTGTAATATCCAGATTCCAATCCTAAATTGACCATTTAGTACCTGTGTGACTTTTGATAGCTCATTTCCTATTTCTGGGTCTCTGTTCCTCCATAGGAGTTCGACTGGTGGACCTCTAGGGTCCATCTTAGCTCCAGACTTATGATATTATAAACCTAGATCATAGTGAGTCCTTTGGTATAGGTGGAGTCAGATTCCTTATGTGGCATCAATTCTAATGGATGTTTGATCGATGTGAATTAAATTGAAAAAGTCAAAATAGAGCATGAACAAATAGAGGAATTTTGTGGTCAACTTAAATTTAATATTATTTATATTTCATAAGCAGACTATGTGACAAGTCTGTTGTTTCTGAAATACTCTTCTTTTTTGGTATTTTTTTATATTAGCCAATCAACATGTATTTCATTAAGTGCTCTCTGTGTTCCAGGAACTATGATGTACTAAGTATGTAAAGAAAGAAAAAAAATGTGACTGCCTGCCCTCAATTAGTTTATATTCTAATGGAGGTGACAACATATAAATAATTAGATACATACAAGACTTGTACAGCTTAGATAGAAGATAATCCCAAAGATAAAAGTATTAGTAACATGTGTGCATGTGTATGTGCACATGTGTGCGTGGGTATGTGTGTGTATGTGTATGTAAGGTGGACTTTGAGCTGAATCTTAAAGGAAGTCAGTGAAATCTAAGAGGTTGAGATGAGGTGAGAATCTTCCATGCATGAAGACTTCCAGTACAAAGGCAAGGAGATGGGAAATATAGAGTTTTGGTCATAAATCTGCAGGTAGGCTAGGGGTAGCTGCACCTCAGTCTCCAAGGAGAGAAGAAAAGTGTAAAACTGGAAAAAATGATTATATTTGTTCCTAGAAGATGTGGGGAGCCACCACTGGGATTCCTTAGAATGTGGAAAGGAAGGTGGGAGGTTAGGGAGTGACACAGCCAAACTTATGATTTAAAAAATCACTTTGGCACCTGAAAGGAAGATGAATTGGAGTGGGATGAGGTAAAATGAGGTTACCAGTTAGAAGGCTATTGTAATTGTCTAATCTAAAGCTAAAGACGGCCTGAATTAGAGTTGTGGCCATCTGAGGTGCTATATAGGAGAAATGTTGTGAACATACAAAATGTCTCAAATGTTAAGCTAAGGAGCAGCTGGGTGGCACAACGGATAGAGCACCAGCCTTGAAGTCAGGAGGACCTGAGTTTAGATCTGGCTTCAGATATTTATTCACTGTGTGACCCTGTTAACCGTAATTACCTTCACAAATTAATAATAAATAATTAAGTTAGAAAAAAAGGAAGAGAGAAATTTCTTTGAAAGAGATCTTCCATTGTTGGTAGTACAAATTCACTTCACCTCAAGGACTCTGCTAGTACCCACCACTGAACTTAACAACAATTAGGTTCTCTGGCCCACATAGCAAGTGCCCTGAAACCTGGGTCAGTATTCTGACACCAACTCCTTCAAGCAGCCACCAGAAGCAAGTATAGAATGCAAGGGTGCAGTTTTTAAATTACAGGGCACAGAATGTTGGGGGTGCTCAGGGAGAGGGCTGTAAAGAAAGATGGCCTAGGTTCTGGTGCCCTGTGGCCAAGTTAGAAGTCTATCCATTTCATTTTGCATGACACCACTAATAATTCTGGGGCATGGCTGCCACAGAAAATATGAGAGTCCTGGTAGTAATGACAAGGGAAATGAGATGCAGGGCTATGCATGCTGGGATGCCTTGGCCTTAATTAGAATGTGCATGTACAGTATTTATCTTTCCCAGAAATCTATAAATAAGGCCAGAGCTTTGGCGATTACTAATGTCTGCCGTCATTTCACAAGGCCTGTGTTTTGATGAAGCACCAGGAGCCACAAAGTAATATTTTTCCTTTCTCTCACACATCTATTCCCTTTTTTTTCCTACACAGCAATCTGTGGCTTTCAGTACCCTGATTGGAGAGGCGGACAGGGTTGGACATAGAATTCTTGAAGACAGTGAGAAAAAAAAATTCTCCTAGAAAACTTTAACAAGTATCCATGGCATCTCAGAGCCTGAAAGGATCTCAGAGGTCGCCTATTCCAACCTCCCATTCAATAAAGGAATCCTATTTACAAAATAGTTGGTCATCCATCACCTTCTTCAACCTGTGGGTGGGAACCTTACAACTTGTATGCACATAGTAGGCATTTTTAAAATATCCATTTATTTTGGTGACAAGAGCATTGATTTTGGAGACTAAAGCCTAGGTTCAAATCCTAGCTCTCTTGTTTACTACCTGTGGCCTTGGGAAAGGCACTCAGCTTCCCTGAATCTCAGTTTATTCAACTGTAAAATGTAACTTTTTTCTTGTTCTAACTATGATCTTTTGGTTTAGTAGTCATCACAAGACAGCTCTTTCCATTGTTGGAAAACTCTGATTGCTAGAAAGTTTTCTTTATGAGGAATGCATCAAAATCTTTTTTTCTTCTGACTTCCCCCATTGGTTTGAAAAAAAAGCAAATGGAAGTATAGAGTGATTGGGATTTAAAAAAAAATTGTGGGACTGGTCCTTTTTATTTTGGTTTGAAAGATTATTCTCGGGAAGAAAAAAAGAATTTAGGGATGAATTTATGGCAATTGAAAAGGTTCCTATCTAGGAAGCTAATAGACTTATAGATTCTCAGACTTGGAAGGCATCTCTGAGACCATCTCGTCCCAAACCACTAATCCTCCCAATTCAAGGGATATCATATACCTTTTTAAAGACCTCCAAGGAGTTTCCCATCAGTGTTACTCATCCTAAGGGAGGGGTCGTGAAGCTGCCCTCAAGGATTTCATCGAAAAAGTGAGATGTCACCGAGTTTTGAAGATTTTGATGTCCCAATGAGTCTCATTTAAAGTTTGATCAAAATTTTAGAAATCCCTGAGCCCATAGATAGCAGCAGTCATACTTATCACCATTTATCTAGTTTTCTTTATTTCCAGTAACTCAGCTCTGCCTCCCACAAATGTTTTTATCCCAATTCCTGTTTCTTCCTAACTGCGTCATCACCAACTTTTAAAAAGCATCCATTATCATCAATTAATAGTTATTCATCACGACAAGAACATAACATTCTTTGAGGCTCCAGACTAACTCAGCTTCTTTTCTACCACAACATACATAATGAATTCCCTTTGGAAGCAACTTCAAGCCATCAGCTCTACTGTTAAAAACCTGTGGGATGATTCATCAAACATCTCCACTCTCTTCTCTTCCTGCAGACCAAAATAAATCAAAATGCATCAATGAGGAAAGGGTGCATCTGAGCAAAGCAGATACTTATTGGTAGATCCTTCCTGTCTCTCTATCTTATTTATTCATTTGTTTGTTTACCCAGCAATATGCTTTGAATTGGGAACACATGATAGATCTGGAGCTGACCAGTAGCTCAGAGCCTATACAGTCTAACCTCCTCATTTTACAGATATGGAAACTGAGTCACTGGTTAAGTGACTTTCCCAAGGTTACACAGGTATTAAGTATCAGAGGTGGGATTTGAATACAGGTCCTTTGAGTCTAGGGGCAGTAGTCCTGCCATTGTATAACACTCTTCTCTTTAAACCCAGGACCGTGTTAAGAATAAAGAACTGGATGAGAGGGGACCTTCCTCTGAACCCCCTTAAATTCATGGCAGGCTAATTTCCAAATGTAGGTATAAAAGATCACTAACTTGGAGGTCAGGATGACAGGGTTCCAGGCCTAGATCTGTTAGTGAGGAGTCCTGAGCAAATGACTTTCTCCATTAGGACCTCAATTTCATTATGTACAAAATGAGGTGGTTGGATTAAATGATCTGTTCTACAGTCTATCAAATCCTTTTAGGTAAGTAAAGACTTCTAGGGAGCATCACTGGAAACATTCTGTATCATTGGGTATGAAGGATGATTAGAAATGCCCCAGGAGTACACAATGACATCTCCAATTCTGCAGGAGGCTTTGGGGGTAGTGAAATGCCAGACTGATGTATATCACTATGAGAATATCTGTAAGGCCATGTGAGTGAGCAGAAAAGTATCAGATCAACTTCAGTGTCCGTAAGTGTCAGGTCAGCCTTGTAGGAAAATCATCTTGATGCTATGGGTTATATAGGACTCTAGGAAGACACTTGGCATTCACTGTGTAGGCTATTCCCTGAAGACATCACACCAATGTTCTTTGACATTGTGTTGGAGCAGTGACTTTATCCGTGTGGATATTTGGCCAACAAGAACACCTCTGTACCTTCTTATGCTATGCATTTCTTATCTGTATTTTCTTATAATTATAGTATAATAAGATTTAGACTTGGAAGAAAACTTGAGATAGGATTATCTAGTTCAACTCCCTCATTTTACAGATGAAGAAAGTGAGAACCCAAGAGATAGGTGACCAAGATCTCACAGGAAGTTAATAGCAAAGTTGGAATTTGAACTCAGCTCTCCAAGAAAGAAAGAAAGGAAGGAAGGAAGGAAGGAAGGAAGGAAGGAAGGAAGGAAGGAAGGAAGGAAGGAAGGAAGGAAGGAAGGAACGAAGGAAGGAAGGAAGGAAGGAAGGAAGGAATGAAGGAAGGAAAGAAGGTGTTAGGAGTAAGAGGGCATTGGGAGAGTCCCTTCAATGTTTCTGCAGCAAAAAGCTTAGTGAAGTACTGGCCATAACAGGAAGAGTGTTACAAGGAAACATTATCTTTCTCTTATTAAAAAACCTAAAACATTGCGTGCAGGTTTTGTCCATGCAAAAAAAAGTACTTATGTTAATTTAGTGCCTTAAATTCTGAAGAAGTTAGAAAGACCTGAGTTCAAATCCAGCCTCATGCCCTTACTAGCTGTGTGACCCTAGGCAAATCACTTAACTGTCCCAGCTTCCTCAACCATAAAATGGGGATAATATTAGCACCTACCTCCAGAGCTGTTGTGAGGATTAAAAAAAATGATAGTGTTTGTAAAGTGCTTTGAAAACCTTAAAGCCATATACTATTATTTTGCAGAGGGGAATGTTGAGGTTCAGAGAGGTCAGTGTCGGACACCGTATAAGTGACAAACCTGGATCTTTTGATGGCATATTTGGTGTCTTAATCACTATATGATGATGGCTGTCCAGAATGGAAATGTATTTGGAAACAGTGTGGTACATCAGAAAGAACATTGCATCTAAAATCAGAGGACTTGATTGCAAATCCTACCTCTGAGCTTGAAAAACTCATTCCTCTCTTTGTATCTCGGTTTCATCAGCTGTAAAATGAGGGAGTTGGATTAGATGACCTTTGAGGTCACTTCCAGCTGTATAACTATGATCCAATGATTGTGTGTATGTATCTACGTATGTATGCACACACAGACACATATATACATATGCATGCATATATACACACATATATATACTACTGTCCTCAAGAAACAAAGTCTAAAAGAGGGCTGCAGGTAAATTATATACATAAATATACGTACATACATACATACATATATATATACACATGTATATATGTATATGTGTATGTGTATATATATATATATATATATACACTCACACACACACAGTGATTGTAGATAGATGTATTACTCATTTTGTGATCTAAACAATGAATTTTAAGAATGAATGACATTTGGCCTTCCTAAAAGTTGACACCAATAATAATATTGGCCCCCTTTTAGACTGTGAGTTTCTTGAGGACAGTAATCTGGTCTCACACAAAATGTCTATCTTCTCCACTATAGAACAACACACTGCACAATGCAGATGCTTAGTGACTGATGAATGAAAAGGTGAACGAACAGATGAATGAATGAATGAATGAATGAATGAATGAATGAATGAATGAATGGTGTCAGGAGACCTGTTTCTAGTCTGTCTTTGTTACTTATTATCAGTATCACTTATTAAGGAGGCCAAATGCCATTCATTCTTAGAGTACGTTGTTTAGGTCACAAAATAAATAGTGCATCTATCTACCAATCAGTAGCATTTTAAAAAATAGGAATTTTAATTGCATTGAACAGAAAAAAAAAAGTTTAGAATCCTAGATCAGGACTGTGAAGAGTAAGGGAACTTAGTCAGTTATTCAAGAGGAATAAGAAGAGCTCAGAAAGGGAAGTGGGAGAATTGCTAAAGTCAAATTTTTTTCCTACTTTGGCCCAAGCAGCATTAAAAGCAGTTATTTTAAATTTGCCCATGCAGATATTAATTCCTGAATTGAAATAACTTCAGATCCCCCTTTCCCAATTCATCCCAAACCCACTCTAATGTTTCCATTCTAACTTACTGTCTCTTTCTATGATTATCTATCTACCTAGTTCACTATCCTAGCTTCCCTTAAACTTTGGTTCCTCAACCAGCAATGTAGACATAGCTTTGTATTAGGCTCTGGAATTAGTTTAGCTTCTAGGTGAGGCAAATATAGAGACACAGAGATTTGTAATTTAGTTTACTTAACATTGTCAGTCTGGCTGCTGGTCCTGCTGTAACCTCAAACTTTGGTTTAACCAAACTTGTTTCATGTTCATTGAAACAAATCCTAGTAGATAAGAGATGGCACAAGGGATAGAGAACTTGGCCTGGAGACAGGAAGACCTAAATTTAAATCCAGCTTCAGATACTTACTATGTGAGCCTGGACAAGTCACTTAACTTTAGTATGACTCAGTTTCTTTAATTGTAAAATGGTGATAATAATATTACCTACCTCTTAGGGTTGTGAGAATCAAATGAGTTTACATTTGTAAAGTCATTAGTATAGTGCCTGGCACGTAGTAAATGATTAATACATGTTTCTGCACCCCACCTCCCTCCTACTTTGAGCCTCCATTCTAGTAACTAAGGACAGTTACCCTGTGCCTAAGACCTGTTTTTGGTACCCTCAGTTTTTATACAATTGTTGTATAGAAGGCCTTTGCACTGCTGTTGCCATTCTTTCTGAGTATTAGAAGTCTTCCCATAAACCATGGATAACTTCTAGGTCCAGGTCTTTCTTAGATGCTGTCAGAACTTTCCAATGCTTTCTACCTGGTTTTAGGTGATGTTTCACCTAGAATTAGGATATAAGGATTGATTGTGAGAAGTCCCTAACCAATGGAGTTGATGCCAAGTAAAGTAGATATTTCTACAGTCCCACTGTGAAAGACTGCCTGTCTCTAGATGGAACCAAAGTTCATGCCCAATCTGGCATTTCTTGTGTCCTGTACAAGGATAGACTAAATCCCTCTTCAAATTAGACTGTTTCTATCAGAGTTCAAGGGGCAATGATCAAAGTGGTGGCTGAAGTTTGAAATGCTTGGCACATGGCACTACATAGTTCTCCACCTAGGTGTTCTACTGCTGAAGCTCAGCTCTGTGTGTGTGTGTATGTGCATGTGTGTATTTTGAGCTTTTCTGCCTTGAAGTGACCTGACAGCTTCCTCTCAGCTAGTATAACCTTGGGAAACCAAGAATCACCTTTATGTCACAGTGAAAATGAGAGTAGAGCTCTAGTGATAGGTGAACCTATACTGTATGAAAATAAATTGCTATTATGATATCATCATCATCATCATCATCATCATCATCATCAATCACTCACTTTCACTTGGACAAACATTGGACCTGGATGGGGAAGATCTGAATTCTAATACCACACTAAACATTTAGTAGCTGTGTGACTTTGGGCAATTAACCTAATTTCTTTCAGCCTCAGCTTTCTCATTTGTATTAACATATGTAAATGGCATTAATACCATTTACTTCTCAGAACTTTTGTGAGGCTAAAATGATATCATTTTTGTAAAGTGTTTTGCAAATCTTAAAGTAATACATAAATGTAAATTAATAATAATAATGAATAATAAACTGTTAGCAACCTTCAAGCTTCTATTGGAAGAATCAGTCTTGGCCCTCTCACATGATTGTAGATCTACAGTTTAGGGTATCCTTGGAACCCATCTAGAGCAGCTCCCAAGTATATATATATGAAGACACTGGGGTTCAGGAACATTGTGACTTCCCTAAGGTCACATGGGCAGTAAACATATTGACCCCAGGTCCTGAGTCCTGAGCCAGAGGTCTTTCCACTAGGCAACATTTCCCTTTTCCTCAACAGTTTCCAATAGGTAAAGTGAAAACAATTTTTCACCAAATCCTAAAACCTTAGAATAGGGAGGCTCAATTTGAATCTTGGGCAAAGAAAATTTAGGACAAATAAATTTAAGATAGTGCTTCAACAGGAGATGATGCATTTATGGAATTCATTAACCCAAGTGGAGGAACATGTGGGATATTTTCAAGGTATGACTACCAAGTAATGAGCCACTTTTTTAAAGCAACATAGCAGACCTTATGCATCCTAATGAGTGCTGTCCTTCCAGGAAGCCACCTTGAAAGACTATTTATTTCAACAGAACATCCTTTGCTCAAAATTGTTTTGGGAATTCTCAGTTGGAATTGCCTTTAGGGCTAGTCTGAGAGCCACACATGAAAATCCATTTCCTAACTTTGTGCTCATACTTTGTAACCCAAAACTGTCTTATTGAGTCTGATCATCCATTTTATTACCAGACTTGACTCCAAATGATATTTAGTTATTTCCAAAAATGAAATCCACCAGCAAAATGTGAAATGTTTCTCTCACTGAAGAAGTTCTAAAAGAATGTGCTTTGGACTGTGAATGCTTTCCTCAAAACATTTTGAGCAATGACAGCATAGAACCAAGAGTCAGAGGAGATGTGTGTGATTACTGAATTTACCAATCTCATTTTATAGAAAAGAAAACCGAGACCCAGAGCAGTTAAGTAACTTGCCAAAAGTTCATAAGTAACACTAAGGTTTGAACCCAGGTACTCTAATTCTAAATTCAGATTACTTTTCACTGTGACATGATGTTTCACAAACTTCTGGAATAAGTATGTGTAATCTCCCAAGGTAACTGACACATGAAACCATAGAGTCTGAGATTTGGAAGCTACCTCAGCAGTTATCTACTTCAATTCTCATACCAAATGAGTCAATATAATTTTTTAAAAGTCACCTAACCTTTGTTTGAAGGCCTCCACAAAGAGGAAACCTCTCGAGGCAACCCATTCCACTTCAGGATGGCTCTAATTGTCAGGTGTTTCTTGACATCAAGCCTAAAGTCATTTCTTCATAACTTCTGCTCATTGTACCTTGTTCTGACTTCCGGGGTCAAATGGAAAACTCTGATCCTTTTCCATGGCATGGTACTTCAGATATTTGAAGATAGCTTTCATGTGCCCTGTTCTTCAGGATAAACATGCCTATTTTTTCAATTAATCTTTATTCAACATGAATTCGAGAACCTTCATCATCCTGCTCTCTCTCCTCTCCACCAGAGGAGTTCTATTGTGTCTAGAACTGAACACAATACTCAGATGAGGGTTGATGAGGACACACTATAGAGAGACTGTAACCTCCCTACTCTGGGAAGCTATGCCCTGCTTAATGCAGTCCAAGATCCTATTTGTTTTTTTTAACTGCTGAATCACCTTGCTGATTCATATTGAGCTTCATTCAAACCCTTGGAACACTCTTACAACCATCACTCTGTCCATATTCTTGATCTTATAATTAAGAAATTGATTTTCTTTTGTATTGAAGTACAAGATTTTACATTTATTACTATGCCAATGCTCTAGTCTGTAAGGATCCTTTTATAATCTGATGTTGTTATCCAGGGTTTTAGGGAACCTTCTCAGCTTTGCATAACATGCATGCCATCCATGCTGTTATCCAAGACATTGACCCAAATGTTAAAAAATGTGGTAGGACCAAGGACAGATCCCTATGAATATTCCCCTAGAGATTTTATACTACAGTGACACCAAACCATTAACAACCACTTTTTGAATCTTTCTATCCAACCATTCCTGAATCCATTTGATTGTAACAACACCTAATCCATCTTTCAAAATCTTCACTGTAGGGTAAGAGCGGGTTGTATACTCTTGCCCCAATTAATCAGAGAAGGCCCTGAAAATTCCAATTAATCAATTAATCAAAACTGTAAGTTAAAGCTGAACAAATAACCAATTTTATCTTTGGATAAAGACAAATGGTGCAACACAAGCAATAGCTTGTTATTTCCTGACGTATCTATAGTCCTATCTTTCTATCTCACTACAAAAATGGTTCTCAACCTTCCTAATGCCACGACCCTTTAATACTTGTATGTGGGTGTATCTGCATGTGGGCAGACCCACCTGGAGATGGATAGAGGAGCAGTGTCTCTGTTCCTAGGATAATCAGAAATATGTACTTTGCAATGGTATTAGGCAACCCCTGTGACCCCTGTGAAAGGGTCGTTTGACCCCCAAAGGGGTCATGACCTACAGGTTGAGAACCACTGGTCTACAAGAATAAGACAGTACTGGGGGTGGAGCCAAGATGGAGCAATAAAAGCACAAACTTGGCATGGGTTCTGATTCCAACCACTTCCAATACCTTAAAAAAATTACTCTAAACAAATTTTAAAGCTATAGAACCCACAAAATGACAGAAAGAAACAAATCTCCTGCTGAAGGGAGCCTGGAAGGCCAAGAGGAAAGGTCTATTGAAGCATGCTGGGATCCAAGCACAGTCCCCTGTGAGCTGGGGTTCTGGCCCCAGGGTGGCCCAGACCAGCAGTGGCCAAAGCAGACTTCAGGAGAGTAAATCACCAGCAATTGTAGTAGTTTCCAGACTTCTCAACCCATAAACGCCAAAGAGAAAATAAAAAGCCAGTGGGGAACCCTGTTGGAAGGGTGAAGGAAGAGCACAGTTTGGCTTCTGCCCCCAGGGTGAGAAGTGTCAGAGGTGCAGTGGCTGCAGTTGTTGCCATGTGGCTATTTCTAGAGGTCCTGGCCTGTAGATTATTCAGAGGGTAATAATCACTCTTGCTATGACCTGTTTGGATCTGGATCATAGTCTTAGGTGGTGGTGCTGGGGTATGTGGCTAGTGTGTCAGAACTTGTGGGGGCTGTAGAGAGGAACCCAACTAATGGCTCTGGCAGCTGCAAAACCCCCAGTGATTTGGGGCATAGGTGTCTCTATTCTGGAAGCAGAGTTCTACCATGGCAAAGAGCTCAAAAGTCAAGTAATTGAATGGAAATATGAGCAAGCAGATGAAGCACAATCAGACTATAAAATCATTTTGGGGGACAAAAAGGATCAAAGCATGGAACTAGAGGAGGCCAATGATGTCAGAAATCTTGCAGCAAAATCTTCCAAGAAAAATGTGAACTGGTCTCTGGCCATGGAGGAATTAAAAAAAGATTTTAAAAATTAAATGAGAGAAGTGGAGGAAAAATTGGAAAGAGAAATGAAAACAATGCAAGAAAATCATGAAAAGTGAATCAACACCCTGACAAAGGAGACCCAAAAAATTACTGAAGAAAATAACACCTTAGAAAGTAGACTAACACAAATGGCAAAAGAGACCCAAAAAGCCAGTGGAGAGAAGAATGCCTTAAAAAGTCGAAATTGCCAGATGAAAAAGGAATTTCAAAAACTCACTGAAGTGAATAATTTCTTCAGAATTAGATTGGAGCAATTGGAAGCTAATGACTTTATGAGAAATCTAGACGCCATTAAACATATCCAAACAAATGAAAAAATAGAAGGCAATGTGAAATATCTCATTGGAAAAACCACTGACCTGAAAAATAGATCCAGGAGAAATAATTTAAAAATTTTTGGACTACCTGAAAGCCATGATCAAAAAAAGAGCCTAGATATCATCTTTCAAGAAATTATCAAGAAAAATTGCCCTGGTATTCTAGAACCAGAGGGAAAAATGGAAATGGAAAGAATTCACTGATCACCTCTTGAAAAAGATCCCTAAAAGAAAACTCCTAGGAATATTATACCCAAACTCCAGAGTTCCTGGGTCAAGGAGAAAATACTGCAAGCAGTAAGGAAGAAACAATTCGAGTGTTGTGGAAACACAATCAGGATAACACAAGACCTAGCAGCTTCTACATTAAGAGATCACAGTGCTTAGAATATGATATTCCAGAGGTCAAAGGAGCTAGGATTAAAACCAAGAATCACCTACCCAACAAAACTGATTATAATGCTTCAGAGGAAAATATGCTCATTCAGTGAAATAGAAAACTTTCAAGCATTCTTGATGAAAAAAACCTGGCCTGAACAGAAATTTGAATTTCAGATACAAGAAGGCACAGAAGCATGAGAAGGTAAACAAGAAAAAGAAATCATAAGGAACTTATTAAAGTTGAACAATTTACATTCCTACATGGAAAAAATGTTCATTTTAACTTGTGAGACTTTTCCCAATGTGTGGATAGTTGAAGGGAGTAGATAGATAGATAGATAGATAGATAGATAGATAGATAGATGGATAGATACATACATACATATATACATACACACACATACACATACATATACATACACATACATATACATATATGTATATATGAGTGTGTGCATATGTGTATACATGTATACATGGGGGCACAGGATGAGTTGATTATGAAGGAATAATATCTAAAAATAAAATTAAGAGTTGAGAAAGGAACATATTGAGAGAAGGAGAAAGGGAAAAACATATTAGGGTAAATTATCTTATATAAAAGAGGCAAGAGAACACTGTTACAATGGAAGGGAAGAGTAGGAAGGTGAAAGGGAATGGGTGAAATTTACTGTCATTGAATTTGGCTTAAGGAGTGAATAACATGCACATTCAATTGGGTATCTTACCCTACAGGAAAGTGGGGGAAGGGGATAAGAGGGGGGATGATAGAAGGGAGGGCAGGTTGGGGAAGAGGGTAGTCATGAGCAAACACTTTTGAAAAGGGGCAGGGTCAATGAAGAAAACAGAATAAGTGAGGGGTGGGATAGGAAGGAGGGAAATATAGTTAGACATTCACAATATAACTACTATGGAGGTGTTTTGAGTAGCTATACATGTGCAGCCTGTGTTGCATTGTTTGTCTTCCCAGTGAGGGTGGGTGAGGAGGGAAGAAAGGAAAGATTATGGAGCTTAAAGTTGCAACTATAAATGTTGAAAAAAGATTTTTTATGTGCAACTGGGAAGTAAGATATCCTGGAACTGGGGTATAGAGAATTTTTTTTGTGGGGAGTGATGGGGGAGGATATAAGAGAGAACAAATTGGGGGAAGAGGTGTTTAGTAGGCTGGCTATTTTGGGGTGGGGGTATGGAAAAGATGGGGAGTAAAATTTGTAACTCCAAATCTTGTGGAAATGAATGTTGAAAACTAAAAAAAACATAAGTTGGAAAAATAATACCAAGACAGTTCTGAACAGTAAAATCCTGCAGCAGCCCAGTCCAGTGGTTGAGGATCTCTAGCCAGGCTTCTAAGAAAGAATCAAATTCAAGGAATGGGAAAGCATATATTTTTCCTCTCCTTCCCTCCACCCCCTTCCACCCCAGAGAACAAAGTTGGTAGCAGAAATCAGAGGAGACAGTGGCAATGATCACCACAGTGGTAAAGGATGACAATAGAAGACGCTTCTGCAGACAGATATGGAAATACAGTCATCCAGAGCTGGTAACAATTTCAGAGATCATGAGCCTTCATAATATAAAGAGCTGATGGCTATAAACAAAGATCCAACTCTCAGAGCCTAGAAGCCAAGTATACCTTATGAAGATTCTACAAAAGGAGAAAAGGACTTAAAGCAACCAGGAGGTATGAGTTATCTGTGCCATATGTCTTCTCCACAAAGTTATGACACTGCTTTCTTGCTACAAATTTTATTTTTCTCTTCCCAGGTATCTGGAAAAGGAAAGTGGATCCTTGGTTTCAGTGGAATATTTTGTAATAGTATCATCATCATATTATTATTATATTTGTTATTATAATTATTTAACATCATATATGATAACATATAATCATATTCTATATTGTACATGCTATATATAATTAGACACTCTTATATATTTTATCTTATTTATATTTTTATATTTATCTTGTATATTTTGTATGTATGCATATAATACAAAAATTATTTTGTATTTTGTATGTAAATTTTATATTTATTATTAGAATTTTTTATATTATATATGATAGTATATAATTATATACTGTATACAATGAATTATATATAGAGAGAGAGAAGAGAAGAGAAGAGAAGAGAAGAGAAGAGAAGAGAAGAGAAGAGAAGAGAAGAGAAGAGAAAGTATTTAATTATATAAGCAACTCACTTCATACTCACAACAGCCTCAGGAAGTAGGTATTATCATTACCCCCATTTTACAGATGAGGAGACTCAGAAACAATTAAATAACTTGTCCTAAAGTACACAGCTAGTAAGTAACAGAGGCTAAATTTGAACTCGTTTTCCTGACATAGATGTCTCCTCTTGTTTGTGCCAACTGTTCTTATATTACCTGCTTAGTAAATGGCCTTTCCTAAAATACAATTGCGACTCCTAGCTGATTGTCAATGGGGAAGACTAATGGGGGCTCATGAGTTACAGTAATAGGAAACCTAGTCTCTTTTTTTTTTTTGCTTTTTGGAGGGCAGTTGGGGTTAAGTGACTTGCCCAAGGTCACACGACTAGTTTTTTGTGTTAAGTGTCTGAGGCCAGATTTGAACTCAGGTACTCCTGACTCCAGGGCCGGTGCTCTATTTACTGCACCACCTAGCTGCCCTGGAAACCTAGTCTCTTAATGTTACCACTAGAACACTGAGAGCAGTAGCAGCCCCTCAGGGGTTAGAATTTCTAAAGTAGTAGTTAGTTGTCCTCCAGTGACCTAACCTGTGAATACAAGTGGGAAATAGGGAAGCTGCCAGATGAGGGGCTACCAGAATGTGAGATACTTTATCAAAAACTTTGCTAACTCTTAATAACTAGATCTGTAGCATTTTTTCTTATCTATTGGTTTAGTAGTCTTGTCAAAAAAATTAGATGAATTTAGTATAACCTATTCTTGATGAAATTATTGTGTGTATCAATGTTTATATGTCTAATCACAAATCCTCTTTGTAGATGTTTTTCAACCATCTCCTTAATGATCTATTGTAATGAGAATGGGAATTTGAAGATCTTTCCTGTCCCTTAATATACCTGGGGAGATTTTGAAGACCTTCCCTACTTTGAAAGTAAACTCTGCCCCTAAAAGGCTAAATGTAGTCACATGGAGTCTGTGGTGGGAGGAGTTTGCTGAAGGGAAGCAGAGCCCACAGGAAATTGGTCAGAGCTAGCCAGATGGTGGGGGAGAGAAAGATGCTCATTAAGGAGATAGAGAGGTTTGGGAGTAAATATTGATCTTGCATTGGTCTGTGGGAAGGCTGAAGGATGCTATAGCTCTCAGCCTTATTATGGCTTCTGAATATCTTTGGTACTATAATGGAATAGGCTTATTGTTTTTGCAATTTGGTTTTCTGATGTCTAAATAAAGGTTCAGTTCTGTCCTCTACCTGGAGAATCTGGTATATTTTGTGTTCCAAAATCATGTGATATTTATAGTAACGGTCTTTATCATGATCATGGGCACTGTAAATATTGCATTGGTGCTGCATGTATTCTAGAATTTTTCCAGGAAGTTAAGCTCACTGGCCTATAAGCAGGCTGTTCTTTTTTTTGTTATTGGAACATTTGATCCTCTCTAATCTTGTGGCACTTCTCCCTTTCCTCGTGGTCTTTTGAATATCACTGACCAAGGCTCAGCAATCACAGTTGCCACTTTTTTTTTTCAGGACCCAATGATGAGATTTAGTTGGGCCCAAGGATCTGAATTCAGATTAAGGTTCCCTTATTCACTCCTGGTTTATCTAGATATCAATTCCATGTGAACCATTTTTCCCCCATCATTTCTGGTGTAAAGAATCCTCTTTACAACATACCAGAAAGTGATCATCCAGCCTTTGCTTAGGGACTTCCAGGGAGGGAGAGCTGTACTCCCTCCTCAGGCACCTCACTCCACTTGGGGATAGCTCTAATTGTTAGGAAGCTTTCCTTTGCACCAAACCTATTTCTTTCTAATTGCTCTTCTTTGTCCTCTAAGGTCAAGCAAATGTAATTCCTTTCCTACATGACAATTCTTCAGATACTGATGACCTAAGTCTTTTCTTCTCTGTTATAAAAATTCTCAATTTCTTCTGCTTATCCTCATCTGGCGCAAATGATGTGCTTCATTCTAGTTGATTTACTCTGGCCATTACCTAGCTTATCAATGGAATCTTGGTGGAAGTCATCTCATGTTAAAGATAATCTGTAGGGAATGGATGTACAAGTTGTGGTATATGATCATGATGAAATATCACTGTGCTCTAAGAAATGATGAGCTTTATGATTTTAGAAAAACATGGATAGATTTGCATGAAATAATAAACAAAATGAGCAGAATTAAGAGAACATTGTATACAGAAAGAGAAAAATTGTATATATGTACATATATATGTGATGGTTACAATACCTTGGGTGGGAATGGGGAGGGAAGAAAAAAAGGGAAAATGTTTCATAACTTTATCATACATTTAATAGAAATAGCAAATTATACATAATAGAATTGCCATTTCATTGACAATCATGCCTTTTCTATTCTACTACTATATTATAGAAATGCTTGTTTTATTTCTTAAATTCAAAATGAAATAAATTTTTTAAAAAATATATTAGAATAATTTAGTAAAAAAAAAAACCACTCTGTGCATTCACTTCCACTAAAACCAAAGCTGGTGAACTCCCACCAATATGTTTTACTTTTAATAGTCAGCTAGAGGCAAGTATTAGGAAGGAAGGAGGAAAAGGATTTGTGTAGCACCTACTATGTGCCATATATTGTGCTAAGTACTTTTTTTTACAAATAATATTCTATTTCATAATAAGATAATTATTTAATTTGTTTAAAAATAGATCAGTGCAAAAGAATTTATTAAATAGTAAGAAATATGACTATATCTTTTTGTAGTGGCTAAGATTTGGAAGACAAGGGGATGCCCATCAATTGGGGAACGACTGAACAAGCTGGGACACATGATTTTGGTAGAATATTATTGTACAATAAAAATTAGTAAGCAGTATGATTTCAGAAAAACCTGGAAAAACTTAACATGAACTAATGTAAAAGTGAAGTAAGCAGAACCAGGCAAAAGTTGTATAAAGCAAAAGCAATATTGTATGATGAATTGTGAATGACTTAGCCATTCTCAGCAATACATTGATTCAAGACAATCCCAAAGGACTCATAATAAAAAATGCTATACACCTCCAGAGAAAGAACTGATGTTGTAAATACAAACTGAAATGTGCTGTTTTTCTTTCCTTCTTCCTTTCTTTCTTTCTTCCTTTCTTTCTTTCTTCCTTCCTTCCTTCCTTCCTTTCTTTCTTTCTTCCTTTCTTTCCTTCTTCCTTTCTTTCTTCCTTCCTTCCTTCCTTCCTTTCTTTCTTTCTTTCTTTCTTTTTACCTTCTTTCTTCCCTTCCTTCCTTCCTTCCTCTCTCTCCTTTCTTCTCTTTTTTCTTTCTTTCTTTCTTTCCTTTCTTTCTTTCTTTCTTTCTTTCTTTCTTTCTTTCTTTCTTTCTTTCTTTCTTTCCTTCCTTCCTATCTTCTTTCCTTCCTTCCTCCCTTCCTTTCTTCCCTTCCTTCCTTCCTCTCTCTCCTTTCTTACTTTCTTCTCTTTTTTCTTTCTTTCTTTCCTTCCTTTCTTTCTTTCCTTCCTTCCTTTCTTTCTTTCTTTCTTCCTTCCTTCCTTTCTTTCTTTCTTTCTTTCTTTCTCTCCTTCTTTTCTTTCTCTCCTTCTTTTCTTTCTTCTTACCCTCCTTCTTCCCTTCCTTCCTTCCTCTCTCTCCTTTCTTACTTTCTTCATCTCTTTTTTCTTTCTTCCTTTCTTTCCTTCCTTCCTTCCTTCCTTCTTTCTTTCTTTCTTTCTCTCCTTTTTTTCTTTCTTCTTACCTTCCTTCTTCCCTTTCTTCCTTCCTTCCTTCCTCTCTCTCCTCTTTCTTACTTTCTTCCTCTCTTTTTTCTTTCTCTTCTTTCTTTTCATTCATTCATTCAGTCAGTCAGTCATTCATTCATTCTTTCTTTCTTTCTCTCCTTCTTTTCTTTCTTCCTTCTTCTTTACCTTCCTTCTTCCCTTCCTTCCTTCCTTCCTCTCTCTCATTTCTTACTTTCTTCTCTTTTTTCTTTCTTTCTTTCCTTCCTTCCTTCTTTCTTTCTTTCTTTCCTTCCTTCCTTCCTTCTTTCTTTCTTTCTTTCCTTTTTTCTTTCTTCTTACCTTCCTTCTTCCCTTTCTTCCTTCCTTCCTTCCTCTCTCTCCTCTTTCTTACTTTCTTCCTCTCTTTTTTCTTTCTCTTCTTTCTTTTCTTTCATTCATTCATTCATTCTTTCTTTCTTTTTTTCATTTCCCTTTCTTCCTTTCTCTCTCTTTCTTCAAGCCTTCTTGTACAAAAATGAATAACATGTAAATGTTTTACATGATTGGTCATGTATAACCTATATTGGATTGCTGACCATCTCAGGGAGGGGGGAAGAGAGGGAGGAAGGGAGGGATCAAATCTAGAACTCAAAACTTAGAAAAAAACTGTTTTAACATGTAATTGAGGAGATTTTCTAAGGAAATGTAGCTGTAGGGGCTAGGTGGCACAGTGAATAGAGCACTGGCCCTGGAGTCAGGAGGACCTGAGTTCAAATCCTGCCTCAGACACTTAACACAAAAACAAGTTGTGTGACCTTGGGCAAGTCACTTAACCCCAACTGCCCTCCCCCCAAAAAATGAAAAAAAAGAAATGTAGCTATAGAACATTTTTTCAGTAAATCTGGGGCCCATTCCTACAAATACACATACCACAAATGGGATGAATGTACATATGAAGGCAGCATAAGCATCAAGGGAACACATTTGGAAGGGTAACTTCTGCCTTAAAGAAAGCAGAGCCATTGATGTCCTCTAGTGATATCAACCTTCTGTCCCCACTGTGAATTCGCAGTGGTCTCTGATCGATATGAGGTCTCCTCTAGGAACCATTCAACTGAATATTTTTAATCAAATGCTGCTCTACTGGACATGTGCAGTCTTTGCCAGAATCTATCAGGAATGGATCCCCTTGTCACATGACTATGAAATAATTCTCTGCTGAGAGCTTCTGGTTTCAGTGGAAGTCAGTAACTATCCTCTTCTTGTGAGAAAAGTGAGCTGTCCATGGTCTTTTATTTCAAAGCCACTTTGTAGTCCTTTGAGAAAAGCAGCTACCATTCACATAATAGCTATAAGAGGGGTGAAAATTGTGAAGTTGCTTCTCGAATTTTTTTTCCTTTGCAATTAACCTCACTTGTCATCTTGAGTTTTGATCATTTTACAGGTAGCAGGATGTGCTTAGCCATCGGTTCTAAGTTCTCTAGAACAAAGAACAGGTACATTTCTATCTTCGAGATTATTACTTTCCAGTTCCAGTCCATCTTTCTAAATTTATAGGTCACTAAATTTGATGTCATGAATTCTAGCTAGTGGTTAGCATTCTGAGTAAATCCAACGTATGGACTCCCATCAAGCTGGTAGTTCACTAAAACCTCCAGAATTTTTTCAGACAAACTAATTTCCAAACACGTCTCCTCCATCTTTTTCTTCAGAAGTTAATTTTTTTTAAAAAAATCTGAATCATAAGACTTCACCTTTATTCGATTGTTAGATTGAAATATTACTGTTAGATTTTGTCATAACTTCCAGAGTCTCAAGAGCTTTTTGGATCATGACACTGGCATCTAGTGTTTTGACTACTTCCTTCCAGTTTTGTGACATCTAAAATGTTGATAAGTATGCTATCTAGTTAAGTCAACTCAACAAGCATTTATCAAGCTCCTACTATATGTTAGATATTGTGCTAATGACTCAGGATACAAAGAAAGGCAAAAACAGTCCCTATTCTCAAAGAGGTAAGCAAATGGGTGAGACAATGTGAAAACAATTATGTACAAACAAGACATATATGTATATGTTTGTGTGTATGAGTGTGTGTATGTATCTAGACCTATTGTATTTACAGAAGCAAGATATACATGTACACAGACACATATATGTATACATATATTTGTATGTGTATGAGAAATTGGAGAATTTCAGAAACAAGCATTAATGGAGATTAGGAAAAGCTTCTTGCAAAAGGTGATATTTTATGGGTGGCTAGGTGGAGCAGCGAGTAGAGCACTGGCCCGGGAGTCAGGAGGACCTGAGTTCAAATCTGGCCTCAGACACTTAACACAAAAACTAGCCATGTGACCTTGGGCAAGTCACTTAACCCCAACTGCCCTCCAAAAAAACCCAAAAACAAAAAGGTGATATTTTAGCTGAAACCTTAAGGAAACCAGGGAAGTTAGGAAGTGAAGATGAAGAAGGACAGAATTCCAAGCATAGAAATGGTCAGCAGAAGTGCAAACTGTGCAAATGGAATATATTGTGCACAAAGAACATCAAAGAGGTTAGTGTCACTGGATCCTAGAGAATCCAGAGGAGAATACGGCGTAGGAAGACTAGGAAGGTCAGAAGGGGGCCAGGAACAGGAATTCTAGAACTTATTTTCAATGTAAGCATTCACACTTTGGAAATAAGCAGCTGCTACAAACTAAAATGGGTTGATTTATTGTTTTGTTGTTTTCTTTTTTAGATTTTGAAAATAGAGGAAATGTTCATAATTCAGGTTAAATTTAAAAGTGTGTCATGTGTGCATTTTTGCAAGCTGATAGTTAAACATTTATACACTATATAGAACCCTGTTATAAAAGGCTTTAAAAACATCACAGGATGATGGTGCCTTCCATAGCAATAGGGAAATTAGAAAGAGGTGAGGGTTTTGTGAGGGAAGAAGGCAAAAAACGTCTTGGATATGTTGAATTAGAGGGGTCTGTGGGACATGCAGCATGACGTGTATAATAGAGAGTTTGAGGTGCTAGATTTGAAGTTGAGTTAATTAGTCATAGGTCTGAGAATCATCTGTGTAGGCCATCTATGCTTTTATCCAAGTTATTGACAAAAAAATGTTAAACAGAATAAAGCCAAATCTTTTTCTTATTTTCTTTCTTCCTTTCTTCCCTTCTTTCTTTCTTTCTTTTTGTCTTTCTTTCTTTCTTTCTTCCTTCCTTCCTTTCTTTCTTCCTTTCTTTCTTTCTTTCTTTCTTTCTTTCTTTCTTTCTTTCTTTCTTTCTTTCTTTCTTTCTTTCTTTCTTTCTTTCTTTCTTTCTTTCTTTCTTTCTTTCTTTCTCAGGTGCAGGCTGCAATGCCTGCTGGCTATTTATTTTGTATTAGGGCCCTGTAAGCTCTCTTGCCTCTAGTGGACTCCACAGACACCATCTCTCCAAAAGGCTTTGAAGAATGATCTATGAAGGACGCCACAAAACATCTCAAGATCAATTGCTGTAATTATCCCCTGAATAATTTTCTGCCATTATTCAGGCTGTACATATTGTACATGAAAGGCTACGTTGAGCCAAACCAGAAGCTTGCTGGTTCCAGGATTTACAGCTTATTGTACAAAAAAGATTTAGAAGGCAACCCTTAGGAAATACATCTGGAGATTGTTAAAAGGATAAAGGAAATATAAGTTCTTTTAATCTTAATATTCTTTATGCAACACTCATTACCACTAGATATATCTTCTAGTTAAGCCTTCCACAAGGATGAAAAGGCTATTCATTTTCCTTTTCTATGACTAAGAAAATTATCACCCAAAATAATGGCAATAATGATAATGATGATGACAGTAATAATCAAATGTTTTGGTACTTATAGGCCTGTCCAACTTCCTTATTTCTTAGACTTTAAGGGAAAAAATTAAATCCCCCTTCTAGGACCCGAAAATTGTGAATATTCTAGTTGACTTATTGTCATTATCTATACATTAGGTAAAGAAAAGAAAATCCTTCTCCCCACCTTTTTAAACATAAGCTGGGAGCAAAACATCACTGACTTTTCTAAATATCTAAGGCAAGCCAGATTAAACCAGAATTGCTGGGAAAAAGCATAGGGCCTCATTTTGAAATAATTATGATAATGATAATAACCATTAGTAATACAGGTTAAAGGGGAGAATAAAACTCCATATATTTGCCATTGCATTCATCATTAATATTAACTGCCTTTGGCTCAGCTGGGACTTAATACTTCCTTTCCCAAATGAGAGCACTAGGGTGATAGGGCATCACTGGCTAGACAATAATACACTTCAGCAGCAAATTTCCTGAGTCATGCTTGATGGTCCTCTCCCTGGAAAGGCTATTTAAAATAATAATAAGACTAGAGTTTGGACATAACTAAGGTGCTTTAGCTTTTTTTTTTGCAACCAGACACTAAAAAAAAAAAATCAAACTCAAGATTGTTTAAGCACTAATGGAAAATGATGTTTTCATAATAAGAGAATTCATTTAGAAGAATCCATTAGTGTCCAGAGGGGTTATTGAATTGACAACAGCCATTTAAACTTAGTGGCTAAAATCCACTGGATAGAAGAGCCAGACTCTAACAGCTGAGTGTCATTAGTCTACAGGGTGAGGAGTATGTGTTCTGGGTCTAAATGCAACTGGGCATGCTGCTACCGGAGAAAGGATGAAATGAATTAGCCTTGATATGCTAAGCTGAATGGTATGTAGCAGAATAGTCCCGTTTTCCTGATGTTTAAAAGAGAGCAATAGTAATAACACAGGAGTTAGGGACTATACTAATAAAGGTGGCACTATAGGGAACTCTCAGGTGCAAGAATTCTCTCTTCCATTGCATGTTGGTGCCTTCTCTGCGATTTATAGTCTTAGAGATTTTCATAGAGCACAGAGGTGAATTAACTAACCTGGTGTCATAGTGTCAGAATGTGTCAGAAGCCGGATTTGAATTCAGATCTTTGGGGCGTTCAAGCTAGGTCTCTATCCACTGTACCATGCTAGTAACAACAACAACAATGATGGCAATAGTGACAAGGACAGCCCATCTCTTTCTATAACATTAGAAAGCTTTCTTTCTTTGCATATATTATCTCATTGGACGTACACAGCAACCCTGTGAGGTAGTTGTCATTATTATTCCCAGTTTTTTATACAAGGGAACTGAGGATAAGAAAAGTTAATTTAATTTCTCAATATGGGGGTGGTTAGGTGGCACCAGCTCTGAGGTCAGGAGAGCCCAAGTTCAAATCCAACCTCAGACACTTGACAGTTACTAGTCATATGACCTTGGGAAAGTCACTTAACCCTAACTGCCCTGCCTTCCCCCCTTCAAAAAAGCAGTAAATAAGTAAATCAAACAATCAATCTAATTTCTCAATATGACATGGTTAGTGTTAGAAGTGATATATGGACATGTGCCTTCCTGGCTCCAAATGTAGCTATTTGCCTTCTCACATTGAAATGTTAGTGGAAAAGGATGAGGTGAGAGCAAAAAATTGGGATATGGTTATGGATGAGGGGAAGTAGGAGACAAAAGAGCTCCAACTGCTTTCCTCAGAGGTCTCAATTACACTAATCCACAAGCAGTGATTGCAGGCTTCTTGAAAGCATGCTTATTTCCTTCCCATTTTACTCTTCTTGGGGAAAGAACACACCATGAAGGAGATAATAGAGCAAAATAGAAAGATGACTGGATTGGGAATCAAAAGAACAGGACTCTAATCTTAATTCTGCCACTAACTCCCTGGGCAATCTTCAGTAGGTCACTTTTCATGAGATCACAGATTTCGAATGGGCATAGAGATGGTCTTATTTTACGAATGAGAAAACTAAAGTTCAGAAAAATGGAGGGATTTTCTCAAGACCACACAGATAGCAGGTTGTAGAGCTGGGAGCTGAGCCCAGACCTTCAGACTACAAATGAAATTATCTTTCTGCTACATCACATTTTGTTTCCTTTTCTGTAAAATAAGACATTTGTATTAGGAGGCCTCTTAGGTCCCTTTTAGTTGGAAAATCTATTATTCTATGGGCGACGTGGCTGAGTCCACTGTGGTTTTCGTGGAATGGGACCAAATGTTAGTTAGATTTCTTATTGTAACCTGGAGGCCCATTACTTCAGCTTGACTGAAAATTTCTGGAAATTTTTTCAAGTTTTATCAAATAGGTTATTTTATGTATTTGGTTAGGAGGTTATTAGGAATGAAAAGGGCCTATCAATCAGTAAAAATTTATTAAACACTTATTAATTGACAGGCTCTGGAGATATAAATACAGTATATGAAATAATCTCTACATGCAAAGAAATGGCATTCTGAAGGGTAGAGTAGGACTAATAACAAGGAAAGATAGAACTGCATAATATATATACATATATACATAGGCATATAGCATGTGCACACATAATCATAATGCATGCATGCATGCATGTATACACACATATGTGTGCACCCATATATATGTTTAAGATTGTGAACCCCTTTAAAGTTGCTTTCCTTTAGTAAAGCAAATCAAAGAACCTGTGCTAGCAGTCACCTGGGTATTCTAAGGTGCTCGCTGTCACAGTATGGTGGTAAAAGTCAAAGAATTAAAGATAGTTGGTTTTAGTCTTTCCTTAAAATGGAGGTTCCAGGAGGAACTTAGCAAATTAAGAACCAGGCCACAGTGGTCAAGTGGAAAGGTGACTAAAGCAAAGAGGGAGGGCGATAATGGTTGAGGAGATCAGGAAGGCTTTCCATAAAAAAGTGGTACTTGGAATGAGTCTTAAAAAAAGAGAAGGATTCCATGAGTTCGAGGTTAGGGGGGAGTGAATTCCAGGCATCAGAGATAGACAGTACAAAGACAAGGAAAGATACAATGTATGAAACATAAATAAGGTCTATTTGACTAGATGGAAGAATGTAAGAAGGGGATAATACATAATGATACTGAAAAGATAGATTGGGAACAGGTTATGAGGCATTTACAAACCTAAACAGAAGAGCATATATTTGATTCTAGAGGAAATAGGAAATCTCTAGAGCTTATTGAACGGGGGAATGACATAGTCAGATCTGGGATTAACAAAAATTACTTTGGCAGTAAGAATGGACTGAAGTGGGCAGTCTCAATAGAAGGATCATGCAAAACCTTAGCAAAAGATGATGAGGGCCCAAACTAAAGTGGTTGTTATTTGGGTAGGTAGAAAGGAGTCAGATAGCAGTGTATTATGAAGGTAGAATTGACAACACTTGACAATTAACTATGTAGAGGATGACCACATGAAGAATGAAAACACCAAGATTGTGAAGCTTACTAGAAGAATGGTGGTTTCCTTACAGGAACAGAACAGATTTGGGGAGAGGAGAGAATGAGTTCTGCTTTCAGCATGTTGAGTTTGATATGTCTCTGGGATGTCTCAAATATGCACTAGTCACAGGTTTGAAGTTCAGGAAAGATACTGGATCTAGAGTTATAGGTTTATGAGTATTCTGAGGAGAAATGATAGTGAAAACTCATGAAGAGTTGATAATGTTACTGAGAGAGAATTCAGAGAGAAAATATTTGGGGGCCTAGGACTGAGGTTTCCAGAATACCTACAACTATAAAGGGTGTGATGTGCCAGCCAGTAAATAGAACACAGGCATTGGAGTTGGGGAAACCTGAGTTTAAATGCTACTCTGATGAGATTTAGCTATGTGACCCTGGGCAAGTCACTCAACTGAATTCAGCCCCAATTTACTTATCCATAAAAATAGGGATAATAATAGCAACCAATTCACAGGACTTTTAGGAAGATTGAATGAAATCATATATGTAAAACACTTGGCAAACTTTATAGTACCATACAAATTAAAGTTATGAAAGGTGATGCTGATCAACCATAGAAGGGGACTGAGAAGACAAGCTTAAACATGGGAGGGGAACCAAGAGAGAGTAGGGTCATGTAAGAACTGAGAAGAGAGAGCATCCCAGAGAAGAAGGTGAACAATAGGGTCAAATGCAACAAATAAGTTAAGAAGAAAGAGGACTGAGGAAAAACAAAACAAAACATTAGACTTAGAAGTTGAGAGCATTGGTAACTTTGGAAGCAACAGTTTCAGTTGAATGATTGAAGTTGGAAGCCAGATTACAAAGGTTTGAGGAATGAGTAAGAGAAAAGTAAGTGGGGGCATTGAATAGAGACAATATTTTTCTGTCTGACAGGAAAGGGAGGAGAAATATAGACAGACAGCTTAAGAGGATGTTAGGCTTTAGTGAAAGCATTTTTCCCCTTTAAGATGGGAAAGTCTTGAGCGTTAAGTGAAAGGACCTCAGAAAACTGATTCCCCTCTGTAGGCTTTCCTTTTAGTAGGGGGGAAAAATAAAAAACAAAACAAACAAAAAAAACAACCCCCAGCCCCTTCAAGTCTTACCCAAAGGATCATCACAGGATTGAGAAAATGGCGGTACACTAAGCAGACACCAAAGCTTCCATATCACTCTCTGTCTCTGTCTCTCTATCTCTGTCTCTGTCTCTCTGTCTCTGTCTCTCTGTCTCTGTCTCTCTGTCTCTGTCTCTCTGTCTCTTTGTCTCTCTGTCTGTCTGTCTCTCTGTCTGTCTGTCTCTCTGTCTGTCTCTCTCTCTCTTTCTCTCTCTCTCTCTCTCTGTCTCTCAAATTTGAGGATAATTGCACTCATCAGAGTAATTGCCCAGAAGCACTATTAGCTAATGAGATTAGCCAGGAGTCCTGTCCAGCACTGATTAATCAAAGAATAATGCCAATGCACCTGCAATAAAAAATTTCTCATTCTTCTTTTTCCTTTCTTTTTTCTTCTCTTCTTCTTTAATTTTGAAGAACAGAAAAAGGAGCTATATTGGTGTTTGAAAATGGGACAGCATCCTTTGCATTTTCTTGTTTTATAAAAAGCCAAGGGTCCCTAAGTCTAACATTGCTTGGGACATAGTGAGTGACTCTTAATATACCTTCCAGGTAGAGGAATAAAATCCAGAGTAAAAAAAAGGTTAGACCTTTTAGAAGTGTCAAAAATGCTCAAAAGGCCTTGTCCAGGCATAGAATCATCTCTCAATGCATCAGTTTCCCTATTTATAGCAGAGAGAGGAAAGAAAATGGAATTCACTCATTCACTTGTTCAACAAGCAATCGTGGGGGAGGAGGGGGTTGTTGAGCCTTACTATATGCTACATGTATTTAAAGGTTCCTGTCCTTAAGAAATTTTTCATCTACCTTTCTAATGAGGTCAGGCTACAGGATAGTCCCATTTATAACTACATATACTAGTTTAGAAAAATCCTTTAAGGCAGCATGTCATAGAGTATAGAGAGCTAGTCCTGGAGTCAGGGAGGCCTTGGTTCAAGACTGGCCTCAGACACATGGTAACTATGCGACCTCAAATTATCTCTGTGTGTCACTTTCCTCATCTGTGAAATGGACGCATCGGATTAGATACCCTCCAAGATCCCATTCATCTCTACACCTATGACCCTAAGTGGCAAAGCAAATGGTAACCTACTTTTGTAGAGGGAATTTACTCACTATGAGTTCCCTGTACAGCTAAATTCATAGGTCTAGTTAGAGAGAGAGAGCAAGAGCGAGAGTGAGAGACACACACGCACACGCACGCACACACACACACACACACACACACACAAAGAGAAAACTTAGTTCCAAAGAATTAGACTATAATTGAAATGTACTGCACCATATTTGTTCTTTGTTGAATAATTCAGAAGTCACTTCAGGATCATTTTTTGAACATTCATTCATTGATTCACTCATTCAGCAAACTTCTATTAAGTTCCTACTATATCATTATAGTCAGTGTTGGGAGTAGGGAGGGGGACAGATATATAACGTTAATCCATTGGCATTATACCAGAAATAGAGTGATAGAAAGTCCCAATCAATATAATGCTGGATAATAGAACCTTTATTGTAGTTTTATGTTGCCATTGTGTTAGGGATAGAGGGGTGGAGAGAATGTATTTTTACTTACTTGACATGAATAACGCTATTTTAGAAGAAGCTTCCATTTTCATGAAAATGGGCAGTCACATCTCTTCGCTATCTTTGGCTTTCCTTAACTCCAGATATTGGGCAAGGCAAACCAACAGACAGAGATCCCTTTCCGAATGCATACCTAAAACCAATGACAGACTACCAGAATAGGAAGTCCCAGCCCACTCCCTACAAACAAAACAAACTGCACCCAAGGTCAGTTGCTGACCTGTTGTGAATTCAATCTAATTATATTTTTCATATACTTGTGGTAAATGGATTATGTGACTCCTTTCTCAGTATACAAACTGATACTTCTCCCTGGCTTGGCTTATAACTATCAATGAAATAAAATGATTTTACTAACTTGTACACATAGTGAAAGAGAGAGACATGTTTGGGAACACCCATGAGAGCAGATATAGCCACAATAATTCAGATTGGTGGCACTACTGGAATAATTCTCAACCTCTGATGCTGTTGCTTACTGCCTTCCTGAATCAAATGTCACGTACTGGTCCAGTAATGTCATCAAACTATGATCTGCTTTCTTTGTGACTACATATTACTGAAGCCCTCTATCAGTCAATATTTTCTCTGCTCAGCAAGTACATAATGGTAATGGGGTTCACCATTCTCTCCTACTACCATCTTCTGGTTCTCTACTTACTGAATTACAGCTATTTTGTTCCATTTCCACCTAGAAAGGGTCTGATACCTCTTTTAGTTAATGCTCCAAGGTTATATATCAGCTACTTTGTGATTCAGACCCACAGCTGTGGTCAGTCAACCAGAGAAGATTAGATTTCAAGTTAATTTTAAGGCTTTTAAAAAACAAACTTTTTTTTTCTTTCCCAGCTTTCTCTCTCTGAATTCAATCTATTTTTGGAGGTGGAAAGGGAAAATCCCTTTCTACTTCTACCAACCCCACCATACCCTAAGCTACATTGCTCAAATCACTTTATGAGAGCTTTATTTAGCAATACTATTTAGCATAACTACAGAAACAGGATGGAGTAAGCAACTTTTGACCTGTCTTCCTGAATTTCCTGTAATTTACTCAGCATTCCATTAGTTTTTGAGACTGCTTTTATGAAAATGTTAGCCCTTAATGATGACTGTTGAAATTCTTTCCAGTGTCTTTTCTAAAAACAAAACAAAACAAAACAAAACAAAACAAAAAAACAACCTATGTTCTTTGAGCTGCTACATTTACTTTGTGGGGATCCTTCCAAACAAAGAAACAAAAAAAGTGGTATCTCACTTATTAGACAGTACAACTGTTTAGGCACCTCTCAAAGGAATTTATGGTTTAAGAGAATCTGAACTGACAATTGGAAACGTGAAACAGAGGGGTTTTTATTATTTACTTGACCCTATCCTCTCCATTCTTCAAATGTTTCATGAGGAAGAAATTGGCATATGCTTAAGTCAGATAAGTTTCTCGACCCCGTTGTGTGTTTCTAACATCTGCATTTACTGTACTTGCAGGGGAGGTGAAGAGATCAGAAATGTGGAAATTAACCTGCCAAAGATGTAAGGTAAATATAATCATGTCTGGTAAGAAAAAGCCAAAGAAAGTCAAACAAAGAAAAAAGAACAGAGAACATAGAAGCTTTGCTACGGCCTACAGAAAATTTGGAGTAACTGTTTGAAAATATCTTATCCAAGGGCCATAAAAACATGTCAGAAATGTAAAATAGCAGTGCCACATGCCTGCTTTTAAAACCTGTTCTTTGATTGAATCCACGGGAAATGGTGGAGGTAGGGGCAATGGGTCTAGACAATGAAATACTTAGAGAAGATTAAGATGAAGGAGAGACCAGCATCTCTGGTTCACATAGTGACGGATTCAGCCACATGCTCACAGTTTTAAGAATATAGGAAATTAAGAGGGGGCTACAGGGAAGAGAAAGAGCAGGGAAAGAGCTGGAGCTATTGGGAGGGGGGGAAGAATGAGGGACCAAAAAAACTTGAAGCTAAAGTCCTCACATAAACCTTTGGGGACCGAATAATAAATTGCAGCTAAATGAAAGTGTTACCAAAGCAGATGGAGAATAGCATCAGAAAATCAAATGACACATTTAAAAGGGCAAAACATCAATATTACCTAAAGAACTGATCAAATGTGTCATTTTGAAATGCACACCAAAGAAACTAAATCATGAAATGCATTAGAACGGTGAACAGGGAAAAAGGAGAATGGGAGCTTGGTTGACTCCTGCCATGCAGAAAATCAGACGCTATGTGCTGGAATACATGAATATAAAGGGAGGCAGGTTGTTTCTGTATGCATTTATAAATTGTCACAAAAAAAAGAAACCCCACCAAAATGATGGAAAACGTTAGGTAATCACTTAGAAGTAGATTCGTTCCAGTCTAAAGGACAGGAGTGTTTCCTAGAAAGGTTTCCTGAATCTCTGCCTCATTGGGTCTTCTCTGCCTGTTTTGCATCTTAGAAGAAGACTGTTTGACTTGAGGTAATAGATTTCAAACTGGAAAGGAAATTAGAGGTCAAGGTAGTCCAACCCCATTATTTTACAAATAAGGAAACTGAGACCCAGAGAGGTGAAGGAATTTACTCAAGGTAACACAGGTAGGAATTGTCCAACTTGGAACTGAATCCTTCATCCTCTGACTCCAAATTCATTTCTCTTTCTACTGTATTCAGACTTTTTCTACCCCTCTTGGACTCTCAGATGGGGTAGAACATATAGTATTACAGGATTACAGCATTTACAAGTTAGACCTCACTAATCATCCAGTCTAATGTATAGCAGAAAGGAATCCCAGCTTACACACCCAATAGATGTCTGTCCAGCCTGTTTGAAAACCTTCAAGGAGGGGGCACCCATTACCTCTAGAGGTAGCTCATTCTACTATTTTTCATCTCCAATTATCAGGAAGATTTCCTGAGATCAAATCTAAAATTTTGCCTTTTTATCAACTCCTTCCCATTGCTCTTGATTTTACTCTATGGAGCCAAACAGAACAAGGCAAATTCCTCCTGCACATGACAGTTCTTTCCATATTTAAAGATGATTATCATGTCTCTCTTAAATCTTCTTAAATTGAGGTTAAACATTCCCAGTTCCTTGTCTTGATCCTTATATGGCCTGCATGGCCTTTGCCATCATAGTAGCCTTTCTCTTGGAAACTCTTCAGCTTAGTAATGTCCTTGAACTGTGGCATCCAGAACTGAACATGATAAATACCTAGGATGAGGTTTGAGGTAGAGGACAATGGGACTCTCAGTTCTCTAGTTCTAGACACCATGTCCTTTCTAATGCAGCCCAAGATTGTGTTATAGTGTTGAATCTTATTGAATTTGAAATACACTAAAAATCTCAAACTTTTTCAGAACAACTATTATCTAACCATACTTCCTCCATCTCATAGGTGTAAAATTGATTTTTTTAGTCAAGTAAAAAGAAGAAAAACTTTGCCTTTTTCCACGTAGAATAACTTAACTCAGGGCTGAGAAAGTGAATATTTGGCCACAACAATGTAAACCCTTTGATAGTTGTCTTTGTTCAAAATAACAGACATAACAGAACAAGTAGAGGCCATGGCAAGTCTGCCACCATGGAGAAAGAATGCTATGTATCTCTTCTTGCTGGTGCCTACTTTTTCCCTTTGCCGTATTTTCTCCTTCATGTGTTATGGCTATCTTCTATAGTTTGAGGATTTTTCTTTTTCTGAGTCCTGAAAGGAAGCATTGTGTAGTGGATAAAATAGTGAATATAGAGTCAAGAAAGACTAGATTTAAGTTCATCCTTATAGTCCAGATACTTATTAGCTGTGTTACCATGGACAAGTCACTTACCCTTGCTATTCCTGAGTTTTCTCATCTGGAAAATGATGGGTTGAATTTGTCCCTTCCCAATTCTATCTATGATCTATGAACCTTTGTCTCCCCTTAGATTTGGGTACCCCACAGACCTTGATTTGACTCATTAAGATATTTTATTTGTTCTTTCAATTCATGATTTGGCCATGCCTTCTTCCCATTAAGGTTCTTTCCCTTGAGGCTTACTAATTGCCCTTCTTCATTAGAATACATTAGTACTATTATCTGTCTTTCAGGCAAAAGTTCTCCTTTCTCTTGTATATCATTCTTAGTCTGATGGTTAGACAGAAGACATCAACCAGTTGCTTAAATAGTATGTGTAAGTAATATCATGGTGTGTGTGTGGGTTTGTGTGTGTGTGTGTGTGTGAGTATGGGAGATGTCATTGTATTTTTTTTATTGTATAGGTTATATGTGTTCATATGGGTCTGTTTAGAGGTGGCTCAAAGGGAGGCCAGAATTGATATTTCTAGCATCTCTTCTGTCCCCTTTTCTCCAAGGAAGACTATGATTGCTGCTAGAAAGGGAACCAGGAGGTTGAGACCAGAGACTCTGTTAATCTTCAGAGAGAGGGGGTACTGGGCTAGAATTCTACTTATCTGCTCCCTCAAATATTGGTAGTTTAGAGAAAGTAATTTTTTGGTCCAAGCCATACTCCTGATCACCATTCTTTAATAAGGAAGGAGAGCCCCAGGATATATATATATATATATGTATGTATATACATATATGTCTGGTTTTCATTTTATGGAATTCACTGTATGTTCCATCTGTCTGTCTGTCTGCCTATCTATCTATCTATCTATCTACATCTCTAAAGCTTGACTTTTCACCAGTTCATGTTCCACAACAAACAAATAGGAAATAGAAAACAGACCCATTTATCCAAGTCCATAGCAAAACAGAAATCAGAGGAATTATACACAGGAAAATATATACCAGAGAATATAAAAAGAGCGATCTTTCTCATTTGCAGTGAGATAACTCAGGGAGAAGAAGAGGGAGTGCAAGAGGGGAAATTGGAAGGGGGGGAGAGAACCTGAGGTATCATCCAAGGGGAAGTTACTCAAAATTTGTGGTGTAGCAAGCTAAGGCTAGGGACATTATAGAGATTGTCAACTCTTGCATGACAGCTTCTACCCCAAGTCTTTCTATTCCTTCGGTGACCTTGAAGAGATTCTGGAATGGCATATCTTTATCAAAGCTAGAATCCAGAAAAGCCCATATCTCTCTTCTTTTCAACTCTCATAAATTCTGCCCACTCCTCATACAAATGTGAGAAAATGAGTAAATAGTCTCCACCAATGAGGAGAGAGTCTCATATAGTTTATTGAGCCAAATGTTAAACATCTTATTTGCTCTACTTCTTACCACCAAGATGACTGTCATACCCTATTATCTAGTGCAGAATTTTGTCATGATTACATGATTACAGTTTCTCATACTGTGGTGTATCAAAAGATGTTGTCCAACAAATGAACTGAATGATGAAAAGAATAAATAGACTGCTCACATGGTGAAACTGAGGGATGAATGCTAGAAATTCCTGATTCTCTATCACTATCTTGTGTTATCAATAAAGTATAAAGAATGTCTCTTTCACTCCCCAGAATGTTGGTTGGATAACTCATGGTGGATTTATGGAGAGATATTAACAAGAATTTCATGGGATAGGCAGACCTTAATGGGTTGCCTAACGCATCTTGGGAAGAAGTACCCATATTGATGAAATTACAGATTATTTGGGGAGTATTCCAGTGACATGATTTACCCAAGCCTCTCTACATAGCATAAATGATAGTTTCCATTCATTTTTTTCTTTTCTAATATATCACTGACTGTAGTTATTGGGTAAGTTAGATGAAGTGAGTTAGAGATTGCCAAAGGTGCACCTTACAGGCAGCCAAAGTAGTGTACATATTGGAGGCTGACCACCATTGTATCCCCTTGAGAAGTCCTTTAGCATAGGCAATCAGATCTGTCACAAAAATCTTCATTCTGTATATTAATGTATGAGGAGAGAAGTGGAGAAACTCCTTTGCAATCATTTAATAGTGGGGTGTAATGCATGGATCCCTCTTAGGTTATTCTTTTTGATCATCTACTTAGGTTAGGCTTTTTTGGAGTAGATTTTTTTCTTCCTGTGAAGTGGCATGCGGGGAAATAGAAGTGATCTCCAAAGGGATGAGTCAGGGATATAACCTTCATTGACAAGGTGGCATGAGTTCATCACACACAAAAGGTGCACCCCACTGATAAAATTCATGCCCAGACCTCAGGGATGTTGGCAGCAAAGTTATAAACATACTAGTCTTCTCTCCTTCTGTCTTCCCACCCTAAATAGTCAGAGAACAAGGGAAACATTCTAATAGAAAAAAAAGGAAAGATTCCCACCATACAACACCCCAATTCTACAGCTATGCTGCCGGTCTATTGTAACAAAATCCTGTCTGACTTCTTCCACTTATATCCGAAGGAATGAGATAGTATCTATCAGATATTTGGCAGAAGCATTTTATAAACCTTTTTCGTGCCATATTATATTGGAATCCATCTACTTACCATATGGTAAGGATAGAGGTTATAGCATCTGGAAATACCTATTTCAAAAAATATAAAATGCATTTTCTCAGAAATAAGTAACTGCAACACTTGCCATAGAAAATGACAGTGAGTTCCTTTAAAGAGTGAGTTCCTATAAAACCCAAGTCTTCAAGCCTGATGCTGGCTTATTGGTGTGAGAGACAGGAAAGGATGGGGATAAAGAAGAAAGAAAAGAGAAAAGTAGGAAAGAGGAAAAATAGAAAAATAAAATGAGAGGGCAAAGGAATGGAAGACTGAGTACCGTCAGGTATGTAAACAAGATTTAGCAAGTAGATTTTTTTAAATTTAGGTTAAGGATAGATTTTTATCTCAAGAGCTAGGTCTACAGAAAGGAAAATAGTTCTGGAGAAAAGACAAGATAAAAAATGGACATTCTGGCTTGCTGAAAATAATTGCAAATAACCTCAATTAGGAAGAAAAAGAAGAAACCAATATGGCTGCACATGTAACTCTCTGATAAGGTCAGATATTAAAAGGAAAAGTACAAAAGATAGGAGAGAGTGCACAATCCAAGAACGAATTCAAAAGGGTGGCATGAACTTGTAATAATAGTAATTGTGTGAAAACAGTGCATTCATAATGATGCTGGTGGAAATGAAATAAAATAAAAAGCAGAGTGGATGGTTCTGGCAAAGTCCTGAGAAGTATGAAAAAAAATAAAACAAAGCTTTTGTTTGAGGAAGTTAGTAGAATGTTAAGAGGACAAAAAGAACAAAAGCTTCTCAACTTTATTTTCATTTCTAATTTCATTTTCAAATTGGAAATTTTAAGTCAAATTGTTAATAGGGCACGATACTCTAGGATAGCAGAAAATGATAATGGCATACTGTTTTATGCTGTTTACTACATTTTACACAGATTCCTCCTCTCAATAAAATGGGGGATAAGCAAGAAATAATTATTGCCCCCATTAATGAGCAATGGATTTGAAATCAAAGAACATTGGGAGGCAATATAGTACTTGATACATTTACTGTGTTCTTTAGTCATGTCCAACTCTTTGTGTCCCCATAGATACTAGCACATGAGGCCCTTCTATCTTCTGCTATCTCTTAAAGTCTGTCCAAGCTCATGTTCATTGTTTCAATGGCACCATCCATCCATCTCATCCTCTGCCATCCCCTTCTCCTTTTGCCTTCAATCTTTCCCATCATCAGGGTCTTTCCCAATGAGTCCTGTCTTTTCATCATATAGCCAAAGTATTTAAGCTTCAGTTTCAGTATATGACCTTCCAGTGAATATTCCTAAATTAATTTCTTTAAGTATTGACTAATTTGATCTCCTGGCTGTCCAAGAGACCCTCAAAAGTCTTCTCCAGAAATGTGAAAGTGTAGATTCTTTGGCATTCAGCTTTCCTTTGTGCTGAAACTCTCACAGCTATACATTGCTACTGGAAAAACTATAGCTTTCACTATATGGTCCTTTGTCAGCAAGCCAATGTCTCTGACTTTTGGTGTGCTGTCAGATTTGCCATAGCTTTCCTTCCAAGGAGTAAATATCTTTTAATTTCATGACTGCAATTGCCATCTGAAGTGACCTGCAGTGACCTAGTACATAATAAGCATTTAATAAATGCTTGTTTACTTTCTGACTCACTGAAAGGATGATGGAGGACTTGGGTATGAATCCTTCCTCTGCCACTTATTCCCTGGGCAACTGTTATTTTTATTTGTTTAATTTTAGTTTATGACATTCAATTCCACAAGCTTTTGAGTTCCAAATTTTCTCCTCCTTTCTCATTTCCTCCCTCCCCAAGATTGCATACACTATGATATAGGCTCTACATATACATTTACATTAAACATTTTCACTTTAGTCATGTTGCAAAGAAGAAATATAACCAATGGAAAAAACCATGAGAAAGAAGAAACAAAACAAAACAACTGAGAGAAAGAGAAAGAGAGAGAGAGAGAGAAAGAGAGAGAGAGAGAGAGAGAGAGAGAGAGAGAGAGAGAGAGAGAGAGAGGAAACAGTGTGCTTTTATTTGCATTCAGACTCCCTAATTCTTTCTCTGGATGTGTATAGCATTTTCCATAATGAGCCTTTTGTACTTGTCTTAGCTCTTTGCATTGCTGAGAAGAGCCAAGTCTATTAGTTAGTCATCACACAATATGGCTGTAACCGTGTACAATATTCTCTTGGTTGTGTACTCCTCACTCAGCAACAGTTCATATAAGCCTTTCCAGGTTTTTCTGAAGTCTGTCTGCTCACCATTTCTCATACCACAATAGAATTCTATTACATTCATATACCACAACTTGTTTGGTCATTCTCCAATTGATGGTCATCCCCTCAATTTCCAGTTCTTTGCCACCACAAAAAGAGCTGCTATAAATATTTTTGTATGTGTGGGTTCTTTTCCCATTTGTATTATCTCTTTGGGATACAGCCCTAGAAGTGGTATTGAAGGTTCAAAGGTTATGTACATTTTATAACTCTTTGGGCATAGTTCTGAATTGCTCTCCGAAATGATTGGATCAATTCCCAACTCCACCAACAGTACTTTAACGTCCCAGTTTTCCCACATCTTCTCCTAGGTGACTGACCAAGTCACTTAACCACTCTGTGCTTCTGTAGGAGGCCTATGAGCTTCCTTATATCTCTAAATCTATGATTATATTAACTAGGATTTGAAAAAAAAGCAGGAGTTAATATTGGAAGAGATTTTAAAGCTCCATCTCATAATTATATTTAAATTTTTAATTAAGAAAAAAGATTTTTCTTTCTTTTAATATTCCCTAACCACCATCCCCCAAAAGAAAGACCAGCAAAACTCTTGTAAACAAATATGTATAGTAAAGGATAACAAATTCCAACACTGGCAATGCTCTCCCTCCCAGCCCAAATACATGTATCAGTCTATATCCTGAATCTCTCACTTCTCTGTTAGGAAGTGAAAATCATGTTTCATGATAAGTGTCTTGGAATTTTGTGGTATGGTGGATAGAGAACTCGACCTGGAGTCAGGAAAACATGAACTCACATCTAGCCTCAGATACTTACTCAATTGTTTGACCCTGGGGCAAGTATCTTAATTGCTGTCTGCTTAATTTTTCCCATCTATAAAATGGGGATCATGACAGCCTGTTATCTCCCAGAGTTGTTGTGAAGATAAAATGAGACAATATTCAAAGTTCTTAGCAAACCTTAAAGATCTATACTGATGATGATAGTATTCTTGAATCTTTCTAAAGTTGTTTGTTCTTCCATCTTGTTGTTATTGTACATTTTCTCCTGGTTCTGCTCAATTAACCACACTTCAATTGATACAAATCTTCCTATGTTTATCTGAAACTGTCCCCTTCATTTCTTACAGTACTAAGTTTTTCATTATATTCACATATCATAATTTCAGCCATTCTTCAAATAACTGACACTCCCTTGGTTTCCAGCTTTTTGACCCCACAATAAGAGCTGCTATAAATATTTTGCTATATACATGTCCCTTTCCCCTTACTTTAATCTCCTTAGATTATAGATGAGACCTAGCATTGGTACTGTGGGATCAGAGGGTACACACAGTTTAGTAGTACCTAGTATATGTAAAGTTGCAAATGTTTCTCCAGAATGAACATATCATTTTATAATTCTCTTTAACTGCCTAATCTAACACTTTTTTCAGTCCTTGTTTTCATCTCTTTAGTTTTCAATACTGTCAATTACCTTCTCTTTGAAATTCTTTTCTCTAGGTTTCCATGACACTATTCTGTTTTTTTTTAATTTTTTAAAATTAACTTTTGTTTATTTTTAGTTTACACCATTCATTTCCACGAGATTCTGAGTTACAAATTTTCTCCCTGTCTTTCCCCTACCCACCACCCCAAAACAGTAATCCCACTGTATACCCCTTCCTCCAATATGCTCTCTACTATATCTTCCCCCATCACCCCTCTGACTTTCCAGTAGGGCAAGATGGATCTCCCTACCCCAGTGCCTGTATACTTATTTCCCCGTTGTATGTAAATAATAATAATAATAAATATAATACATATTTCTTTAAACATTTGACTTTAAAATTTTAAATTCTAGATTATTTTTCTTCCTCCCTTGTTACACACCATCACTGGGAAGACAAGCAGTTCAATACAGGCCGTATATGCGTACTTATACAAAACATCTCCACAATGGACATATTGTGAAAGACTGACTGTATTTCCCTCCCTCCTGTCCCATCCCCCACTTGTTCTATTCTCTTCTTTGTCCCTGTCTTTTACAAAAGTGTTTGCTTCTAACAACCTTCCCCCAAGCTGCCCTCCCCTCCATCATTGCCCCTCTCACCCCCTTACGCCTTACTCTCCTGTAGGGCAAGATACCCAGTTTAGAGTGTATATCATTCCCTCCCTAATCCAAGTTCAAAGAGAGTAAGGTTGATCCATTGCTTTTTGCCTTCCTGTTCTTCCCTTTCATTGTAACAGTTATCCCTTGCTTCTTCTATATGAGATAATTAATTCTGTTCTGTTTCTCCTTGTCTCCTCTCATTATATTCCTCTCTCACCTCTCAATTTCACCTTTTAAGTATCATCCCTTTCTATTCAATTGATCCTGTGCCCTCTGTCTATGTATACCTGTACATATATACACACACTCACATAGGTATTCATACACATATATACTCTCCTATAGAGACATATGTGTATGTATACACACATATACATATATATGTATATGTACATATGCGTATACATATGTATATGTGTATATGTGTATATACATATACACATATGTATATGTATGTATACATACACATATGTCTTTATAGGATATATATATATATATTCATTTCTATTCACTTCAATTATCCTCATACTGGGAAAAGTTTCATAAGTTACAATGATCATTTTTCCACGTAGGCATGTAAATAGTTCCACTTTGATAAGTTCCTTATGATTTCTTTTCCCTGTTTACCTTCTCATGCTTCCTGTATTTGAATGTCACACTTTTTATTCACCTCTAGTTTTTTTCATCAAGAATGTTTGAAAGTCTTCCACCTCATTGAATGAACATATTTTCCCCTGAAACATTATGCTCAGTTTTGCTGGGTAGGTGATTCTTTGTTTTAATCCTAGCTCCCTTGTGTAATGATACTGAGATTTAAAGATCTTCCATGCCTCAGTTTTGCTGGGTAGGTGATTCTTTGTTTTAATCCTAGCTCCCTTGTGTAATGATACTGAGATTTAAAGATCTTCCATGCCCCCTTGAACTTGCTGATGTAGCAGGAAGGGGTGGAGCAAGAGAATGCCGGAACCAAGCTACCATCTGCGCTGGGAACTGGAAGCAGTGGTAGTAGTGGTGGCAGCGGCAGCGGCAGCAGCAGCGGCACAAACTCCTTTTTCTTTGAGCCAGTCAGACTCTCTGCCAAGGACTCTTTCTGAGGACTGCCAGGGAGGAGAACTGTGGAGGGGCCAGAGCTGCTGGGCACAAGGCTGCCTGGATGCTGAATAGTTGCCGTGAGTGAGGAGAGGAAGACCTTTGCCTGAGGTCACCTGTCCTGTTTTGAAGGCTTGAGGATGTGGGTATTTACTACTTTAACTACATGTAACAACTTCACAACTACTGTGTTGACTTTGACTTTCTGGTTTTAAGACTCAGTCTTCTGGTACTTGAATAAATGCTCTGACTATATTTCTCATGTAGAGAGCCTGTTACATTTTGTGATTAATAACCATATCAGCATACTTATAGTTACTGTAGGCTTTGTGAATGCTGCATTGCTGATACACCTTGATCTCCAGAATATCATATTCCAAGCCCATCGGTCCCTTAATGTAGAAGCTGCTAGATCTTGGGTTATCCTAATGTTGTTTCCACAGTATTCAAATTTTTTCTTCTTGGAAGCTTGTAATATTTTCTCCTTGATCTGAGAACTCAGGAACTTGGCTATAACATTCCTAAGAGTCTTCTTTTGGGGATCCTTTTCAAGAGGTGATCAGTGAATTCTTTCAAGTTCTATTTTGCCCTCTGGTTCTAAAATATCAGGGCAATTTTCCTTGAGAATTTCTTGAAGGATGATTTCTAGGTTTTTTTTTATCATGGCTTTCAGGCAGACCAATAATTTTTAAATTGTCTCTCCTGGATCTATTTTCCAGGTCAGTGGTTTTTTCAAGCAGATATTTCACATTGCCTTCTATTTTTTCATTTTTTTAACCTGTTTAATAGCATTTTGATTACACATAAAGTTATTTGCTTCCATTTGCTCCATTCTAATTCTGAAGGAATTACTCTCTTCAGTGAGCTTTTGAGATTGTTTTTCCATCTGGCAAATTTGACTTTTCAAGGTGTTTTGTTCCTCATTGACTTTTTGGACCTCTTTTGCCATTTGAGTTCATCTATTTTTTAAGGTGTTCTTTTCCTCAGTCAGGTTGTTAACTCACTTTTCATGACTTTCTTGCATCATTCTCATTTCTCTTCCCACTTTTTCCTCCACTTTTCTTATTTGGTTTTCAGAATCCTTCTTAAGTAACTCTATGGCCTGTAACCAGTTTATATTTTTCTTGGAGGCTTTTGGTGCAGGAGTTCTGACTGTGTTGTCTTCCTTCTGTCCCATGCTTTGATCCTTTTTGTCCCCCAAAAAGGAATCTAAAGTTGTATTGCTGTTCTTACTTTCTTCCTTTGCCTGCTCTTGTTGCCAGTCAATTAACTTGACTTTTGAGGTCTTTGCCACAGTAGAACCCTGCTTCCAGAGGGGAGAGCTTTGTCCCAGATAGCTGAGGTTTTCACAGCTGCCAGAGTTATTGGGAGGCCACCATCTCTACAGCCCCCTGTAGGGCTCCAGTTTATTTTTCTATGAGACAAGAGAAATAGAGTGGATAATGTCTAAGGTCCCTGGAAACCCCAAACCCTATAAGCTTAAATAGTTGAAATGAGTTGCCCAAGGTTTCATGGCTAGTTACTAGCAGAGTTAAGGACTCAAACCTAGATCTTTTGATTCGAACTTCAATTTTCTTTTTAGTTTTCAATTACCATTCTTGTCAGTCATCTTTGATCATATCCAGCTCTTCATCACTCCATTTGGGGTTTTCTTGGCAAAGATACTGGAGTGCTTTGCCATTTGCTTCTCCAGCTCATTTTACATATGAGAAAACTGAGGCCAACAGGACTAAATGACTTGCCCAGGATCACATAGGCAGTAAATGTCTGAGACCAGATTTGAAATCAGGAAGATGAATCTTCCTGATTCAAGGTATACAATTATACCTCTTAAGCTACTACCTTGATATTTTGAATTAGTTCAAGTTTCCAAGCACAAATGAATTACATCTCAAGATACTAAAAAAAATGTGCAGATGTGATCATAATGCCAGTCTCAGTTGTTTTTAGGAACTTCTAGGACTAAGAAAGGTGCCAGAAAGCCAGAGATGGAAAAATGTCCTCATTTTCAATAGTGCCACATGTCTGCTAAGAAAAAAAATGTATATAACACAAGTTTAGCTTGCATTAACAGAAGTAAAAGTAACCAAATGAAAGGTAGTAGGAGACAGTTCAACTATATTCTGCACTGTTGAGATGACATCTGGAATATTCTATCTAGTTTTAAATGCTATTGTTTTACAGATGGCATTCAAAAATGAAAACACGTCCATAAGAAGGGATTTTTCAGATGATGCCATATGAAGAATACATGAGGAAATTGGGGATGTTTAACTTGGAGAAAAGAAAACTTGGGGGACTAGTTCTTATGAGACAATTCTTCCACACTAAATTTTGGCAGCAAAGGATAGCACAGTGATCAGGTTATCAAAAACAGCATTGCCCAAGTAACAGACTTCTGACTTGTTAGTAAAAATTCTTTGAGAAGTTACAGGTCATAGATTACTTAGAAAAAGTTAGGTGCTACCATTGAAAATGTAGGCTTTAACCTGAGACGAGTACACACAGTGCTAACTTACTAAACATTCTTCAATCACAGAACCTCAGAGTTGGAAGGGAGCTCAGAGATCTAGTTGCTATATCTGAACAAGAAAGCCCTCTGTAACATCCTAGGCAAGTAGTTATCAGCTTTCATTTAAAGACCTGGGAAAGGGAACCCATTACATCCCAAGATGACCCTTTCCTCCTTAGAAATAACTTTGCTAATGCATCCCTCCCCCCGTTTATATCATCACCAAATCTAGTTTCCTACAACTTATATTTATTCACCCCTCATTCTGTTTGCATCCTGGGATCAAGCAAAACAAGGAAAATCATAGATTTAGGGTGGAAAGGAAGTCAAAAGTCTCACTTTGCTGAATCCCAGAGATCATAAGTGACTTTTCTATAATCATACAGGAAGTAGTGGCCATCAGGACATAATCTCAGGTCCTGTGACTGCTAATCTAGGACTCTTTTGATGCTGTCTATGTAATCTGAATCTTAAATATAATTCTTCATCTATATGACAACCCTTTAAATAATGGAAGAAACCTATAATTCCACTAATCTTTTCTTCTCCATACTGTTTCATGTGTTCTTCAAGTCCTTCTTTTGTGACTTAAAAAAATACTTTCATCATCCCAGTCTCTCTTCTTTGGACACTGCAGCTTGCCAACAATCTTGCCCTAATTCTACATTCAGAATTTCACACTATGATTTATAGTCTGACCTGGACAGTGTATCAGGACTAAACCCTGCCTCTTCTGGATAATGCAGTTATCTCTTTCACACTACAACTTTCCCCATTGCAGTTTTGATATATTGTTGGTTGGCCTAAGAAATTAAATAGGAATTTTGGGGGTGTTTTATGGAAGAGGCAGGTGACACAGAGCCTATGACCAAATAAAATTTAACCTAAATACTTAATCTTAAATACTTAACCTAAATTTTATAGTAAGGGACTGTGATTACCCCATAAAAGAAAAAGAAAAGAATCCAGACCTTCTCTGGTATGAGGGGAAGGTCAAAAAATTTTACTTGAATTTTCCAGATTACATTAGTGTCATGTCCCTAATCCCTGTGGTGTGGAAAGGATAAACTATATAGCCAAGGGTCACAAATGGAAAGTGGAGAAAAGGATGTCATCATGGGGCTGGCTGGCTGATAAAATCACAGGTAACTGGTTGGCAACCTGTGTATTGCATTAATTTCTTTGTGATACCAGTAGAAAATGACCTTACCATGTTCAGTGGATCCCCTGTGATGAACTTATGGGAGGGCATAGACAAGAGTCACATAGAAAGGTAGACAAAGATAGATTGTTATTTCCATATTTGGAGGGAACAGTCACATTGGAATGAAAGATTTGAATATTTTGGTAAAGAAATAGTGTTTTGGGAAAGGCTAGGGAGAGCAGTGAATAGAGCACGGCCCTGGAGTCAGGAGGACCTGAGTTCAAATCTAACCTCAGACACTTAACACTTACTAGCCATGTAAGTCACTTAACCCCAATTGCCCTCCAAAAAAAAAAGGCAAAATAAGAAAGAAAAGAAATACTGTTTTTGACTACCATGTCACATTGTTGATTCATATTTAGCTTAATGTACCCCAAAATCCCCAGGTCTCTCCACAAGAATAGTTGGGTAGCTAAATTTCCCTCATCTTGGATATTTTTCTCTATTCCCAATCTAAAAAAAATCACATGTACACACACACACACTATACTATATACTATATGTATACTATATACTATATATATAGTATAGTACACATATATATATATACATATATATATATATGTAGTAACTCAAATAGAGGACTTTACATCTAATGCTATTGTGTGGGGGGTGGGGTTGGATTAGAGTTGGTTTTGTTGTTTGGGTCCAACTCTTCATGAACCCATTTGGGGTTTTCTTGGCAGAGATACTGGAGTGGTGTGCCAGTCCTTTCTCCCTGTCTTTATGCTTGTGTTTGTATTCTCCAAGCTTAACACAGTGCCTTGTACACAGTAAGCACTTAATAAATGCTCATTGACTGATGAGCTCTTGTATTCACTCGCCATGTGATCTGGAGCAAATCACTGTCCCTCTGAATATGTTTCCTTTTAAGTACTATGACAAGAATGCTCCTTGTCTTACTAGCCTCACAAGATTGCCAGGGGAGTCAAATGAGATCTCATAGACAGAAGTGCCTTGAAAACTGTAAAAAGATCTACAACTGTTAGGTATATTAAGATAGCTTTTCTTGATATATATGGCGCAACTCTGATTAATTTCTATAAACTACACTTGACAATCTGTCTCATTGTGACTATATAGTCATACCTCATGTGTCACATAGCCGGGAAATTTCTATCGCAATAATCAGGGCCAGCTGTGGATGCCCAGGGCTGGTTCTGCCTACAATAGATTATTATAATGTATTTAGCTAATAGGGCTTAAACTGTCATAATGTGTTGGGACTAGATTGATTTGAGTAATAAAAACTTGAGAATCCCTTACATTTCTATAGTGTTTTTACTTTCTAAGCATTTCCACATCTATGCTCTCATTCTCCCTTCCCCCTACTCCATAACATGCCTGTTTTTGATAGTAGGACAATGATTTATTTCTCGGGGCTTTCAATTTCCTCCTCCATAATAAGGCATTTATACTAGATTTTATATGTATGCATGCATATGTATACATACACACATATGTGTATATGTGTGTTCATATATAGAGATATACATAATTTCCCCAATTACATCTTTAAAAACAATTTTTAAATTTTTTAAGTTTTAAGTTCCAAATTCTATCCCTCCCTCCTCCCCCTACCTGAAACCACAAGCAATCCAATGTAAGTTATACATGTGCAATCATGTAAAACATTTTCATATTAGTCATTTTGCACAAGATGAATCAAATACAAAAGAATGAAAGAAAGTAAAAAAAAAAGCATGCTTCGATCTGTATTCAAATAACATCAGTTCTTTCTCTGGAGGCAGATAGTATGTTTATCATCAATTGGAACTCAATATATTATTTTATTGTTTGTCTAGACTTAAAGTATTAATAAAGCAGATTAAATATAAAAGTGTATATGTATACGTTCTCTCCTGCCCTCCACCCCACCATTGTTAAACATTTACCAGCACACCCCTATGGTGCCTTAGAAACATTGTTTGAATTCAATAGGAGTATAGTAGAAGGTTCTTCTACGCCTTCTTCCTCCATGCACGTCCTTCTCTAAACCCTCCACAGAAGACTTATCCAGTTCACCATAGGCCATCCTCTAGTTCTTCGAATAATTCAGGGATGCCATTGAGACACTAGAGTTCGACATCTTTTCTTGCTAACTCTGATTGCCTCTGTTTCCTGTCATGTATGTCCTTGTGGAAGCCTTCTGCACCACTTCCTGAATGCCAGTCATAATAGGGAATAGACACATTGCAGCTTACATACCCCTAACGTGCATCTTTGCATCACCCTTTGGGTCACCTGCAATTTGAATTCTCCCGAGGCTGTTGTGTTCCATTATCTATAGTCATAGATCATCATGGGGAAAGTAATGGCAATAAAATATGGGCTCTGGCAGCAGGGTGCAGCTTGGGATCACTGGAAAGGTTGAGCAATTTCTCAAAGAGCCCTACTCTGTACAAATGACTTAATTCAAGCAAAACACAAAAACACACCCAGAAACATCAACAAAGCAAAGAGAAAAACAAAGGCCTGGACTTAGAAGAGATTGCAAGGCACAACTCTGGTCTCTGAAAGCCTTGAAACTGCTGACTGGCACTGGGAGAAGCATCAAAGAGATTATTCCTCACCAAACTGATCAAGTGCAGTCTTTCCTAAAGTACATTCCTCCCCTTTGCCACTTCAGGACAAAGGGAACAGACTAAAAAAAGATGTGGAATACTTGGTTGTTTTTTTTTTAGAGAAAAAAAAGGTATCACTCCCACCAGCCATTTATGCCTAATTACACAATTACTTTATTATATAGCACTCACTTAAAAGACTGTAGGGCAGAGGATGAGATGATTTAAGGCATTTTATTTCCTTTTATTAAAAAAAAGTTAAATGGCCCCAATTTCCTTTTTTCTTTAGATCTCAAATTTGTTAAAGAAAGAACAAAGTATGCCATTCCTGATGCGAGGTAATAAATTAGTGATGTAATTAACAATTAATAGTATGTAATCAGAGGGGACTTTAAAAAATAGAGTGAACAGGGAGGAACACCCTCTTCATTAAAATATTAATAGCTATCATTTATATAGCACTTTAAGCTTTCCAAAGTGCATTACAAATATTAATTCACTTTATCTTCACAACAAGATAGGCACAATGGCTATTTCCATTTTATAGATGAGGAAACTGAAATTGAGATCAAGTGACTTGTCCAGAGTCACACATCTAATAAAGGTCTGAGGCAGGATTTGAACTTGGGTCTAACTATCTCCAGTTCTAGCACTCCATTTACTGTGCCCCTGCTGCCTTTGGCTGCATCTTCTTCCAGAGTCCAGCTGTCTGACTGGAAGTTTGAAACTATAGAAGTTACATGGACTTTTTGAGGTTGAAAATAAATAATCCAGTATCATCCTGTTTCTATAATCTGCTCAATCACCTAATTTAGCTTTCACCCTGGGGGAAGTGGTTGCCAGTTCCCTAACCCCTGAAGATATAAGGACTGAATATAGTCAGTAGCTGAAGCTTCCTAAGGAGGAGCCAGCAGATGAGGACACTGAGACTTACAGGTCAAATGACTTGCCTAATGTCAGAAAGCCAGTAAGTGACTGAAGCAAATTTGAACTCAGATCCATCTTAATTCCAGATCCAAATCACCATCCATTTTGTCACCTAGATGACTGTAAATCAGTTACATTTACTATATGTATATTGCATACATATTGGACATGTATAAAGCTCTGTATACGTTGAAAAATATTTGAAGTCAGAGAACATTGGTTCACATCCTGACTCAACAATTATGTAACCTTGGAAAAACAATTTTACATCTCTGGGCCTTAGTTTCCTTATTTGTAAAGTGATGAAGATGGGAGAGGGGGCTAGACCTGATAACCTCCAAAACTCCTTCCAGATGACCATATAATATTGAGCTATATTTCTACTTTCTAGATACTATTTATGTATCCAGAAGGTAGATTAGTGTCTACCTGAAATAAAGGTTAGCCAGATTTAAGCTTTTCATGATCAGGCATTGTCTACCCTCTTTTGGATATCTTTGTATCCTCTGCTCACTGCATGTGACCCATAGCAGGTATAAAGGATTGATCAGATGTTTCCTGGTCAACTCAGTGAGCCAGAAAGGGTGAGCCTGGGTTTAGAACCTTAAATAGTCCATATCTCATTGTATAGGGCATGTCTGTCAACCCTTGTTAAGAGAACAAGAGACAATTCCTAATTAAATCTCACTGACAAGATAATTTGCTTAGTTCAGAACCTTAGGAGGATAGACTTTGGTAAAATGAGACAGCTTTTGTACTGAGCTGAGCTGACAAACTTACTTATCTCCATGTGATCCTTTTTTGGACTTGTGTTAAAGACCCTGAAAGAAAAGAACAGCTAAGGACTTTAGTCTTTCGGTGGGTGGCAGAGCACATGGGATCTTCATATGCTGATCCACAGCATTCCTAACACAGTTAGAGAAGAGAGACTAAGGAGAAGAGACAACAGCAACTGTGACAGTGGTATCTTGGGAAAACACATGGGCACTGCACATAAGTAGAGAAGCACTAGGTCAATAAATTTTGTTGACCTCCAGTTTCTTGTGTAGATGAGGACTGGAGGCAAAACTTGATTTTTTTTTAATTTTAGGCAGTGTGTTTTTATAATCTAGTCTTTTACTCAGAGAAGGATTTCTTGGGTAGCATCAACTTGGGAATTGCCCTAGAATAATCCCAAGTTGCATTCAAGATTCGAGAATTTTGGCCTTCTACATGATGAGGTAGAAAAGAGTGCTAGAGGCATATGGAGCAAGCAGGATGCAGGATGTGAAATATGAGACAAGATGCAGAATGTGATCAGCCAGAAAAGTGAGCAAGAAGACTATACACTGAAGCACCACCCCCCATTATGGACTTACCTGTGTGCTTTCACAAAGCATCTCCTGAAACTGTCAGATGTTCCACAACAGCTTTTCCTCCCCTTTCCAGTTTCCCTATCTGTGTAAACTCTGTGACATTCCAGAGCAGTGGTCCTCCTCCCTTTCCCCTTATCCCCTCAAAATGTATATAGAACCTAACCTGGCTCAGGGCCCTGTTTCCCATGGGGAGCAAGGTTCACTGGGCACATTACTCCCAGTAAATGCCTTTTATTTAACTTGGAGATGGTCTGAGCAAATTCTTTCAAAACACCATGCTATTCCTTGTCATTCTGGTACACCACAACATTTTGTGGTGCCCACAAACCCTGATATATTGAAAATAGACTCAGCTAGTGGTCCCCCAGTGCTTAGAGTCAGGAACGCTAATATTCCTGAGTTCAAATCTGGTCTCAGACACTAGCGGTGGCACCCTGGCTAAGTAACTTAACTCTCATTTTGCGTGAGTTTCCTTATCTGTAAAATGAGCTAGAGAAAGAAATTGGAAAATCGTTCTAGTATCTTTACAAGAAAACCCTGATGGAGTCCCAAGAGTCAAACGTAACTGAAAAAAAATTATTCAAATAACAGGGAAAGTAGGGAGGTTCCTGAGTAGCATGACTCAGAGAGAAAAGGATTGCCTATGTGGTCCCTAAAGCTGAAAACTCAGTAAAGGATTAAAGCTCTGTTATCTAGTAGCAGACAACCTATATTTTGTTCTCTGTTATTAAAATGAGTTATTTAGACAGGACAGGTAGGATTGGTGAGTGGATTTTCCTTTCTGGTGAGTTTGCCTTCTATGGGGAATCCAAAGCACAATGAGGTACTACCAGTTTAGGGGAGATTGTATAGAACTCTATAGGAGAAAGAGATCTCACTGCAGTGTTATCTTCTTGGTCCCCCTCCCAGACCCCAAATCAAATTGTCTTCTAAATGGAAATCCAAACCAAAGGATGATAATGAAGTAGGACTTTAGGACCCACATTAAAAACAATAAAAAAAAGTAGGACCCAGCAAATTGGTAGGGAAATATTCTGGGTTATTGTGAATCCTTGTTACTTTCTGAAGGTTTATGGATTTCTTAAATGGTTTCTGCACTTTTTGTGGAAGAAAAACAAAATGTTGCCCTTTACAAAATATTCACCTGGAATGCTTTGACAGAACCTTGTTAACAGCATTGAAAGGAAAATTCTTTATTTGGGCTTTCACCCTGGTAAAACTCAGGACAAAGAGTATGAAACGATTTTATTTTAAATCCATCAAGATAGCAGCATGTTTAAGGGCTGATCACTGAATATCAGCTATGACTTCAAGGTGGGGACAGCATTTATAGATAACTTTAAGACATATCAGAGAGTTCTACCTCAGCAGAAGAAGTTGGACTCCTACATTTCAATTCCTCCCAAACCAAGAATGTGTCCATTTGCAGGTAGGAGTACCAAAGAGCAGGACTTACTGTCTCCTTTCCCCTTAGAGCCTACCCCAACATAACTGATAAGCAGGGTTGGGAACAATGGGATACTGAGTCGCCATAACTTTCAACACCAACTTTTGTGGAAACAAAGCCACAGCCATACATTGGAGATTTTTCAAAGTAAACTGTGGGTGTGGCAACAACGATGCAAAGACTTATGGGACTTTTTTATATTAGTCCTTAACATCAGACTAGTCTTTGTGAATCCCAATGTTTGAAGGATCCTTGGACCAAATGCTACACTGACATTCAATCAACAGTCTTGAATTGGGGGCTAGGAGAAGGGTTCCTGTTCAATGAAAGACATACTTTATAAAAGCTATGAGGATTTTTTTAACTTTTTTTTTCCTTACTTTCCACTTTCTCCTTTTTTTTTTGCATCTTACTTTTGGATAATTTTTCTCTCATTTTTTTTGCTTCTCTTTAACAAAAGATTCGGAGTAGGGGTAATTTGCAACTAGGAGAGCCTGTGGTGAAACCAGTTGCTGAGTCTGTCCCTCTGAAATTTTCCTTCTTCACACCAGATCGAATGTTTTTACCTTGGGGCCTGGACTGTGGCAGCTGTTTAATAAACCACAGCAGTAGTGTTTGGTAGCCTACACTGAGTGGAAGAGCCATACCTCCATTCTATTTCAACTGGTAATAACCTCAGCTTGCCATCATATACCTATTTTAATACAACATTTATCATTTTTCCACCTCCCACCCCAAAATATCCCTCCTTCTCACTGTAGGTGAGGTGCAGGAGAATGGTCTTTTGTTCCTGGAGTTTGTGGCTATGTTAGACACAAAGAACTTTCCATTCATATGCATAAGCTTACAGCCGCTCACAGACTTCAGAGTTCTCATCAACCCACCCTCACTAAGTGTTTTGTGAAATCTTTGCCTGCCTATGAAGGAGATAAGTCTTCACTTCTATGGTCCTGTCTGTTCCCATTCAATAGGACTTATTGAAGATGTGTGTGGCAGTGGTTGGCTTGTCAAGGATATTACAAACCTCTTCCCCCCTCCTCAAATCACTGAAAAGAGATAGGAAAGGGTGGAGACTCACATGATGGAAAATTATGGAAAACACAGGTTTTGTTGCTGTCTTCCTTTTCCCTCCCCATCAAGTAGGAAATGTGTCTTCCACATTTTACAACAGAAGAGAGGCAAAGCTAATTTCAAAGCCAACCATTACCCCCCAGAAAAAAATTCTATTTTCGCTGAGTCTGGAAAGGCATCTTTTCCCATCTGGCCTGAGGCAGTGCTGAGCAGAACTGAAATTTCCCCAGCAGAGTTTCTGAAGGCAGCATGAAGAGCCATACAGGAGTGTAGCTTTAGTAAACACCTGTTTCCACAGCTCGACTTGAACCCTCAGTTATCCATCATTTAGGGCGGTATCACAGCTGAATGGTCCCGAACTGAGGGAGAACCAGAATGCTGGCCGAGGAAGCCTGGCTTGACTCAATGCTGGCATATCCTCAAAAGTCAGATGAAATTGGGTTTCAAAAGTACTTGGAAGAAAGAAAGATGAGGCATAGAGTTGCTGATATGAGCAAAAATGAGGAGCCCATCTCTGAACAGGAAGGGAAGGGAGGGGAAAGCTCTCAGAGCAGAGTGGGAAGGATGATGACTCTGCTCACTCCTTCCCAATTTTATTTAGAGAAACAAGTGTAGTGAAAGAACACCATACTGGAACTAAGAAAAGGTATGGGTTCAAGGTTCACTTCTGACTCTGCAAGAAGGCTTTGAGAGAGCACTTGTATATTTCTTTTCTATACTCTATACTTTTACACTTGTAAAATGCATAGGATCTAACTGTGTGATTAATCATGGGCAAAAGTCATTTAATTTCTGAGCCTCAGTTTTCTAGTCTCTAAAATGGGGGCAATAATACTTGTAAAAGTGCCTTCCTCAGAAGGTCATTGCCAGACACAAAGGAGATGCTGCATGGAGAGTCTTCTAAAGATGCTGAAGTTCTATATAAATATAAGCTGTCATTTGCGTAAGCTACCTTTTTAGTGTCTGTTTAATAAAATGAGCTAGTTTCCATCCAAAATAAATGTACAACAAATATGGTTTCTAGTATGGTTAGGAGAAGAAAGAAGAAAAACAAAATGTCCAGGCAAGAGAGATCCTATTCTCTAAAGGTAAAAGGTACCCAGATCCTAGGAGGACTTTGAAGGCATTTCCAGAACCAGACTGGCAGAGTCTCCAGGAAAGGATAGACTCACCCTATTTCCTGAAGGACAAAGAGCTTTTGGACCTTGCAATAGAATATAAATGGAAATAAATGGGGGAAGTGTTGATGCCTTGTCATCTGGTGCTTTGCCTAAGTTTAAGAGACTCTGCTATTAATTTAACTATTTAACTAGTGCATTCACTTGAGTATACTGGGAAGCTCTAAGATCAGTGCACAACAGAATCCACAGTGGGATTTAATCACCTACAGCAAGGTCAAATATAGGGATGTCTTCAGTTTAGCCCTTGGAAACTCAGCTATCTTTGCAATTAGATCAAGAGCCAATGGAATTCTCAATTTCCCCACTCCATAGGCTCAGGGTAGCTGAGGGATCTTAAGATCTTAGAGGAAATTGAGTCAAAGGCAACATAAGTCAACCAATATTTGTTGAACACTTACTCTGTGACAGGAATTGTGCTATGTTCTGGGGATAAAAAAAAAAATTAAACACCACAGCCCTTGCCCTCAAGAAACACACATTGTGAGTGGTATGTAGAAAAATTAGAAGTGCATACATAAAAGATACAGGCAGGAGAAAGGGGGAGTAGAACAGACGGAAGGTACTAGAATTGAATGTGACTGAGAAATGCTTCTTGCAGAAGGTGGGACTTTTAGTTGAAGAAATTTGGACTCCAGGAGGCAGAGATGAGAAGGGAAAGCATTCCAGGGAGGGGAGGAACTAGTTTAAGAGAATGGAATAGGGATATGGAGTACATTGTGTCCTCACACAACAGCAAGGGCCTCAGGATCTCTTTTTTTGGAGAATACGTCAAGAGAAGTAAGATAAGCAGACTGCAAAGGTAGGGAGGGTTTTTAAAAGCTAAATAGAGGATTTTATAAGTGATCCTGGAGGTAATAGGGAGCCACTGAAGTAGGGAAGTGACATGGTCAGACCTGTGCTTTAGGAACATCACTTTGGCAGCTAAGGAGAAAGTAGACCAGAGTGAGGAAATACTTGAATCGAGGAGTCATCTAGAAAGCTATTTTTAATAATACAGGTATGAGGTGAAAAGAGCCTATACCAGAGTAGTAACAGTGTCAGAAGAGAGAAGGGGGAGCAAAAAAGAGAGATTTCCAAGGCTGAACTGAAAGAAAATGTCAATAGATTAGATATGGGGAGGTAAGAAAGAGTGAGAGAAATAAGGATAACACCTAAGTCATGAAATTTGGTGACTAAGAGGAAGGTGGTACTCTCAGTTAAAGGAAAGTTTGGAAGAAGGGAGGGTTTGGGAAAAAAAGATAAGTCCAGTTTTGGATATGTTGAATTTCAGAAATCTATAGGCTATCCAGTTCCAGATGTCTAATAGATGCAGTTAGAGATGTGGAACTTTACTGAAAGATGAGCGATGGATAAAATCTGAGAATCGATTGCATAGAAATGATCACTGATTTCATGGGAGCTAATGAGCTCACCAAGAGAGACTGTCTACAGGAAGAAGATAAGAGAGTTCAGGATAGAATCTTGAGGGATACCCATAGTTAGTGGGCAAGATCTACATGAAGATCAAGCAAAGGAAAGAGGAAAATTCAGACAGATAGAAGAGAACATTGTCATAAAAACCTAGAGAGAAGAAACTATTGTCAGTAGAGAACAAAAGTAAACAATTGAAAATGTTATAGAAAGCCAATAGATCATTTGGCAGAGAGGAGAGCCAGAAAAAGATGTGGCTCCCTTTGAGTACCTTTATATTTGTAATGGGAATCTGAAGTTCTTTCCTGCCCCTAGTCCCTTTGCTTAAGTGGCTCCGAGAATGTTCATGTGGAGCCCATGGCAAGAAGCTTGTTTTTTGGGGGGGGAAATGGCCACACCTTGTTGCTTTGTAATTGGACAGTGGGTCAAGAGGGCTGACCCAGGAGAAGCCTATATATATACCCTGATGTGAGGCTTTGCTTTGGGACTCACTTTGAGAAGAGTTGTGTGATTTGATCAGATGAGACGCTGGGAAGTCGTTGAGC
>CM053593.1:92081289-92097160 GCA_028646575.1 Pseudocheirus occidentalis
AGGAAGGAAGGAAGGAAGGAAGGAAGGAAGGAAGGAAGGAAGGAAGGAAGGAAGGAAGGAAGGAAGGAAGGAAGGAAAGAGAAAAACAAGTAAATAGAAAGAGCAGTGACTTTCCTCAAAATCATTACCACATAAGCAGTAAAGTACTGAGAGCCTAAAAAATACCATCCCTATTATTCAGAAAAAGAAATATCATGGGATCATCCATTTAGAACTGGAATAGATCAAGCCAGATTAATACTACTACTACTGCTACTACTCCACTACTATCATTACTGCCACTATTATTAATGCTGTAACTACTAAGAACAACAATAAATCCTTTTAATTTTTATGAATTTGACAAATATCAACACACAAGCAGAAACATTTCTATATACAAAGAATAGAAAAAGAAGACTGTTTTATGAAATCCCTAATTTAACAGATGAGAGATCCAGAAACTACAAAGGATTTGTCTGAGGTCATCCAGAGAGTAATGATGGAGCCAAGATTAGAACCCAGGGCCTGTAGATCCAAAGTCTTTGCCAGTCCACTACCAGTCTCATTCATCTCTAGAGATCCCATACCTCCCGGGAAGACTATGAAAAAACTCATCTTTTGTTTAGATTTGCCCTTCCTACATGATAGCTAGTATGTCATCTTCCTTTAGTGATTTTCTTTCACTATAGGTGGAAGTCCTTATTTCCCCTGGGTTCCGTGGCCTACTAGTAGACTCTAGAATACTTCTGCTTGGAGAATTGTTTCCAAATAATTTCAGTTCTCTCTTCCCTCCTTTGCGTTTTAAACATATTGCTCACTAGGGCCTCTGACATCCCCTTACATGTGAGCTGCTGGCAGGCAGGAAGGCTGGAAATAAGACTTTTAAACTCACTTTGTTATTTGAATTTGAACCTATTTGGTCCTGGATGAAGATGAGACCCAGAGTTTCTTTTTAATCCTTTACAACTTACTCCTTGCTACCCTGGCAACAGAGGGACCATCACTTTTTCTCCAGGATCTCTGTTTGTTTAGCTAAAGGGTTTGAGTGGGCTGGGGGAAGAAAACAACATTTCTTAATCATCTTTCTGTTTCCAAAACTTCCCCCTCTGCAGAACATGCTGCATCTTCAACCTGTCTCTTACATTTCCCACAAAAAGAGATGATGATTAAACATTGGGGAGATTTCTGCCACCTTAGCTTCCTCGAGGAAAGCTTAATTTTCCTCTCAAGGTTTTATTTTTGGCTACCTCTCTTTCCCCATCTTTTCCTAAGGGAAGTTAAACTGCCCCATCTACTGGTTATCCCCTTTCCCCAAATACCCTAGAAATTGTTCCTACAAGCTCTCCAAGGGCTAAACATCCCTAGCTTAATTTTGTTGAGGCTAATAGAAGACACAGCTCATGACAAAAATATAAAATAGACTAGATGAGAGAGAAATTGCTATCAGTCCATATGTGTACAATTGAAAACTTCAAGAAGTCTGCTGCAGCAGCAGGGTATGATTTTTCTGCAGAGTTCCACTGCCAACCAACTTCCAGAATTGCAGAGCTCAAGAGCCACCTCCCAATCAAGGAGGGAGATCACTGACTGATGAACTTCTTGCCAAGATTTCATAACGGCAATGAAAACTCAATAGTTTCATTGCAAGAAGCAAAGGCTATTTTAGGACCCCCCTCCTCTTTCCATTCTCTGCCCTCTCCCCCTTAACATCCCACCTCAGTTTTTGCTGATCAGGGCTCATTGTTCTCCCAGCTTAGTGTAACTATGGCTTTCATTATGCAAAGTGCTTCTTAACTTATCCCTCTTTGTCATTTCATTCAAGGCCTGTCTTTGGAAAATGGAACACTACCTACAGACTCACCGTGGGCCCATTGTGAAGAGGCCTGACATTTTCAGTCACTTGAACACAGACTAATAATTGCTTGGAGGCCTTGGCATGCATACAAGTGAGTGTTCTGCAGGCGGTTCTTCTACCTCCCAGGAATTGGGGCCAACAAAGATACACAAGCTAGAAGTCCAGAGAGGAGGAACTCAACAAAGGGTGTCCTTTATTTTTACCAGAGAAAGAGATCTGCTTTCTGAGTGTTAAGTGAATCCACATCGGAACAGTCAGTTCAGTCCCCCACCAAATCCATCTCGCACACAGATTGTTTATTTTAAGTTGACTGCATTTTTTTTCACTCTTAACCACTTCATCATAATGGTGTCATTTACTGCATTTTCCCCCCACCTCTTTCCCGCTTAATCATAATGGTGTCATTTACTGTTGATTGAATAGGGATCTTTTATTCCTTGATAACCTTGAGGTGAGAAAGACCTTTGTAGTGGTTGTTGTTCAGTCACGTCCAACTCTGTGATTCCATGGATCATTCTACCCATTTCAAATATAGTGGAGTGGCTTGTTATTTTCTTCTCCATTAGATTAAGGCAAACAGGTTAAGTGATTTGATCAGAGTCACACACTTAGTAAGTGTCTGAGGCTGGCTTTGAACTTAGGTTTTTCTGACTCTAGGCCCAGTGCTCTATCCACTGAGCCATCTAGCTGCCTCCTAAGGTGAGAAAAATCTCTCCTTCTAATCTCAGTCTTTTGTACTTTTATGTCCCTGACATATTTATATGTATGTGTTAATTAATCTGTGTTCCAGTCCAGTCACCCCTGTTAAATAAAACATCTCTTAAGAGGCTAGGCTGTCATCTTATTTACCTACTTACTTTCTCCAGAACCTAGCATGATGCTCCCTGTCAGTAGGAAGAATTGAAAAAAAAAGTTTATTGAATGAATGCACAAACTTTGTCTTTGCCTATTGTGTGGCAAAAGGAATTTAATAATCTCTGGAAGAGAAAAGTAGGAAGTTATCCTTCCCATGGCAGCCAAATTCATTCAAAAGAGGTTGAGATTTGAAGTCAGAGGACCTGGGCTCAAAACTTAGCTTTGTAGTGGTTTAGATGACCTCAACGGTCCTTCCCAGTTCTAAATCCTTCATCCTATGATATTATCTCTTCTAACTCCTAGTCTATATCACTGGAAACAATTAGGCTGGGAAATCTTATTAACCCAACCTAGCCAGGGTCTTAGAGGTAGTAGAAAGGTAGCATATAGTAGCATATACATAGGCATAGTAGATAGCATAATGAATTGGAAGAAAGGCTAGAGTTCAAATCCCTCCTCATATATTTATTAGCAACACATGAATTCTCTAAATCTGTATTCCCATATAGAAAATACAGGGCATCCCCCAAAAAATCTTAGTACAACTTTTTCCCCCCTCAAATTATTTATTTTTTTTCAAAATTCATTTCCACAAGATTTTGGGTTATAGTTTTTTTTCTCCCTGTCTTTCCCCTAGCCCCTTCCCAAATTAGTGAATCTATTGAATACCACCTCCCCCAATCTGTTCTCATATCCTCCAACAATATCCCCCCCCCAACTTTCTAGAAGGGGATAATGGATTTCTATGTGCCGGTGCCTGTATATCTTATTTTACAATTGCATGTAAAAAAAATTATACAGCTTTGTTTTTAAAACTTTGAATCCAGATTTTTTTTCCTTCTCCCCTCATGTACCACCATTGGGAAGATAAGCAATTAAATATAGGTGGTACTTGTGTAGTTATGCAAAATATTTCTATCATAGGTATATTGTGAAAGATTAACTATATTTCCCTCCATCCTATCCCACCCATCACTCCTTCCATTTTCTCCTTTGACCCTGTCCTCTTTCAAAAGTGTTCATTTCTAACTACCCTCTTGCCCAATCTGCCCTCCCTTCTATCATCCACCTTCTTATCCCCTTCCTTGCTATTTTCTTTTCGGGTAAAATACCGAATTGAGTGTGTATATTATTCCCTCCTTAAGCCAAATTCAATGAGAGTAAGGTTGTCCCATTCCATTTTACTTTCCTGCTCTTCTCGTCCATTGTAACAGTTTTCTCTTGCCTCTTTTATATGGGATAATTTACCCTAATCTATCTCTACCTTTCTCCTTTTCCCACCATATTCCTCACTGACATCTTAATTAAACATTTAATTAAAAAATAATTTTTGATATTATCTCTTCATATTCAACTTGTCCTGTGCCCTCTATGTGTAACATGTACGTACATATGCATACCCTCATATTTATATATTATATATATGTATATATATATGTTCCCTTCAACTGTCCTCATACTGAGAAAAGTATTATGAGTTAGAGTTATAATTTTTCCATGTAGGAATGTAAAAAGTTCAACTTTAATAGGTTCCTTGTGATTTCTTTCCCCTGTTTATGTTCTCATGCTTCTCTTACTTCTTGTATTTGAAAGTCAAACTTTCTGTTCAGCTCTGGTTTTTTCAACAAGAGTGCTTGAAAATCCTCTATTTCATTGAATGACCATATTTTCCTCTGATGTATTATACTCAGTTTTGCTGGGTAGGTGATTTTTTATTTTAATCCTATCTCCTTTGATCTCTGGAATATCATATTTCAAGCACTTCAATCCCTTAATGTGGAAGCTGCTAGGTCTTGTGTTATCCTGGCTGTGTGTCCACAGTACTCAAATTATTTCTTCCTGACTGCTTGTGGTATTTTCTGCTTGACCTGGGAACTCTGTAATTTGGTTATAATATTCCTAGGATTTTTCTTTTTGGGATCTTTCTCAAGGGATGATTGGTGATTTTTTTAAATTTCTATTTTTCCCTCTGGTTCTAGAATATCAGGGCAATTTTGCTTGAGAATTTCTTGAAAGATGCTGTCTAGGTTCTTTTTTAGATCATGGCTTTTAGGTAGTCCAATAATTTTTAAAGTATCTCTCCTGGATCTATTTTTCCAGGTCAGTGTTGTTTTTTTTTCCCAATGAGATATTTCACATTGCCTTCTAATCTTTCATTTGTTTGGATTTGTTTTATAGTATCTTGATTTCTCATAAAGTCATTAGTTTCCATTCTCCCCCATCTAATTTTGAAGGAATTATTCTCTTCAGTGAGTTTTTGAAATTCCTTTTCCATCTGGCAAATTCAGCTTTTTAAGGCATTCTTCTCCTCATTGGCATTTTGGGTCGTGTCATCATTTCCCTGATGCCATGGTATTTTTTTTATTAATGAAGGACAGTTTGGTTAGGGGACTGAGTCAAGATGGTGGTGTAAAAGTAGGAGAATTCTATTGCTCCCCCTATAACCACTTCAAATACCTATAAAATATAACTCAAAACAAATTTTAGAGCTCCAGAACCCACAAAATGACCGAATAACAAGGCTCCTGCTGAAGGCAGTCCAGCAGGCAGACAGAAGGGGTTCATCACAGCACACTAGGAGCAGAGCCCAGCCCCATGTGGTTTTAGCCCCCGGCCGTCCAGGAGAAGCCCCTCCTGGAGCTTTCAGGAGAGCAGATCACTGGCAGATGTGGTGGTTTCCAGAATTGTCAACCCATAAGAGCCAAGAACAAAGGGAAAAGGTTAGTGGTACTTGGCTAAATTTGAGGGAGAGGGTCCAGCCAAATGCCTCCAGAGCTAGAAGTGGTCTGAAGTAGCAGCCCTGCAGCCACCTCCACATGGCTTCTTCGGAGCTCCCAGTCTGCAGATTGCAGGGAGGCCAAGCGATCATTCAGAGACTAACTGTTCTTGCCTTGACCTGCCTAGATTGGGATCACAGTCTTGGGTGGTGGTCCTAAGGTGTGTGACCAGTGAGCCAAAGCTGTTGGGGGCTGCAGAGACAGCAGCCTCTTAATAGCTCTGACAGCTGCAAAAACCCCAGAGATTTGGGACAGAGCTCTCTACTCTGAAAGTAGTGTTCTACTGAGCACAAAAGTCAAGTGACTGACTGACAACATGAGTAGGCAAAGGAAGCAAAACAAGCTCAGCAATCCAACTTTAGATTCCTTTTTGGGGGACAAAAAGGATCAAAGCATGGAACGGGAGGAAGACAACACAGTAAAAACTCCTGCACCAAAAGCTTCCAAGAAAAATGTAAACTGGTTAAAGACCATAAAGATATCAAAAATCTATTTTTTTAAAAAGCCACCAAGTCAGTGCCTCTCAGATAGCATATCTTTCTTGTTCCCAGTTATTAACAAAGATGCAAGTTCCAGAACCAAATTAACAAATGAAGATTGCACATAAATATTCTTCTTTTTGTCATTTGTTTTCCTGCTTTTCCATCTAAATCTTTAAATGGTACCATTTTAAGGATGGAAAACATTTTTTTGGAGGGTGGTCATCAATCAAGTTATCTAGGCCAACTCTCATTTTACTGATGAGGCCCAGAGGGGTTGTGACTTGTCTATGGATACACAGATAATATTCAGCAGAACCAGGATCCAATTCCAACTCTTCTGATTACAAATTCAGTAGTCTTGATTTTCATTTGTATATTCAACAAATATTCACAAGAGCTAACTTTGTGCCTAACATGGTACTAGGCAGTATGGACATTACAATGTACAGTGCAGAAAGTCAGACATTTATTAAATGCTTTTGCTGTGTAGAACACTGAGCCAGGTGTGAAAAGGAAAATTTTTTTAAAATGTTTCTTAAAAATAGATTTTTGATATGTTGTTTTTACATTGCCTTTAACTCCTTCTGTAGCCTCCTATTTCCCTTCCAGAAAGCCAAATAATTTTGTAATAAAAAATGAAGGAATTAATAACTTAAAAAAGAAAAGAAAATGAGGAGGAACAAACAGTATTTAGCAATCGTTGCTAATGATTAAAAAAAATCTGACATCATATTCAATGTTCTAAATCCTTGAACCTCTTCTCTACTCTCCCCACCCATCCACACACTCACTGTGGAGAGAGCATTGGGCCTGGAGCCAGGAAGAATTAAATTCCAAGATAGCCTCAACTATGTGACTCTAAGCAAGTCACTTAATCCCTGTCTGCCTCAGTTTCCTCATTTTTAAAGTAATGGTTGTAAAGATAAAATGAGATGATATCTATAAAGGGCCTTACAATATATTAAAAATGCTCTGTAACATGCAAGCTCGCATTATAAACCGGAGTCCCCACCTTGAAGACTTCTGTTATGATTATTTATTCACTAATTCTGACCCCTCCCCCAATGTGCACATACTCTCTTCCTAAATAGAGATTCTGAGAAAATTAAGGAAGCTGCTTTCTCTTTAGAATCCTTTTCTCCCACAAACTGTCTGACCCCTCCTCCCACACCTGCACCATTTCTCTCTTCCTTAGAAGAAACCAAGCTGCCAGTTAAGCATCCTTTGTTCTAGTCAAATCAGGAAAAAGGGTTAAATTAAAGCAGCCTCCAACCATTTCTCATCTCTGAGGGGAAGGGGAAGGGAAGTGGGAATGCTTATTCCTCTACCTCACTCCAAGTGTTTCTCCAATCTCTTTCTCTCTCTAACCCTGTTTCTCTGCTACCTCCTCTGAACTACCTTTCCTGAGTTCTTTGAGTCTTTCCTTTGTCCCCTAGCCTTTTGGGGAGACATCAGCAAAGAGCTGGGGATGCAGAAGCTGTGTGCTACTTTCAAGCCTGGACCAAAGGACCATAAATCCCCAACATAAACATCATCTTTCAATCGCTAGCAGATCATGTCCTTCTCCGTGCAATTTTCTCAGAAGCAAGCCCACAGTCAGGAAGCCTCTTTGCTTGGCTTTTAAAGCAACCCTTGTTATTTATTTATCTATCTGCCTCCCCCCAACAGTAGTTTAAAAGAACAGTAGGAATTTGCTGAAGGAAGGGAGAAATTTTAGAGCTCTACATTCTAATTAACTTTGTCACTGATTAACTTTGTCATTGCTCTCTAATGAATGAAAGAGACACTCTCAAAGATTAATGCGGGTTGTTGAAGGTAATTGTAGGCCAAGACCTACGTGCTTGAATGACTTTCCTCCCTTTCTTCTCCTCCCCCTCCCCCAAACATTTTAGAACTAAATATCTAGAAAATTATACTAGCAGATATGGTTCATTCCTGAAACACCTAGGGAACATAAGTACAAGTTACTATAGTACAAACTGTGCTCATAATAATAGCCTAAACCTCTAAAGCACTTTATATACATTGGAGCATTCATTTCTTGTGGACCACCCTCTGAGTTAGGCAGGCAGATACTATTATTCCAATTTTACAGATGAGAAAACTGAATCTCAAAAAAGTTAAGTGACCTCCTCAAGGACACATACTGAGTGGCATGAAATATTCTGATTCTTCATCTCTCTACTCTATGACAAGGTCATCTCCTGGATCCACATGGATGTTATGGAATCCAGTGCCAGGTAGTGATTAATACAAGTGTAATGATTGAGAGAAGCCTTCCTGAAGAGGGAGATTTGGAGCCTAGTTTGAAGGTCACAATGGAAAAGAGGATGTCCAAAGACAGGGATGTGTTGGAGCAAGAGGTACAAAGAGGGAATGGGTGCTGCCCACTGGGAGACTAGTAATTATGTTCATCTGGATGAATTGGAGATGAGACTGGAAAGACAGAAGGACGTCAGTTGATTGAGGGGCTTGAATAATAAACAGAAATTTAGGTTGTATCTGAAAAACAAGAGCAAACCTTTTAAAGAAAACAGTATGTAAAAAGGTGACCATGCCATGAGTAATAACATATAAACATATATTTAAATGTGTACTATATGCATGTAACACATCACCCATACATGTATATTATATGTATCTCTGTGTGTTGTTTGTATGTGTGTATGTATGTATGTATGTATATGGACAGATACGTGGCACAATGGAGGGTGCCAGCTCTAGATTCAGGAAGACTTTTCTTAAGTTCAAATCTGGTCTCTTCCATGACCCTGGGTAAGTCACTTAACCCTGTTTGCCTCAGTTTCCTAATCTGTGAAATGAGATGGAGAAGGCAATGGCGAACTATTCCAGTATCTTTGCCGAGAAAACACCAAATGGGGTCATGAAGAGTAAGATATGATAAAAATGACTGAACAACAAAATGTGTGTATCTATGTAACAGCCTCCAAACCATTTTTAACCCCTAGTTTCTCCTCTTCGAATTCATCATATACGTGTATAGATATATATGTGTACACGTATGTATATTGTGTATATATGCATAGATGTGTGTATACATATATACATATGAATGTGTGTGTGTGCATAAAGACACACATATATAATGGTCAAGGGAGGAAAAAACCAGAGGGGGAGAGACAGTTTAGAGTTATCCCATACATAGAAGAATTCCAAACTACTCTTTCTACCCTCAATCTTGCCTCAATCATTCTGATCTATCTTTATTTATATGCACACACACAGACACATACGTGCACACACATGCACACACACATATGCATGCACTATCCATACATAATAGTTTGGAGGAGGAAAAGCTGAAAGGAGGGAGGCCAGTGCAAAGGCTTTCAGAGTACTGCCAGGCATAAGGTAAGGAAGTCTCTCTTAGGTGGTGGCTCTGGAATTGTCATGGGAAAGTTGAATCTGAAGGCTCTTGAAGAACAGAAACAAATACATGTGGTGTCAGATTAGGTACAGGGAGTGAATTACAGCTGTCAAGAGAAGAGAAAAGGTCCTAGGTATTTTGGTGTGTAGAGTGTAGAGTACAGAGAGCCCATTAAATACTGATGTCTTCTCCATGACAAAGAGTTTCTAGGTCCCCTTGGGAATGTTATTGTTCTTTCTTCACAGTCTTAATGAAATGTCCCTTCTACCTCCTCTAGACCATTCTCTCTTCAGATCCCTATCCTATCCCCTCCCTGCCTATACCTATGGAAGTGAAGACAATGCCAGGATTTCTGCTAAGTCTGCAATGACCCTGTTAAGGCTGATTTGTCTGACTGGATTTGGGACAAATCTTGCAAAGTAAAGCAGAGTTTAGCATCTAATAAATGGATTCATAGTTATCACCATTTCTCAGTGGCTTTTGAGATAATCCAATAAATATTATTCAAAAGTTGGGGTCAGAGTGAGATAGATACTCCCAGCTAACTGACTGTAAACATTGATACAATGAAACTGGGGACAGCAAATGAAGCTCTAATGGTATTCATCTGTTACACAGCTACACTCTTTCTCTCATCTAATGCCTGCATTTTGCAGCACTGAAGTTCAAGACAACTTTTCAGATTTATGAGCAATAAGAAGCAAATGGAGAAGATCATTCATGAAAACATAAGAATTTTCCAATTAGCAACAACATTCATCTCAACACACCCTCCTCCAAATCCCTAAGGCAGAGTTTTCCAGAAATGTTAGAGTCAATATACAAATGTAATTATTGATTTTACCTTTTATAGTAACACACTATAAGATAGAATCATAGAATTTCAGAATGTTTGAGCTGGTAGGGTTCTCAGAAAATATCGATCAATTCTAGCAGTCCAACCACCTTATTTTACAGATTGAACACAGTGCTCTAGAGAGGTGAAAAGACTTATCCAAGGTCACATAGGCAGTCAGTGATGGAGTATGGTTCCCTTTATGGAACCATGCAATAAAACCCTATTTTCTCCCTATGAACGAAGTGAGATTTGGTTAGCATCTCAGCAAATCCTGCTTTGTTTATTTATGTTCTTAGGATGTTCTTTGCAGCACCCAGCCCAAGGAGCTCATAAATATTAGACAACAGAACATGCCTCTGTCACAGGTGAAAAAGTCATTGGTTTATAAGAGGTCAAGGTTGGGGAGCAGTGTGGAAGAATAGGGAGGACTCTTGAGAAAAGAGTCCTGCAGGCAGGGGCATAGCAAATGCTTCCCATATTTTATCTGTTTTTTGGATTAATTATTCTTAAATGGTAATCTCACATAATCTATTATTATATCAAGAAATAACATAATTGTAAGGCACTTAGCACAGTGTCTGGCAATATATAAATTAGTTATTGTTGTTATTATTATCAAGCTAAAGGTAGTCACAAGAAATAATGACAAAACATAAATCTTAATTTCCAGGTAAGTGATCTGTCTCTGATCTTGATGTCACTAAAATGACTTCAATGTTAGAATATGTTTTGTGTACCATTATAAAAAAAATCCTAATTAGACAAACCGCTCTTTGGCTGAGATGAGAATTTTATTTCTCTGGGTAGCTTAGAAAACCATGCCATATGCAGGCTGGGTTTCCAGACAGCTGGGCTTTAGCTACAAATGATTGTTTTTACATTTTTATATTTTGGACACAAGGGCTTTTGGAAAGATGGAAACCTGAGTGCCAAACTAACAGAAGTTTGAGTTAAAGCTCTCCCCCCAAAAACTCATTTTTCCAGAAAACACATGGCTAGTGTTTATAGAAGCCAAAGGGAATGACCAATTAAGACAATGGCTTAGAAGATTCTAGCCCCAGACTCTGCTACTGAGGGAAAGAAAGGTGGTTCGACCTGAATTCTCCTGATTGGCTGTTGGCGTGGATCAGACTCACTGGGCATTTTGTTCACCCCACCTCTTAGCTGTGCTTGTACAGTCAGTACCCAGGAGTCATTGTTCAGTGGAAATCATCCGCTGCTGACATGTCCCTGTCATGGCAATGATACTGCCATCAACTAGGGACATTAAACAGAGCTGATAGTCACGTGCAGCTGTGTATGCTGCTGTCAAAGCTGGTGGTTAATCAGTGGCACAGGGACAGCAAAGGAATGGTCAAGTTAGGCTTTGGAACTAGGTCACTGTAAATAACCATATATTTAGTTAAATGAAAAGCTATTGGGCACCCTGGGGGTGCGGAGTGGGGGGGAGAAGCAGCAGCAATGGGGGAATAGCGGTTGGAAGGAAAGAAAAAAATTGCAATAACTGAATCTTCCTTCCAAAGATTAATTCTCAACAAGTAAACTAGAGTTACTTTTTTAAAGCAAGTTAAAAAAACAACAACAATTTTTGTAGGCATTAAGGGAACACACACACACACACACACACACAGAGCTAGGTGGCATAGTGGATATAACACTGAGCTTAAAGTCAGGAAGACCTGAATTCAAATTTGGTCCCAGACAGGTACTAGCTGTGTGACTCTGGGCAAATCACTTACTTAGTCTTGTTTTCCTCAGTTGCCTCTTCTGAAACATGAGTCGCAGAAGGACATATCAAAACACTCCAGTATCTCTGCCAAGAAAACCCCAAATAAGATCACAAGTAGTTGAACATGACTGAAAAAAATTACAGACAATAATCGACCTCCTTGCTTTTCCTCCCACAAGACACTCTACCTCCCAACTCTGCATTTTCTTTTTTTTTTCTTCTTTGGCTTTTTGGAAGACAATTGGGGTTAAGTGACTTGCCCAAAGTCACATGGTACAAGATTTGAATTCATGTCCTCCTGACTTCAGAGCTGGTGCTCTATTCACTGTGCCACCTAGCCACCCCACCTCTTTGCATCTTCAGTGGTTGTCCTTCATGCCTGGAACTCTTTTTCCTCATTTCTACCTCCCAGTCTCCCTAGCTTCCTTCAAATCTGAGCTAAAATCCTGCCCTCTTAAAGAGACCTTTCCCAATCCTCCTTAATACTAGTGCTTTTCCTCTGTTGATTATTTTCAATTTATCCTCTATTTGTCTGGTTTATCTGTTGTTGTTGTTTGCATATTGCCTCCCCCATTAGACTGTGAGCTCCTTGAGAGCAAGCAATGTCTTTTGCCTTTCTTCGTATTCCCAGTGCTTAACAGAGTGCCAGGCACATAGTAGGCACTTAATAAATGTTTAGTGACTAATGCATAAGTGGCTTTAAAGTTTGTAGATCACCTTACAAACTTTACCCTTTCAATATGTCACAACAATCCTATGATAGGTATGGTTATCTCCATTTTTCAGATGAGGAGATTGAGACTGAAGGAGGTTAAGTGATCTTTCTATGGCCCCATAGCAATTAGCAAGAATATGACCCTAGTCTATCTCAAATTCCAAGGCTAGGGCTCTATCCATTATACTTCTTTGTCCAAAATTTAATGGTAGCTTATGTTATTCATAATCTACATGATGGAGATGTTCAAAGAAGGTGATTAATGAGGGCTGAGATGTTTGGAGACAGCTTACCAGAAGAGATGGACTGAGAGCAAAGGATAGGGGAACACTAATATAGGGGAATTAATATAGAGCAAAGTCATGGAAGAGGGAAAATGGAAAGTGTGTAAATATAGTATGACTGGAATTGGTACTTTGAGGAGGGAGATCATTTAACTTTTCATTGTTCCAAGCAACATTCTGTGCTATGTTTTTTTTGTATGATTCTGATATAAAATGTAAGTTATTGGCAAGAGCAAAAGTTTCAGGAAAAATTGTTTTTTGCAGGTAGATAGTCATATGAATTGATTCTACTAATAGAGAACTGGCTAGAAATTACCTCAGCTTTGAAGCCAGTCTCAAGTGGCCCAGTTTGGGACATCAGACTTGTTATTGAGTCATTTTTAGTCATGCTTGACTCTTTGTGACCCAATTTGAGGTTTTCTTGGCCAAGATACTGGAATGGTTTTACATTTCATTCTCTAGTTAATTTTACATATGAGGAAACTGAGGCAAACAGAGCGAAATGACTTGCCCAGGGTGATACAGCTAGGCTGACAGCTAGGCCAGATTTGAGCTCATTAAGATGTCTTCTTGATTCCAAATTCAGTGCTCTATCAGGCAGCAACCTAACTGCTTGACATTGTGCTACTTGACCACAAAGGTTTTGGTCAGCATTGAAAGATGAGAATTTTCATAGCCCTTGGCAGGATGTGTTGGGCAGGGCACATCAAGCTGCAGAGCAGAGAGTCTACCCATTGGGTCTTTATACTCTTTTCTAAGTTATATGATGGTATTTAAACATAACAGCTAATCCTATTAAAGGTAAATATGTTAGTTGTTGTTGCTGTTTTTACAGATATACATATGGCTCTCCAAAAGATGTTTTCAGCATACAGACTTAAAATGCAATGCCTACATCAAAACATTTTTACATACCATCATGATAAGAGGCATTCAGTGGAAACAGTGGCAAGGTTAGAAAGCACTTATATCTACATAAAATAAGACTAAAAATTACAGACAAGTGGCTCATAAGAATTAGTAGAAGGAGTTCCCCACTTCAGTGAAATCAGAGATCACTGGAGTCCAAATAAAAATTGTGCACTATGTAGGGCTTAAGAAGATGAAGGAGATATAAAAAAGCCTTTGGGGATTATATGAAGGCATTGTTTTAGGCAAATTCTGACAGCAGTACATACTCAGGATGGACTGAAGCAGAGAGAGGTTAGGGGCTGCCTTTGTCTCCCTCTGTTCTTGATGTTGGCCAGATCTTGGACATAAAATACAACTTTAGTGGACAAGCCTATGCCACTTTGGGTATATACACTCTCACACTAAATAAAAACAATTCAAGATTCTGGTGGGAAAGACTTTCCAAGTATTGCTCATCATCTCAGTCACTCAGCAATATTTATTGTGTATATAACCCTCTACTGGGCCCTGTGGGGAGATTGAGAGAAAGAAAGAAGTTTGCTCTTTGCCATCTAAAAGCTTACACCTTACAAAGGCCCCATTACTAAGGATTGTGGTAAATGTTGCTTTGTATCTGGGACAGACTAAAATTAACAAGTGGGGGGCTGTGCTGTTTGAGGATGGGAAGACTCGGTTTTGCCTCTGTATAATCATTGACCTTTCTATACTCAGTCAGGTAACAGTCTGTTGCTTTTCTTCTCAAAGTTCCCCTTCTCTGCCCCCAGGGGATCAGGACTTGATATTAGTCATATTTCCCAATTTCATGTGAAATTGGTCTGAGGCTGAGAATCACTTTTAGTGCAGCTGGTGTTGCAGTTTGGTTTATAGCCCTCACTTTGCACCTCTCCAGCTTGGGTAGACCTCGGAGATTATTGTACATTTTAGTTCAGTTTCATCATTCCTATATATTGCAGTTCCAGGGAATATTGCTTTTTTAAGCCCACAAACTTTTATTACTCTATCCAAAGATGAGGATAAAGTTTTGAAATTTATTGCCTAACCTGCTGCCATGAAGTATAGCCATATCCACAAGCATTCAGCAGAACATATCAAAATGTATGTATATGTACTAATCAGTCAATCACTTCTGTGTCTACACAAGCAAATGGAATGTGGAGAAAACAGACGGTTCTGCTTAGGTGAACATTACAAGATCCCTTTGTAACAAAGAAAACACTTTGGAGACATTGTGCACATCTTTTGTGTTTTATGCATAAAACTTCTGTATGAACATCTCTATCAAAAATGTGCTCTTACTTGTTGCAAGCAATGGGCAGAAATGTTTTTTTTAGTGATTTGGAAAAATCAACAACACTTCTGGGACACTGTAAAAATATTATAGATGCTATTAAGATATTTTCATATAGAATGATGATAACAATGAAAACATTGGTAGCAAGGATATGTTAGATTTCTTGTAACACCTTACAAAAACGACTTGGAATGATGGTAACTGATCACTTGCTTTGTTTTGAAAATACTTGCTTTGGTTTGAGTATGGTTAGGCTTTTATTGACAAAGACAGGTGTGTTTCAGTGACACATTTTGAAATTTCCCTGTTAAACGTGGAAATCACAGGAAAGAAACAGGTTGTAGTTAAAAATTGATCTGAGCTTAAACTCAAGAAAGATCTGGGTTAAAATCCCAAACTAGGGTCTTTCAGCGGAACTTATTGATTGGTAGGGTGGACCATGTCTCTGAGAGCATGTGGCTTCATCATTTTCCGAAGACCTCACGTCCCCAAAGTGGACAACAAAGCCATTGAGTTTCTCTTGCTGCAGACATCGTATGGAACAAATCACTGGACTCCCCCTAAAGGTCATGTGGACCCAGGAGAGAGTGACTTAGCGACAGCTTTTAGGGAGACTCAGGAGGAAGCTGGCCTGGATGCCAGCCAGCTGAACATCATTGAAGGATTCAAGAGTGAGCTCAACTATGTAGTCAACAGCAAGCCCAAAACAGTTATCTACTGGCTGGCAGAGGTGAAGGACTACAACGTGCAAATTCGGCTGTGC
>CM053593.1:92097660-92119906 GCA_028646575.1 Pseudocheirus occidentalis
GCGACAGCTTTTAGGGAGACTCAGGAGGAAGCTGGCCTGGATGCCAGCCAGCTGAACATCATTGAAGGATTCAAGAGTGAGCTCAACTATGTAGTCAACAGCAAGCCCAAAACAGTTATCTACTGGCTGGCAGAGGTGAAGGACTACAACGTGCAAATTCGGCTGTGCAGTGAACACCAGGCTTACCGCTGGCTCAAACTAGAGGAGGCCTGCAAACTGGTACAGTTTAAGGATATGGCCACATCCCTCCAAGAAGGGCACAAGTTTCTCTGCGCCAACACACCTTGACCCCAGGAAGGGAAAGGTCTTGAGATACTGAGATTCAGCCTGCTGAGGTTCTCAGGTGTCTCTTCTGAGATCAACCCCCACCCTCATTAGATTATCCAATTCTGCAGTACAGGGAGGCTTCAGCAACCAATGAAATGAGGCTAATAAGCCTTTTAGGTCAGAGCAAACATTATGGTGTTGAAATGAAAGAGTGGTATGGAAATATGTAAAGCCAAATCTCTGTACTCTTGTACCTGAGGAATAAACTGTTAGAAATTAAAAAAAAAAATCCCAAACTAGGAGCTGCATATAGTAATAATAGAGAACATATTTACAAAATACTTTTTCAAAAGTATTTTACATATATGATCTCCCTTGTACCTCATAACAATCTTGTGAAGCAGGCACTATAGACATGCCTCCCATTTTTCTAATAAGGAACCTGAAACTGAGAAAAATAAATAATTTGACTTCACATATCACACAATATTTGCTACAACATGTTGTCTATGTGACTATAATCTGACGAGGCTATGGCTTTCCTGCTTTATAACTTTCTTGGTCATCAGGCCAGAATACTTAAGACTTTATTCAGGTTTACAAAGATCAGCACCATAATAGTGGACAGGGCCCAAATCTCATCAAATACCATCCATTCCGGACTGAGCTATGGAAAGGGATGACATCAATCATTTACTACTATCTTCCAGGTCCATTTCAGGGAACATTTGTGCCATAATTGTCTTATAGAGATAAATATGAAAGAAAAAGCAGGAGAAGCAAAATGAGAAAAGAGGATGAGCAAGAATAAACATCAGATGTATTAGGGGTCAGGGGTAGGAGATATCAAGGAGGATAAAGCAGCTCCCTGCATTCTGCACCTCTGTCCTAGGTATTGGACAATGATGAAACTGTCTTACTACAAGAAACCAGAGGGTACACTTTAAAGAACTTTTCTATAATTTATATGAAAATATCACTACCATTTCCCTTCAAACTACACTCTTTCTTGAACCTTTCCTAGTAACAAAAACTAAACTAAACTAACAAACAAAAAAACTGTGACACAGCAACCTTGTCTGACAGTATATACCCCACTTCACATCCCTAGGTCCCATCCCTCTACTGAAAAGAGGAAAGTTTGTTTCCTATCGGTTCTCCAGGAGGGAAAGATTTCAAAACTTCCATTCCCTCCATTCTCACAAACTCCTCTTTTCTAAGGCTAAGGCTTTCAAAGACCTCCAGGCCTCAGCTAATTATAGTATGAATGCATTTTTAACAGTAATTTCTCTCTAGAAAGACCCTGTCTCTGTTCTCTCACTCTCTTCCAATTGCTTTCTATACCTTCCTCCTATGGAATGTAAACTCCTCAAGGGCAAAAATGATCTTATTTGCTTTTCTTTGTATTGCCCAACACTTAGCACAGAGCCTGGAGTACAGTACGTGCTTACTAAAGGCAATTTCTTTCTCTCTCTCTCTCTCTCTCTCTCTCTCTCTCTCTCTCTCTCTCTCTCTCTCTCTCTCTCTCTCTCTCTTTCTCTGTCTCTCTTTCTCATCTATATTTTATGCAGTTGATATATCGCTGTTTCTTTTCTCATGTGCCCAGGTAAAGACTCATGTGGGAAGTTGTTGCCTGAGGCTCACATGCTCCCCTTCAGAACCAAATGTTTGAGAGAAGAAAATAGCATTACAAAAACCTCATCAAGAGCAACACAAATACCTCAGAAAAAAACTAGCAAATGGGGAGTGAAATGATGTGGAGAAACCAATGAGGAATAACGATGCTTTTTTAAATTAAAAACTGAAATATATACCTGCTGAAAGGGGTAAAATTAAACAAACACTGTGCTATGGAGTCCAATAAAAGAAAATATTTCACAAAGAAAAATGTCTGCAAAAAATCAAAGTGTTCCCCTTGAAATTGATAGAAAACCCTTTTCTTCATTTCTTCTCTATCCCTCAGAAACTTCATCCTTTCATTAGAAGTCAGCCATGTGCAGGGATTATTGATAGCTGCAATATTTCAACCTGTATTTTTTAATCAGTCACTGAAATGCATGTAGGGCTCATGAAGTCTGAGACTGTGGTTTATAAGAAATGTTCTTAGTTGTTGAAAGCAGACAGCCTCCGAAAAAAAATCCATAGCCCCTGCCTACCCCAACAACACCAGGGAGTGAATTAGAAAGAACAGTCTAGAGTGGGCTGGGGTTTTCCAGCCCTGAGATTCTTCAGAAGCCACAATTAGTGGAAAGATAGGGAAGCTAAGTAAGTAGATGATTCAGGTTCACAAATCTGCTGATAAGAAAAAAGGGGGTGTTTGTAAGCCTAAAGAACATAGACTGACTACATCTCAGTTTCATTTTGCCTCCTTCAAAGGGAGTAATTCTTTACCAGGGTATGAAGAAGAGGCTGCACCACATAATTAGGAGGCAGCATAACACTATGGAAGGAAAGATAGGTGTACATACACAAGACTTGGCTTTGAGTGTTTCCTTAGATACTCACTACCGGTGTGACCCTGGGCAAGCAAATTCACTTCTGGATTTCTTTCTTCATCTGTAAAATAAGAGGATTAGCTTAGATCATGTCTAAGCTCCCTCCTAGCTCTAAATCTATGTCTATGCAGTTTTTGCGTAGTAAACCATGGGTGGAAAGAACAAAGACTACATTTTTCACTTGGAAAGGCAGCAAGGAATAATTGGAATATCACTGGATAGAGGACTCAGAGACCTGGAATGGTAGTCAGAAGGTATGGGTCCAAATTCCAGCTCTGCTATTCACTAGCTGTGCCTTCGACTAGTCATTTATTCTTATGGAGGAGGAAGAAGCTCTTCAAATTCCTCATCTATATGAAAAAGCTGTAGACTAGACTAGATCAAAGGTGTCAAACATGCCTGAGTATAACAACTCCTAAGTGCTACTGAATCAGATTAAATATAATTGGGAAATATTTAACAATAATAATAGAACACAGACAATGCTATTATGTAGTTTTCTAAATCAATACAAAATCCACAGGCATTCTTATGTATAGTTTAATGACCCCTATATCTATCTGAGTCTGACACCACTGGACTAGACAACTTCCTAAATTTCCTTCTAGCTATAAGTGCTATAATATGAATCATGGCTCTGCCATAATTTATTGTATAAACTTGGGTAGTCACTTCACTTCTCTGAACCTATTTCTTTTTCAAATTGATGAATTTCAAATTCAATTCAACTCAAGAAACATTTTTATTTTTAACATTCATTTTTTGAAATAAAACTGAATTCCAAATTAGCTTCCTCCATCCTGCCCCTCCCCCACGCATCAAAAAGGTAAGCAATATGATATCAATTATGCATATGAAGTCATACAAAATATATTTCCACATTAGCTATGTTTCAAATAAAATTAAAAAGCAAGAAATGTAAAGAAATTTTTTTAATTATTTAAAATTATTTTTAAATTATTTTAAATTTAAAAAATTTTAATTATGCTTCATGACACAGTGGAGTCAGAAGGACCTGAGTGCAAATCCTGCCTCAGACATTTGACACACTTACTAGCCTTGTGACTAGCAAGTCACTTAATCCCAATTGCCCTGCCTTCCCCCCTCCCAAAAGCAAAAAAAAAAAAGTCAATTAAATTTTTAAAAAAGTATGCTTAAATCTGCATCCGGAGCTCATCAGTTCTTAATCTGGAAGTGGATAATCCTTTTCATCCTGGGTCCTTTGGAATCATCTTAGCTCATTGTCTTTATCAGAGTAGCTAAGTCTTTCACAGCTGATCTGTGTACTGTGTACAGTGTTCTGATTCTGCTCACTTCACTTCTTGACACTTCTTTTCAGGTTTTTCTGAAACCATCCTGCTAGTTATTTCTTCTAGCACAATGGTATTCTATCACAACCATATAGTTTAGTGAATCTGTTTTGCTTGACTGTATAATGGTTACAATTTATTTTCTTTTTGCCCCTCCCCTACCATGAGGTTGTGAAGGTGGGAAGGAAAGAAAATAAATTTCTTTTGATTTTTTTAATGGGAGAATGTTGCCACAGATGTGAAATGTTTCACGTACTTTAAATGAAATCACTGTATTATTAGTCTTACCTATTATTAGTTTTACTTTAAGTTAAATGATTTATTTTACTACAGGATACTTCTCAAGAATTAGGCATAATCTATAAATGTTTGTAATATTAAAAAATCACATTCATAAAACTTAAAAAAAAGAAATTTTGTTGTTCAGTCATTTCACTTATATCCAACTATTTGCGATCTTTTTTCTTTGTGTGTAGGGGTTCTTGACAGAGATACTGGAGTGGTTTTTCCATTTCCTTCTCCAGCTCATTTTAGAGATGAAGAAACTGAGGCAAACAGGGTTAAGTGACTTGCACAGGTTCACACAGCTAGTAATTCTTTGAGACCAGATTTGAACTCAGGAAAAGGAATCTTACTGATTTCAAGTCACACAGTCTATCCACTGCACCACCTAGATCCTCATCAAAAGTGGGGAGAGACAAACAGGGTGGAGGAAGGGGAAGCAGAGAGAGAAGGAGAGGGAGAGAGACAGAGGAAGGAAACAAAGAAGAAAGGAAGGAAGGAAGGAAGGAAGGAAGGAAGGAAGGAAGGAAGGAAGGAAGGAAGGAAGGAAGGAAGGAAGGAAAGAAAGAAGGAAGGAAGAAGTGTCTATAATTTTAGTGAGAGCAAGCACTCAGAACTAAGGAGATCATGAAAGAATTTCCATAGGACACTGTTACATGGATTGAACTACGAAAAAAGTTAGTGATTCTAAGATGGGAGGTAGGGAAGCAGTAGTGTACTCCAAGAATGGGATACAGTCTTGAGAAAACGAATAGAATTAGAAGATGGATTACTAAATTTGGAGAATAACAAATAGGGTAAGTTTAAATAAAATATAGAATAAGTGAAGAGGAGAAACTTAATAGGCCAGAAAAGGAAGACAAGATCCAGCTTTTGCTAGTTATCTTCTAGTTGAGAATTTTTATGGGTATATGTCTTATTTCCCCTAAATCATCCACCAAACATTTATTAAGAAGCTACTCTGTTTTATTAGAGAAAAGAGATAAAATTTTCTTTTATTTCCAGCACAATGCTGGGCACCTAGTAGTGGCTTGGTAAATACTGGTTGACTGATGACTGACTGCAGATACCCCAATTATTTTGGCAGTGAGGGCCTGATCCTTTTAGGAGTATGCCTAACTGAGCAGAGTTCAAAGATGACTCTAGATACCAGAAAATGCTCTTGTGGACCCAAATCACCTATATGGATTATAGACCATTATACAGAGAATTGTCACTTTTTTATATAATGATTAGCTGCTTAACTTCCCATCTTGGCTTGTAAGATTTCTTTCTTTTTCCTGGATTTTGGTTGTGAATTAACCCAAGTAAATTTACTTTGCTATTTGGCTTCTACATGGACTCTCCTTGACACAGAACTCTTTCCAACTAATTTTTAAATCTGCTCAAGTGAGAGGCAAATGACCATCTGCCATGTCTGGGCTAAGTTCTTGTTTCTTGCAGTGTTGGGAGTGAATGAGCTCTTGGGTGAGACTTGTGGTTGCCAAGGGGAGGTGAGAGGAAGGGTTAGAAGGCAATTTGAGGGCAGGGGAAATATTTGGCTAGGTAATATAAAACAGACCTTTAAAAGAGAGAAGGAGGGCTACACTAAGCCTTTGACACCTCAGGATTTTTTTTGCTATGACATGTTAACACAAAGGAATAATGAAACCTTATGCAAATGTTTATTGACATGTGAAAACCAATAAGCCACATGGGTCTCCACTCTTTGACAAGTATAACATGTTGATCCTAGCATTCAGTCCTTTTGTGCTAGAAAATGGGGAGAGGATAAGGATCTGGAAAGGATATGGTCCAAAGTTCAGACTAGAATTCATGGATTTTATTTGTAGTAAAAGTTTCCTTTGTCACCAAGTAGAAATGGTTAAAAGTGCTGAATCCCCTCTTGTGAAAAATCTGTCTTTGTCACGTTGGTCCAACTCACCTGTTTCATATATCTGGTGGAGAAGCTTTTGAGTGAACATTGACTATTCATTCATGCGGGAATTGATCAAGGGAGCTCCATGATCATCTTGATGAAATTACAAGGTAATGAACTATAACTTGGGACTTTGATGGCATATTTCATATGAGGATGGGTTAATTGACCAAAGTGGCATAGTGGTGGATGGGATACATCTGACAGAACGGGCTTTAAAATAGTCTTTGCAAAGTGATGCCTTCCCTCCTTTCCTTCAACCCTTTTCACACAGTACATAGCCAGGGTCTAGGCCAATGGGCCTTGCATAGGGGATCCTAGATCGTTATGAAAAGTCTTATAATAATACTGATGACATAGTGGAAACAGGCACTGGTGGTGAAGTAAACCATTTTTGTTCTGAAGGAATCACTGGTCTATAAGGAGGAGAAACATGCACTACGTCCATGCTTTGTGAACTCAAGAAGCAAAGATGTATGTTCTAAATAATAGCAAGTTTATTTATAAAGCATCTTTTATCTTATTAGACCATAACGTGCTTTACAAACTCAATAAATGACAGTAATATATTTTTATAAACATTGGTTAAAATGCTGACATTTAATATATTTTATGTCATAAAATATATTAGTTTCCTTAAAAAAAGCCCTTGAACAGTAATTTCGTTAGTACTTACATTAGAGGTTGTCACTTACACTTCATAAAACATGCCAATCTGCTCCCAGACATACTTTTTTTTTTTCAATTTTGCCTTGATAGGGGCAAGACTTCTCTATACTATCTTTGGACTCTGACCTCACTTTTCTCTGGTCAGATTTTTGCAAAAGTGAAAGAGAAAGCAAGGAGAGAGAGAGAGAGTAGAAAGAAAGGAAGAGAGAGAGAGAGAGAGAGAGAGAGAGAGAGAGAGAGAGAGAGAGAGAGAGCCCAAAGCAGATGCAGAGACAATCACCTTTGGCAAAGAAGATCAGCATTTGAGCTTGGTTTAATGTTAATGGGCTGAAAATGTGTGTGATGTTAATTTAGTGACTTGTGAGAAAGCATCTGGAGTTTAATGTAGCAACATATCCTATGCAAAAATGTAATCATAACTCCTGCAAGGCTGAGTGCTCTGGATGAGCTTCAAATTGTCAGGCATCTCCATGAGGGCATTTAAACCCAAACCGGTAAAAGGGTGGTTTGTGGACTAGGCCCCCGCCATGCTCTCAATCTGTCACCATTTGTTTATGATAGAAAACTCCTTTTAAGGGACTTTCTTTGAGTAGGGGGATTTACAAAGACCTTCAACCCTACAACTCTCCTTTCACAAAAGTGATGGATGACCAATCTACTTTCTTTTTCTTAAGTTCACAGGTATTGCATGGCAGAGTGGATAGATAGCCAGTTTACAAGTAAAGAAGATCTGTATTCAATTCCTGTGTCTAAAACTGGACAAGTCATTTAATCTCTGTAATGCCAAGCAAAGGTAACTTCCAAGATTCAGATTGCCAGCATAGCAAGCCCCATTTATTCAGTGACTGATTAAGGCAAAAATCCACAGAACAGAGAAAATCAAAATACAGGTGTAACTCATTCATTTAGCTAGTAAAGTCTCAATTCAATCCAGGTACTACTCCACCCCTGGACAGTACATTCATTTAGTCAGTCAAAGTCTTTCTTCTCAAATAGAGATTAGTTTCCAATCATAAACAAAGTACATTCATTTGGTCAATCACAGAGCACAAAAAGGTCAAAGATTTCCCAATAACACCTGAATTACAATACCATCCATTAATACCGAGCACTTTCTCAAAAAGGGTAGGACAGCACAAAAGTCCATCCACCCTTAAGCTACAACAAGGTTATGATATCATCAATCCACAATGAAAGGTCTTGTCTACATCTTGACCAGAGGCAAGTACTCAGCAATTCTGGTTCCTGGGGAGGCAAAGCCTAACAAAGCCACAACACACATTGCCAGTGTCCTCATCAACTCACTGTCTGCCTGCAGAACAGTCCCAGAACCTCTGAAAACATCAGCAAGGCCCTCTTCCAGGATTTCTGTGAACATACAACAAGAAAATCCTTCTTCAGGGCTTCTGAACCAACAGCAAGTTTCCAGAACCTCTACAATAGCAGCGCTGTCCTTCACCAGCAGGTGAATGTGGCAAAACAACATCAAAACATACAGACAAAATACCGGCATCACAGCCATGCCTCCTCAGTTCTTGGCACCTCCGGGTGGCAGTTCTCAAAAGTCCTGGGCAGCTCCAACTGACCCTCACCAGTCCACAACACTGCTCTCCGAAAGTTGCTCTGGCCTTCTCTGCTTGGGCCTTCTCTCTGCTTGGGCTTCTCTCTAAATCCACAGCTCCTCCCAGTTCAGCCCTCTCTCTTCACGTCAACAAGTCCAACCCAGAAGTGAAATTCACAAGCTCTGAGTTTCAACACCCAACCCAAAAACGAAGCCAACCCAGGGGGAATCTTCAAATTCCATTACCATTTCAACCTTCCAGTGCTCTAGTCACCTCTTGAAGACTTGCAGTCACAGAGGAGGTAAGGACCTGCATTGGTAAAGGGTAGGATCATGAAATCCAAGATTTTAAAGCAAAAAGGGAACTTCATTGTTGTTGTTGAATTGTTTCAGTTGTCTTCAACTCCCCATGACCCCACTTGGGATTTTCTTGGCAAAGATACTAGAATAGTTTGCTATTTCCTTCCCCAACTTATTTTACAGATGAACAAACAGAGATAAGCAGGATTGAGTGACTTACCCAGGGTCACACAGCTAGTAAGTGTCTGAGGCCAGATTTGGCCTCAGGACTTCCTGACTTCAGGCCCAGTACTCTATCCACTGAACCACCTAATAGTCATACTATACAGTGTTTAAATAAGGTGTTTTCAGTAAGACACAGACATATTTTTAATTGCTAGACATTTGTGATGATGTGCAGTAGTATATGATAAGGCTACTAGCTGGTATTAATGACACGTATGCAGACTCCTCTGTGAGAGAGGAAAGGTGTTAGTCCCATATAAAAAACAAGCTAAGACTGCTGTATTGCAAAGCACATTAGGCTTAGGTAGCTGGATGCCGTAGTGGATAGAGGACTGGACCTGAGCTCTGAGTTCAAATCTGGTCGTATAAACCTGGGCAAGCTTTTTCACCCCATCTGTAGAACAGGTACAAAAGCAGTATCTGCCTCACAGGGTTCTTGTGATGATCGAATGAGCCAACAGGTGCAAAACACTGTGCAAATCATAAAGAACTATGTGAATAGTAGATTTTATTATCATTGTTGTTGTTATTACTAAAGATAACTCCTGCTATTATTTTCCTCATGATAAGCCTCTGAAGGAGCTATTATAAGTGTTCTTATCCCCATTTTGTGGATGAGAAAACTGACAACCAGGGAGAGGTGAACTGATTTGTCCTGAGTCCAAACCTAGCTCTTTTCCTCACAGACCTTGAACCCTTTCAAAGAGCAATCGCTCACATTTGCATTGGTTTTAGCATTTAGTGCCTTTGCATAAGTTAGCTTACTTGAACAGCACAAAAACCCTGTGAGTCTTCTGTCTCACTCAAGGGGAAAATTCCCTAAAGCCTCTAACACAGAAAGTTGGAGAGAAGGACATGATGAGACTACTAGTTTGTCTTGTGTCAGTTTCTTCCCGGAATCTCATTTTTCCTTCAGCATCCTGAAGTGAGGTTGGCATCATCCATCTTCTCTCCAATCTGGAAGCCAGAGGGTATCTGAAAGAACTTGAGAGATCCTTTGGAGACCAGAATTCTCCTCTCTCATTCTCATCAGCTCCACCATACACCTTACAAATGCCGGGAGAACTGATTATTATATGGAGAGAGTTCCATACCAATGGACTTTGGGATTCATGACATTCTGAAAGACACCTGCATCAAATGTCTATCCCCTTTCTCTGTCTACAATTTCCCTGCTGCTGCATAGCTGGTTCAGTAGTTACTGCACAGACACAGAATAGCCAACTTTCACCTTCTGGTGCCCAAGAGTTGACTGTTTATTCCTTCTTTTACCTTGTCTGTCACTGCTTAAACCTGGGTTACCCTGAAGCATTCCAGACCCTATCAAGGCTGGACATATAGGATATAAGCTCACAAAATGTAATATGTTTGTGTGTGTGTATGTTTTAAAGTAGAAATTCACAATGTTAAGGAACATGTTGATCACCTGTCACTTGGACTGCTGAAACAGCCTTCTGGTTAGTCTCTTTCCCTCAAGTCTTCCCACACCTCAGTCCATCCTCCATAGTGATTTTTCTAAAGCTTAACTCCAACAGAGCCATCTCTCTGCTCAGTGAGCTTCAGTGACTGCCATTTACCTCCAGGATCAAAGATAAATTTCTCTGACATTTAAAGTTCTTCATAACCTAGTCTTTTCATACCTTTCCAGCCTTCTTATACCTTACTCTCATACAAATATTCTGGGATCCTTCTTACATTGACCTACTTGAACTTCCTCCAACTTGATTCTCCATCTCCTGTCATCACTGTCTTTGCACTGGCTCACCCTACCCTATCTCTATGCTTAAAATGTTCTACTACGAACCTGTAACTCTTAGTTTCCCCAAATTCTTTCAACATTCAGCTCAAAGGGGGGCATCCAGGTAGTGCAGTGAATAAAGCACCAGTCCCAGAGTCAGGAGGATCTAAGTTCAAATTCAGCCTCAGACACTTAACACTTACTAGCAGCGTAACCTTGGGCAAGTAACTTAACCCCAATTGGCCCTGCCTTCTCCTCTCCAAAAGAAAACAAAAACTGAAAACATTAGAATGTGAGCCCTTTGACGACAGGGGCTGAGTTTTTGCCTTTCTTTGTATCCCTAGCACCTGTCAGAGTGCCTGGAATATAGTAAGTACTTAATATATGCGTGCTAATTGACTAACTGAATGAAAGCATATCGATGAATTTTAAGTCATTCATGAGAATTTGTTGTTCAATGTTACCAAGATAAAAAGATGCTGATAGAGTAGAAAGTGAGCCCCTATCACATGTGACTATTTCAAGATTATGTGGTAACTTTGCAACAAGCATTATCTGCAAAGTGAAAAGAGAAAGAGAAAATATAAGAAAAAAATGAGATTATATTTATAAATCATTTTGCATATTGAGAAGGTTACATACCTGTGAGCATGTGTGTCATCTTAGGTCTAGCTGAGAACTGCCTGAGAAATTATCCTTGTCCCAGCCCCATTTCCCAGATGGAAGAAACTGATAGATTAAATCACACAAATAGTAAATGCCAGAGCTGGGCTTGAATTCAAACCCAGGTTTTCTGGCTCCAAATCCAGTGTCGATTTTTTCCATCATACTCCCTGTTTTGTAGTGTACTATTCTCCAAAGTCCATAAAAGCTGGTTGTGAATGTTTGCAGAGATGATTTGTTTATTTAAATTACGTGCTCATAATAGTTTACCACCTTCATTTTCAATGCAAACAAATGCATTGATTACTCAAATATGTATATGTTTTATTGAAACACCCTATAGTTGATTGTTGAGTACATGGAGATTTCTTATGATCAAAAGGATTTATTCAGTCTAATTTCCATTCCAGTTATGCATGGGAAAATATACTTCAGAGTTCGTAGACTTACAGACTGGCAAAGCTGGAAAAGACAGAGTGGTCCTAAACCATTTTGGAAGATGGATGAGTCAGATCTATGGACCTCAATTTTCTCATCTGGAAAATTCCAGTAGTACTACTCAAATCATACAAGAGGATGAAAAAAATTTCATAACGTTTATATAAAGTGCTTTGAGAGCTAAGCCCTGGGGGATAGACATAAAAGAAAAAAAAGAAATAGTCTTTGCACTCAAGGAGCTTACATTCTAATGGAGGAAGACAGTACATAAATTATCCTCAATTATACCCTGTATTTTAACTTGGGAGCCTTAAAATATATCAGTTTATCTCAATCAAATCCAATTATTATATAGCTAAAAAAAGTGGAGACCAGGAAAGTTAAATTAATTTCCCAATGTCACACAGAAATTGGCTGCGTGTATGCAGGAAGAAAACCCTTCACTGGCCACTCATTTCCCAAGGATATGGATGGGAGGATTTCCTGAGCAGAGAGGTTAATACTGCTCTAGTTTTTAGACTGATTTTTTTTTCAACATCTTCAAGTCTTGTTTCTACGTGTAATTGAAACACATGTTTTGGATGAGAATGTGATAATGAAAATCTCGCTGGAGATCAATGTCTATTTGTACCCGATATTTGGTAAGACACCATATAAAGTGTCTAACAAAGGTAATATGATATAAAAGAAATACTACTAGACTGGGCCTTGGGGTCAGCCTTGAGCCTACCACCAAATATCTTGTTTAATCTTAAGTTATTTAATTATTTTTTAACTTAGTTTCTCAAAATACACAATGGGATAATAATTTCCCTGATTCCCTATCTCCTAGAACTATCCAATGATAAAATTCAGAAAAGCATGGCAAATGCTAGAAGGTATTATTATTTAAAAGTGTAGGGGCAGCTAGGTGGCACAGTGACTAGAGCACTGGACCTTGAGTCAGGAGGACCTGAGTTCAAATTTGACCTCAGACACTTGACACATTTACTAGCTGTGTAACCTTGGGCAAGTCACTTAACCCCAATTGTCTTGCCTTCCCTCCTCAAAAAAAAAAAAGAGTGAATTGAGCACATCAGGCACCTCACGTGCAAAGGCACTAGAGACCTAGTAGTGGGGAAAAGTGTAGGCAGAATTCCTATTCAGGAATGGAATGGACACATTGGTTTCTGAAGTACTTTCTTACTTCCATGATCTGTGATTCTTTCTTCTGGCCTTTCTATCCCTATGCTATTTTTTGATCAACACCTAGCAGAGAGCTAGGCAATAGGTCTCAATAACAATGGCTTGATTTAGACTTGTCTAAGACAAGTCTTGGACCTTTCATGACTGTTGGGTAGATGGATAGACAGAGAGACAGACAAACAGAAAGATACGTAGATACATAGATAGATAGATAGATACATAGATAGATAGATACATAGATACATAGATACATAGATACATAGATACATAGGTAGATAGATGATAGAGATAGAGAGATAATTGACATCTTTTGTCTTTCATGTCATTTTAATTTTCCGATAATACCTTATAACAAAGAAAAAAACAATTTTAAGAGCCTAACCAACATATCAAACAAGTTGGACATTATATGCAGTCTATTATAACTGTAGTCTCCTACCTTTGCAAAGAAGTTATACACTTCTTTCTTTTTTACTGTTAAATCAATAATAATAATAACTAGCATCTATTTAGCATGTTAAAGTTTAAAATTTCCAAATATTTTATCTTTGTAACAACCCTGAGACATAAGGGCTATTATTATCCTCATTTTACAGATAAGGAAACTTAAGGCAAGAGAGATTAAGTGATTGGCTCAGGTTCACACAGAGATCATTTGTCTGAAGTCAGATTTGAACTCAGGTCCTCCTGACAACAAGTCTAACATTCTATCATCTGTACTGCCTGGATGGATGGATGGATGGATAAATAGACAGATAAAGATAGATAGACAGACAGACAGATACACACATACATACATGCATACATAGAAGGATAGACAGTCAGACAGACAGATACATACATACATACATAGGTAGATACATAGATAAATACATAGATAGACAGACAGACAGACAGATAGACAGAGATAGAGAGATAGATAGATAGATAGATGATAGACGACAGATAGATACATAGATAAATAGATACATAGGTAGATACATAGACAAATACATAGATATACAGATAGACAGACAGACAGACAGAGACAGATAGATAGATAGATAGATAGATAGATAGATAGATAGATAGATAGACAGATAGACAGATAGATAGATAGATGAGGCATTTATTAAGGACTTACTACTTACAAGAACCATGCTAAGCACTAAAAATTGAAATACAAACAAAGACTCTCAAAAAAATTTATATTTTCATGGGAGAAGGTAATATATAGGGGGAGTGTATCAGCAAGCACCCTAGCACACCCAGGGCAGCTGCTAGCACAGGTTCTTACATTTGCTTTTCTAAAGGAAAGTAACTCGAAATGGGTTAACAATCTTTCTTTAATCAAACAAACATATCATTTACCGAGTTCAGGGGAAAAAGTCAGCACCCTGAACTCCAGAGAATACAAACCCAAGTTACAAACATAAGTTGCAAGCAGACCAAGAAACAGATCAGCAGATGGGCTTTCAGTCATCTGACCATCACATCCATTACCTATTCAAGTTACCAGAGAGGGAAGCAATAACATCTGGATTTTTCAAAGCCAGAGGGGCTAAACGCCTTCCTAGAGTCTCGTCTGGCCAAATCACACAACTCTTCTCAAAGTGAGCCCCAAAGGAAACCTCACATCAGGGCGTATATATAGGCTTCTCCTGGGTCAGTCCTCTTGACCCACTGTCCAATTACAAAGTAACAAGGTGTGGCCATTCCCAAAAAACAAGCCTCCAGCCACAGGTTCCATGTGACCACATTCAGCCTATTAGGTGGCAGAGCATACTTTCAAATCAGGGAATATTCTCGGAGCCATTTAAGCCACTTAAGCAAAGGGGCAGGAAAGAGCTTCAGATTCCCATCACAGGGAGCTGAAAAAGGTAGGGGCAAAGAAAAGATAAATGGAGAATAGAATTCAAATGAAGTGAAGCATGACTAGAGGCACCTTGACAGATTGCCTCGGTTTCCTCATCAGTAAAATGAGCTGGAGAATCACTAATCAGGAGAATGGGGCTAAGGTTTCTTCAGAGTTGCAAGGCATTTGTAGAAGAGGAACAAGAGGAGGAGGAAGAGGAAGAGGAAGAAAAGAAAGTCAGTTTATAAGTGAAGTGAAATATGGCTGAGACTCCTCCAGAGAGGAAGATCACTTCTCAAATTCCTTCTTTGGTCCAAAATTTGATTATCTTCATCTCAGTGTAGCTGTTATATTGTGTCACTGAAGAAAGCTTACTTAAGTTCTTGGAAGCCAAGAAAAATCTGAATCCTTAGCTTAGTCCTCAATGGCCTTTTGTGAACCATTTCCCTATTTTATTCTATTTTAACTCTGTTATGGGGGTGAATAAAAGATATATCAGTTATATGAACTTGGAGCAGGCAGAGTTTAGCAGATTGGTTTAGCAGACTAATTTTTCATTTACAATGTCATAAGATTTAGACCTAGAACTAACTTTAGAGATAGTCTACTTCAGATGCTTCATTTTACCCATGAGTAACCTAAGACCCAGATACAAAAAGTTGCCAAATAATAGAGTAGAGTAGAGATGTAAATCCAACTCAACAAAGTAAAGTGCCCACTAAGTGCCAGGCACTGTGTTAGATGTCAGGGACACAAAGACAAAACAAAACAAAATGAGCCCTGCCTTCAGAAAATTTGCACTGGGCTGGTCCCGATGATACAAAACCCTGCTCTTTCTTTCTCTTATATCATGCTCTCTCCAGATTGTGTTGACTAAAAGTAAAGAGTTCTGCATAAATGTGGAGTTTTCTCCCTGAACTTTGTTTTCTTCTCCAGAATGGGAAATACACACAGCCTAGGTACAGAAAGGGGACTTCTTTAACTGATCTTCATTCTGCATTTCCAAAAAAAAAAAACCATTTCAGAAGCCTGCTCCCCACCACTGGAGGCTGGAGGCGGAAATGGAACTCAGTGTGAGTCTCCCTCCTGGCCTCCTTAGTGCATAATGGCATTATTTTGTCAAAAATAATGATAGATCTGTATGGAGGTGATGGATCCTGGCCTATTTTAAGGATCTCTATCTATATATTTAGCTATACATCATACACTTTGTCAGGATTTCTGATTGAGATAAAAATTGATCCCCAGTCAGATTCTCATTATCACGTTCCCACACAGTATATGTGTTTCTAATTACATATAGACGCAAGGATTTGTGTGGTTAAAAAAAGATATATGAATATATATGAATAATTTCCTTCATTCTGTCCTCTCTCCAATTCCATATTGTCTATTCCTCCCACTTCAGTCCTTCAGTTCATACATCAGAGGAAAGAGAATGCAGAATTAGAAACAAAACAAAAGAGAAAAACAGGGTAGGAGGAGGTGGTAGTCTTCAATAAAGAGGTAATCATGGGAGCCTGGGGGGTGGGAAGCAAAACTTTCTAAAGAAGAACTGGTATTATGTTACCCACTAGTCTACCCTACCTCACCCTTGACTTTGTATGTATAGGATAAAGAAAGGGGTGCAGCGGCAAGTATACTGGTGGTCCTAGAGTAAGGAAGACTCCTCTTCCTGAGTTCAAATCTGTTGTCAGACACTTACTATGTGACTCTGGGCAAGTCATTTGACCCTAATTGCCTCAGTTTCCTCATCTGTAAAATGAGCTGAAGAATGAAATGACAAACCACTCCATTATCTCCACCAAGAAAACCTCAAATGGGGTCATGAAAAGTTAGACACAACTGAACAATAACAAAGGATAAAGGGAAAGAAGTGGTGAGGTGCATCCAGTTGGTTCAGTAATATAAGTGCATAAATGGAGGAGCAAGAAGTGAAGGGTTTAATTGTTTTGTTTATACTCAGTTTCTATAAACTATAAATTGAGGCAGTAAATTGGATCATTTCAATGAATCAGAAGAAAACACCCAAACCTTGAGGGCTGGAACTGTTTAGGTTTTGTCTTTGTATCTCTGGTACTTAGCACAGTGCCTGGATTCTGGTAGGAACTTAACAAACGTTTATTGATTTATTGAGTCTATATTTGAAGGAAGGGAGGAGGCATAAGGGAGGCAGAGTGGGATGGGGAAAAGCAGACAACATGGAGTTAGGATACCTTGGTTCCAATCCTAGCTATCCCATTTACCTCTGTGTCCATGAAGAGTGGACAATGGAGGGATAAAAAGAAAGGTAAAAACAAATTAACAAACATTTATTAAATGCCTACCATGTGCCAGAAAATATGCTAAGTATTTTATGAATATTATCTTGTCTCATCCTCAAGACAGCCCTGTGAAGCAGATGCTATTGTCCTCCTCCCTTTTATAGTTGAAGAAAATGAGACAGAGGTTAAGTGACTTGCTGGGGGTCACACAACTAGTAAATATCTGAGGCCAGATCATAACTCATCTTTCTGACTCAGTCAGGACTTTATCTATTGTGCTATCTAGGTGCCTCTAGGTAAGTCATTTAATCTTCTAGAGTCTCATTTTCTCCATCTATAAATTAACAATAATAATATGTATTTTATATATATTACAGTTTTATTGGGAGGTTATTTTTACCCTGAATTCACAGGAAAAATCACTTGGCCAGTATAAATAGGGTCTTTGAACTCTACCTTAATAGAAAACCAAAGGGATTTGTTTAGGATCATAGGATTTGGAACTTTAAGGGATCTTCTTCAAGATCACGTAGGGCAATTTTCCCATTTTACAGATGAGGAAGTTGAAGTCTATGGTGGTTGAGTAGCTTGTCTAAGACAATAGTAAGGGCCCATATTGGAACCCAGTTTTTCTGACTCCCAATCTAGGTGTGGTTTTTTTTCTTAGTACACACTATGCCAATTTTAGACTCTACAAATAATAACCTTTAGGATCTTGTGATTTCTGACCTAGAAAAGCCAATGAGCTCAGAAGACAATGACATGTTGCCCAGGATAGCGATATTGTTTGCTTTGTGTCCATTACCACCAAATTTTTCCATGTTCTTTCTGCCCAAAACCTCTGGGATCATGTAGTATGACTTGGCATCTGAAACCTTCCCGGGTATATAAAGGGAACCCAAAGATATCTAGAAAGACACCAAGGACAACATATGAACAGAACTGAAGGTTTCTGCCAAAGAGACAGCATAGGGTGTTTCTGTCCTCCCAAGGATATATGAGCTTATATTCTAATAAGAGAAGAAGACTCATATAAGAGAGAGGTAGCCAGGGAGAAGTGCTTTGGACAGCAAAGGCACAGAAATAGTAAGTGGACCCATCGTTGACTGAGTTGACTGATGTGTTCCTTCTATGACTCCTACTCACCTCTCCAGATCCAGGGCTCAGTCTGAAAAATGAAGAATGAAGGCATGATTAAAGCTTAGCTCCAGAGTCAGCATGTCATAGATTATTGTTAAATTTATTTTAAAATAAAAGTGGTTAACTTAGTTTCCTGTTCTAAATAACTCACCCTTCTTCAGTCTAACCTTTAGTTCTCTTGCTGAACTGATAATTGTTCTTTATTCATTTGGTTACAAACTGATGCCAGTACAAGATAAACTAGGAGATGTGTGTGGCTTAGGAGAGATGAGAGGTGGTGTTTATAACACTCTTAGGAGTTAAGATCTATTTGATTGCAGTGCACTTCTTAGAAATCTCACAGCCTGGATGAGTTGTGAAGTTTCCTCCCTGCTTACTGCCTGCTCTCTGCAGTTTCCATGTCTTGACCCTTTGCCTTGGTCTGACTTGGCTTTCCAGCTCTTGCTCTGCAGGTATTCAGTCCAGCTGGTGGTATAAAGCCAGGCCCAGACTCACCAAGCTGCCATTCTCTCATCATCTTCCTGCCCTATCTTTTCTCCTCTAGCTTCCACCCAGCTCCCCAGTTTCAAAATCCTTTGCTTTTGATTGGTGAGTGTCTTCCATGGCTAACCTGACTCTACCCCAATATGCTAAGTCCCATTTTCTAGCCATTTTACGACATTTCCATGATTGTGTGTTATCCCCTTCCCCACTCCCATCTCTAGCTTTGGGAACAGTAATCAATCCCAAGAGAGAACATGTCAGTCAACTCAGTCAACAATGGGTCCACTTACCATTCCTGTGTCTTTCCTGTCCAAAACAGTCCTTCGTGACCACTTCTCGCTTGTACGTATTGTCTTCTTTTGTTAAAACGTAAGGTTCTGGAGGGCTGGAGAATCCTAAGCACAGTGCTCATTTGTTGTTGTTCACTTGTTTCAGTCATGTCCAACTCTTTGTGACCCCATTTGCTGTTTTCTTGGCAAAGATATTGGAACAGTTTACAATTTCCTTCTTCAGTTCATTTTACAGATGAGAAAACTGAGGCAAACAGGGTTACGTGAGTTGCCCAAGATCACACAGCTAGTGAGTGTCTGAGGCTGGATTTGAACTCTGGAAGACGAGTCTTCCAACTTTCAGGCAGGGTACTTTATCCACTGTGCCGCCTCACTGCCACCACAATGCTCGTGGTAAACACTTAAATGCTTTTCATTCATTCATTTATTTTATTCATTCATTCTTGGAGTATAAAGAAATCCTGTCCCATAGGAGGCAAACCCCATAAATAGGCCCCAGCACCTTCAATCAATATCCTTACGACTGTCATTTTATCCTGTTTTAAAGAGCAGCTATGGAATTCAAGGGGGGACACATGAGCTACCTGATCTCTCTAGAAGGCCCCAGACTGCCCCATAGCATAGCAGAAGCTTCTTGTGAAACAATTCTTAGTTGCACAAAAGGAGTGGGAAGGGGAAAACCTTTGTAATTTGAGTTCTCCTGGCTGACCCTTCATCAGTATCTATCTCGAGCTCAGAATGTCAGGTTCATAAATAACTCCCCCTTCATGCTAGCCCTCTGTTCCAGTCCTATCAAGGAAGGCAAGATGAAATTTCGTGCCTCAGCAGGAGAGATTGGAGGCCTAACCTCTAGGTCATGCGGGTTTGAAATCTCCTTCCCTCCCTGTTTTGTACCTCCTGTCTGATCTAAATAGATTTTTTTTCCCCCTTTGCAGGTAAAATTCACTATTCTTTCTCCTGCGCTAACCTGTGTCTGCCTAATATTTACAGGTAAGGAGTACGCGGTGTGCGTATGTGTGTTTATTCTATGTGTTGATCTATACATTCATGAATATGACTAAAAGAAATGTAGAAGGGTAAGACTAGAATGAAATTGATTTTGTGGCCTATCAACCACCAGTTTAAGAATTTTGGTAGAAATAGGTTAGTTGGTTTTAAGCTATATTTGTAACAGACCTGCTGGTGATCAGCAAAAGCTAATCCTCTGAGCTTTGAATTCCCAGCAGATAACATGTCCAGCTGGAAAGCACAGACTGAAGGAGAGGGGGAGAGCTTGGGGGAAAGTCCTATTATATAGACGTCTTTTTATCCACTAATAGCAAAGGAAACATCTTGAAGGAAAAGGTGGCTGTTTGATGAGGGCCAGTTTAGCATGTCTGAACACGAGATGCCGGCAGATTGGAGACACTTGCTGTCCTGCTGGCACGTAATATCTACTTAATGTGGGTTGTTTTCACATCTTGACGTCTCAAAATTGACAAGGAAATGCTTAGCATGCCATGAAATGAACGGGAGCCAACTTAGGCGGTGGCGATTATGGCTTCTCTGTTTCCCAGTCCTTCTGCCTTGGGGTGGGGGGGAATCTCTCTTTTTAATCTCTCATAGCACCTCATGAAGCAACTATACATTATAGATTCATATATAATCATAAAAATTCATGTAATTATGCATATAGACCTACCTGGCACAGTAGGAATGATAGCTCCATGTTCTATGGGGGCAGATTGCACGGTCTAAGGATGATAGATGGGGCGACCTACCTTGCTTAGCAAACTGCAATGAGAGAAACTGAATAACCCTGAAATTAGAGGGGGTGGGAGGGGGAGGGTCATGCTGGTGCAGTATTACTTGAGCAAGATGCAGAGAAAAGTAATTTACTCTGAAGTGACAGTCTGAAGGCAAAAAATAAACTAACAGGAGGGAGTTTAGGCTCATTAGCAGCCTGGTCTCAATATTTCATTGTTAATGATAATAAAAAGGAGGAGGGGAAGACACATGTGAACTGGCACACACACACACACACACACACACACACAAGCATGAACGCACAAAAGCACAGCCAGCTCACAGCTGTACAATAGCAGAGCCTCTGTGAGTCCATTGGAGTCAAGTTATAGGACAAAGCAGATCTAAGAGAAAAGGAAATGCCAGGCAGGATGAAGAATGCCTTAGTCCTCACTCTGCCTGCTGTCTCCCAGATGATTGAATCCGTAGGGCCCCTCAGTAGGTTTTCCAGTTGATTTATTGGAGTCTTGGCCCCAGGCAATAAAGACCCTGATGAATCTCCCCCCTCCCCCAGACCTGGTTTCATTGGGGTTCAGACATGTTTAGAGTAGGGTGTAACTGGAGTGGGTTCTGCAGTTACCTCCTACCATTCTGTGACTCCATCACTCAAACCTTCTGTGAATATAATTTCTTCCTTTGATGTTTGCTGTTGGAACAGAAGAAAGATGGCAAAGACCAACATCTTGGTCTTTGTAAGGAGAGGACCCAGGATGCAGTCCTCTCAGAGAAGGCGCTGAGGTTCCTTCATGACTGTCCTATATAATCAGAAGCTATTTAAAGGACTAGCAGACTCTGAATGTTGCCCCCAGGAACTGGGAAGTGCAACCCCTTAAATACCCCAACCTTATTAAGAAGTTCAGGATTCTTTCATTCCTGCCTTTGGTTCTCATACCCTGCTAGCAGGACTCAACATGGTGTCTTATCTTTTACATTAGAGAGGATTAGGCTTTTTCAAGACATAGAGATCTCTTTACAACTGGAGGATTTATAATTGGAAGAAACTTTAGAGGCCATATAGCCCAAGCTTCTCATTTCATTTTTTTTTTAGAACTTATCTTTTTTAAAATTACGAACTTAAACACCAAATAAAATTAGCATTTCCATATATGTAATAGAACAGAAAAAGAGGATTGTACATGAACTGTGAATCTCTATTATGTAGAGCTTTCTTTTCTTCTTAAATATATACTAAATTCAACCTGTATTTTGAAAGCGGTTCTGCTTATCTGTAATTCTTTCTGGCCTTCCTTCAGTTCTCTTCTGAGCATTTAAAAATGTTTCAAAAGATCCTCCCTTGTTCCCTCCCTCCCTCCCTTCCTCCCTCCGTCCCTTCCTCCCTCCCTTCCTTCCTTCCTTCCTTCCTTCCTTCCTTCCTTCCTTCCTTCCTTCCTTCCTTCCT
>CM053593.1:92120406-92130406 GCA_028646575.1 Pseudocheirus occidentalis
TGTATTTTGAAAGCGGTTCTGCTTATCTGTAATTCTTTCTGGCCTTCCTTCAGTTCTCTTCTGAGCATTTAAAAATGTTTCAAAAGATCCTCCCTTGTTCCCTCCCTCCCTCCCTTCCTCCCTCCGTCCCTTCCTCCCTCCCTTCCTTCCTTCCTTCCTTCCTTCCTTCCTTCCTTCCTTCCTTCCTTCCTTCCTTCCTCCCTTTATCCCTTCCTCCCTTCCTCCTTTCCTCCCTTCCTCCCACTTTTTTCTTGTTGTTTGGTTGCATAATCTCCATCACCCCCTCTCCCTCCAAATTTCCTAAATTGGGGAGAAGGAAAAGAAGATCAAAACCTTGTTAACAACTATGCATAGCCAAGTAAAATAAATTCCCCCACCCCCACACAAAAGCCTATTATGTTCTTTGTCTTCAGTCACTCACTTTTCTGACAAGAAATGGGTTTTATCCTTTATCACAGATCCCCCGGAATTATCCACCCCCTCCTTTTATAGATGAAGAGGTTAAAGTGTGGAGATGGTAAATGACTTGCCCAAAGTCATCAAGTAGCAAGCTTCAGAATCAGAATTTGAACCCACCTCCTTTCATGGCTCTCTGCTGCTCCCCCCTGAGAATTTAGAGTTTTTTGTTTTAAGATAGACGTTTTTCATATTCTGCGCCAGTAACTTCCCATCAGCCTCATACTCTGAATTCAGTCTTTACTATCTCAAGAATGAGCTCATTCCCCGAGTTACCCAAGATGGCATTTTTCTTCCAAATTTACTCCTAAAGTAACTTTTTGAAAACTTTCCAGCTGTTCTTACATTGGGAAGTCCAGATGTTCTGCTGTCACCACTTTGGGCTTCAGTTTTTTCAACTGTAAAGGGATAGGGTTAGACTTGACAACCTCTTGCTCCTTAAATCCTCTTTTTGCCTTCACCACCATCCCTTGCAGGCTGGTTCTGGCATCAGAGGGCTTGAGTGTGAATACCAGCTTTGCCACTTACCATCTGCGTGACCTCGCTCAGGTCACTTTCTTCCTCCTGGTATCAGTTTCCTAATCACAAAAGAAAAGGGTTGGAAGGGATGATGGTCAGGACAAACATCTTTGAAAGATTTAGGAACTCGGATCAACAGAATGACTAACCATAATTCTTGAGGACAGGTGATGAGAGTATGCTTTCTGCCCCTTGACAGGGAGGTAATGTATTCAGGGTGTAAAATGAGACACATTTTTTTTAATGCAAACAATTAGAGAATTTATTTTGCCTTATAGGGATAAAAAAGATCTCTTAGATGAGAAAGGCACCAGGTGGTGAAAGGATAGAGTCCTGGACCTGGGAGTCAGGAGGACCTGAGTTAAAATCTAGACTTTGGAACTTACTAGCTGTGTGACCCTAGGTAAGTCATTTAACCTGCTTGCCTAAGTTTCTTCACCAGTAAAATACCTATAATAATAACACCTACTTCCTAGGCTTGTTGTTAGGATCCAATGCCATGATATCTGTAAAGTACTTAGAGCTAAGTACTAAGTGCTATCTGGCACATAGTAGGTGCAGTAGAAATGCTGGTTGCCATTCTTGTCTTAGGGTCCTTCTGGTTCTAAACATATGATCCTTTGATTTTTGTCCCATCCAGTCCGATTGTCTGTCTTCTTTTTTTGTTCTCTAAACTGAAAACCATCTAGTCAGTCTCTACAGGGAAGAATTGCCTATGCAGTTGCTGTGAACTCTACCCTTTATTAACCAATTAATAAACCCTGTAAGTATTGCTTTAGGGACTCCTTATATAACAGCAGTCATAGCAGATTTCCCAGAGTTGCTAAGACACCTCAGGTTTTCAGAGGGTGGTTACAATTATCTGTGTAATACAGGTTGACCTGAAATTTTCAAATCCCTTGAGTTTACCTAGGCTATCCTGGTAATTGTAGCCCTCCAGACTTTGCTGAAAGCAGCATTATAATGTTTCAGCAGATTTCCCTGTGTCAGCTTAATCCTGAGTGAGAGGAAAAAAACAAGCGAGGAGACTGTCTCCTCCCTGGGGGCAACACCTCAGAGGGGACACCACTCTGAAACCCCCGACCCCATACCTGAGAGAAGCAGAACTGCTCCACAGTCAGCAGGATCCATCAGCTCATGACGCCATGGGCAATTAAAGAGTAACCAGACCCTGAGAAGGAGCCATACTCTGACCTCAAGGGAAAAGGGGACAGAACCATCCATGCATCATGTACCTTGGTTAGGAGGGGGCCGGGAGGATTAGGGGGAAGGCAGCCAAGACACATAAAGGAAGAGGCCCTTAAAATGTAATTGTCACGCTGTGGTGGGCCCATCCATACTTCAGGAGTTAGTACAGGTCACACCTCAATGGTTATCTTGGTAGGGATGAGTGATTACACAATAGTGCAGGACACAGAAATTAACAAGGAGGAAGTTGAAATACTTCCCATCTCTGCTAGTGATCCCCAGCCCCTTAATTTGCCTCCTTCTATCCTCCAGTCCAACCTGGCCAAGGGCAGGGCATCAGAAGGAAGAAAGAAACCAAAAAACAACAATCTCCCCCACTGAGTATCTGAATGCTGATTAAGGAGGGGCTCTGCAAGCCCAGAATAGTGAGCACCGGGCATTTCTCCCAGGGGGCACTGCTCTCTTTCATTCTGTGCTTTCTGGGGTGTGTGGACTGTGCTGCACAGCTCCAGATTCCTTGGGTGCCTGCCCATCCACAGTCCTGATGGTGCCCCCATCTGTTTTATCAAACTATGGCATTATGGGTAATCAGAAAGGAAAAGGGCAATAAAGTGGGTTTAAAAAATACTGATAATGCCTTTTTGCTCATCCTAAAATGAACCATGTGGTTGGGGGCATCTCCATCAAGGGAGGGGGAGAAAGGCATAGGGGAGGTATCCTGTGGAGTGTCTAGCTATAAGCAGAAGGGCAGGGATATTCCAAATTTTATTATGCATTAAAACAAAGAAAGAGAGTCTGGAAAGCTGAAGAGGAGTATGGAGAGTGAATAAGCCAGCCGGAAAGCACACATATTTACAACTTCCATAATTTTCAGTGAGGGTCAGCCCAGCATAGAGGGCTAAAATGCTCGTCTTCAAGTCACGAAAATTTAGTTCAAATCCTGTCTCTGACCCTTTCTATCTGTGTGAACCTAGGCAAGGCTCAATACATCTATGAGTCTATGTTGTTGCTCAGTCACTTTTCAATCATATCCTACTCTCTGTGACCCCATTTCAGGCTTTCTCGGCAGAGACACTGGAGTGGTTTGCCATTCTCTTCTCCATAGCACATCTCTAGGATTTAACTAAGTCATAAATGCATTACTTCTGTATCACTGAAGGGAGTTCTCATGCTCCAACAGAGATGAAATCGTGGATTCTTTCTGTAAGATGTTGGTAGTAAGATTTTTATTATTTTTCTGATGGTTGGAAGTAGGAGTAGTAGAAAAAGCATCTTGCCCTGGCACTTACTAACTCTATGACCTTGGCCAAGTTCCTTCATGCTTCTGAGTCTCACTTTTCTCATCTATAAAATGAAGGGATTAGGATAGATAACCTATGAGGTGCTTTCCAGCTCTAGATCCTATAGACTTAGGATAATATTAGAATTGTTTGTGCTTTTTAATTACTGGACTTAAAACAGACATTGGGATACCCAATGCCTGATGCCATCATCTGAATAAGTCTCAGTTTGTCTTCTTCTTCTTCTTCTTCTTCTTCTTCTTCTTCTTCTTCTTCTTCTTCTTCTTCTTGTCATTCACCTTTGCTTCCCCTAAAAGAAGTGCCTTAAAGTTCTCTGTTCCATCCCTACTCTCAAGAAAGAGCCTTATAAAATTATTCATATTTTGGTAGAAAAATCAGTATTATATAAGGGTTCCCACCTCAGGGTTCCTTCTATTTTCACTGGGAACAAAATCTTCAGCCAAATAATTGATTCTCAATCCATTGATTTGGGGGAATTAACTTGAGGGATGTGAAAAGATATAAGGGAAGACTTTTTTTGGAGGGGACTAGAAAGGGAGACGAGTTGAGTGGTCAAATTGCATTTTCAGGGTTTGGGTGAATGCTGTAGTTGACAAAGGATGTGTTCTCCTTCTCTTTACCTAATAACGATACAATCCTCCCTTTAAAATTTTTAAACTGGGTGGGAATGAGGGAGTGCCTTCTCACCAAAATATAGGGTAGGCACCTCCATTTGAGGAGGTACATCTACATAATTAGGGTACAAAGGGATGCTATTCATAGCATCTTAGATTTGAAGCTGGAAGTGAAAGAGACCATGCAGACCAGTGGTTCTTAACCTGTGGGTGAAGACTTCTTTGGGGATCAAACGACCCTTTCACAGAGGTCGCCTAAGACCATTGGAAAACACATATTTCCAATGGTCTTAGGAACCAAGACACTGCTCCTCTATCCTTCTCCAGGTGGGTCTTCCCACATGCAGATATGTCCACATACAAATATTAAAGGGTCGCGGCATTAGGAAGGTTGAGAACCACTGATCTAGACAAACCCCTTCATTTTACATGTGAGGAAACTGAGGACCAGAAAAGTTAAGTGACTGGCCCAAGGCCATACAGCAAATAAATGGTAAAAGTAGTATTAGAACCTAGGCCCTTTTATTCAATTTTATAACTTTTCCCCTTACTGACTACAGAGTCAATAAAAGTCTAGAATCACAGAATCTCTAAGCTGGCAGGAGCCTCGGGGGTTATCTAGACCAATGATCTGTGAATATTTTTATGTGAACTTTTCAGTAAAAATTATCAATCATGTACCCTAATAATATACACATATTTTAATAAATTATGTTCATGTACCACAAGTTAAATACATTATGAAACTTGTAAGAACTAGAAATGAAAAAAAATGAGATGAAAATGACATAATACTTGATCCTAGAGTCAACAGAGAATCATTGCAGTATATTTAGTAGGGGAAATGACATAATTAGATCTGAGCTTTAGAATATCAGTCTGGAAACTGTGGAAACTGGATTGGAATGGGGAGACACTTGAGACAGAGGAACCAACTAGGAGGCTATTGCAACAACTGGCCAACTAGGTGGCCCAGTGGACAGAGTGCCAGACCTGGAGTCATAAACTCGTCTTCCTGAATTCAAATCTGACTTCAGACACTTAATAGCTGTGTGACCTTGAGCTAGTCACTGAACCCTGTTTGCCTCAATTTCCTCATCTGTCAAATGAGTTGGAGAAGGAAATGGCAAACCACTCTAGTACCTTTGCTAAGGAAACTCCAAAGGGGCTAATGAAGATTTGGACATGACTGAAATGAATGAAGCACAGCAAATTGCAATAATCCAGATAAAGAGTTTATGAGAGTCGAATGAGTGGATATATATAAGTGAAGAGGACGTTTGGGTATGAGATACATCACCAAGGCAAAAATTCCAAGAACTGGCAAATGGTCAGGTATGTGCGCAAGTGAGGAATGTAAAAGCTAACACTTTGGTTATGAGCCTGGGTGACTGAAAAAATTGTGTCCCAAAACAGAAACAAAGATGGTACGGAAAATTATAGATTAGAGAGAAAAAGAATATAATGAGAACTGTGATTTATTTAGTTTAAAATGACATTTTATAGCCTTTACTATGTGTCAGACTGTGCTAAGTAGGCTTTACAAATATAATCTCATTTGATTAGGTCCAAGTCCATTCAGAACTGCGTAGCTCACTCTGTCCTGCCTAAAGAGGAAAGGAAGTGGCCAGACTTTTACTCATGGGCTACTGCCCCAGATTTTATTCCCTGTCTAAGGACACCTGGTCAAGGTTAGACTATAATCATCCTGAGGGGCCAAGGTTGAAAGTTTGCATGGCCACCCAAGTACAGCAGTTCGAGGGGTGCAGTGGCAATAATGGATGAAGGGAGTTGGGCAACGTTAGAGACAAACACCACAATTGGCTATCACAAGGATAGTGGGATGTTACCTATCTTCCTTCCACCTCCAATTGGTTAGCTCTTCCTTGGGGGCCATGCTATTACCTATGGGGGTAGCAGGGCCTCCACATTAGATGTCATTGATCACCAATGTGTACCTGAGAAGGAATCCCCTTTATATTGTCCCCAAGTGGTCATCCAGTCTCAAGACATTTAATGATGGGGAACTCACTCCCTCTGAATAGCTCTAATTACAGACTTAGAATGCCAAAGGACCTTAGAGACCATCTATATGGAATAGTGGATAGTATTAGACTTCTGATCAAATCCCAGCTCAGACACTCACTTACTGTGTGACCTTTAGTAGTCACTTAGCCTCAATCTCAGTTTCCTTATCTGTAAAATACAGGTAATAATCACACCCAGCCCTCAGGGTTGTCCTTAGGATAAAATGAAATAATATTTGTACAGTATCTTTCAAACCTTAAAGTGCTACATGAATGCTAGTCTTTTTATCTAGTTCAAACTATACATGAATAAGAATCCCTTCTAAGAGCTCCTCCCCACCCCCTCCCATGACCATTCATATAACCTTCTTTGAAGACTTCCCATGATAAGGGTTTTAACAACCGCATGAGATGGATCTTTTTACTTTGGAACATGGATAATTATTTCAAAGTTCTTTTATATGAAGCTAAAATGCTTCCTAGTGTCTCCTACCTGATCATGGCTCAAGTATAGTAAGTCTCATCCTCATCCCTGAGGTGGTCCTACAAATATTTAAAGTCAGTTATGATGTTCCCATAAACCTGTTCTTCTTCAAGCTACCTTCAACTAGTTCAAACATACAGGCGTGTGTGTGTGTGTGTGTGTGTGTGTGTGTGTCCATCAAACTGATGGTCTTCCTCTGATTATACTCCCCTTTTCCATTGACCCGCTTAAAATGGGACACCCAGAACTAGTTACAATACTGCGGATGCAGTCTGGCCACTGTTTCTCCCAGACTACCTGCTGAATTCCTAGGAAGTGGTTGGCTCTCTTGGGAGGCTCCAGACCTGAGAATAAAGTGCCAGAATATCAGTGGCATCCTAACTGGCCTCTTTTCACAGCCAATTACTCCCCTATTAATTGTTGTTGCTATTAATTTGTAAAGCACCTTTCATTCACACTGCCCTGCCAAGCCATAGGAAAAGAAGTGTGCCTGGCATTATTTAATTGACCTCCCCATTAGCAGAGTTTTCCCTTCTCATGTCATTACACAGCCAGGATCTTATGCAGGCTAAACACCCTTGTCCTCTTTCTCGTTGTACTGTCAATCAGCATCAGCTCATCAAAGGCCATGCTGCCTCCCAGGGCATGGTGTGAAAAATGTTACAGCTATGGTGCCCTGATTGACTGTGTTTGAAAACAGTGTTCAGCAGGCTAGTGGGTGGCTGGCTCCCCTGTTCCCAACCCTTAGGAAGGACAGCGACAAGGAGAGGAAGGCTGCCAAAAGAGAAAACTGAATGGCATGGCTGTTTTAGCAGTGCTTCTCAGCAGAAGTCTGGCAAAGGACTGAGGGAGTCTAGGAGAGCCCAGGGGAATGACTGCATTCCTGAGGCTGGTCACCTCCACCCCCACCATTGTCCTTGGGCTACTTAACACGCTGCTGCCAACTCAAGTTTTGTCAATCTGACCAAAGGCACCAGAAGAGATTCCTGATGGCTGTCACTCTGGTTATCTCTTTCAAAATAGATGCCCCAAATGCTCTTAGAACCAGAAGACTGGAAGGAACTTTGAAAAGTTCTAACATCAAAACCTGGCATAACAGTTGGTGATATTAGGCTCAAATATAATGGCAGTAGCTATTAGTGACTTTCCAGCATTCTTGTATTCTGTATTCTTTCTCTTCTCTTCTTTCTTTTATGTCCCTTCCACTTTTCCTCTTCCTCTTCCTCATTTTTATTTGCTTTTTTCCCTCTTTGTTTTCTCCCTGTGGTAAATTGGTCTTAACTTTATAGACTTGAAAGAGTGATATTAATATCTTTGGGGGGGGGGGGTTTATGCCTGGTTTCTAATAGGTCTTAGTATAGAAGGTGACATGTCAGATTTCTCTTCTTCCCAAACCAAAAATCATTCTTTTTAGAAGTAGGTACAAAAGCCCAATATCTCATCTTGACATAGAGGTCACCCTGGATTCTTGAAGAAGAACAGCAATGGAACACATACTCTGACAATTTTACAAAGTGGAAAATATTTTGACTACAGTCCCAGTGACTGGTGGAGGCTTTTTTCTAAGGATTAATCTCAGTATGACTATATTATGAGACAGCTAGATGGGAGAGAAGGTTAGAATCATGGACCTTGGAGTAAGGAAAACCTGGGTTCAAATCCTGCCTCAGCTATTTATTAGCTGTATAACCTTGAGCAAGTCACTCAGTGTCTCACAGTCTTGGTTTACCCTATTTGTAAAATGGGGATGGTAACAGCACTTAACAGAATTTTTATAAGGATCACATGAGATAATATGTGTAAAGTGCTTTGCAAACATGAAAGCTCTAAAATTATAAAATATTATCTATTCTTATTATTATTAGACACATCACCAATAAGTTGACCACTCATTGATGACCTCTTGGCCATGATAACTCATTTTTAAGAAGGAAGAAGAAAATATGGAATGGGCAACAGCCTATTGGGTCTTTTTTTCTGTAGTGATTGTGATTATTTGGCAAAAGCAGGGCTAGGTTGGTGAAGAGGATGTTAAATATTATGACAATTTTTATGACCCACTATTATTAATTTAACTCATATAACTTTGTGTTCATGTTGTATATACTTAGGTAACATATAACAGATGCTGCTGGGACTTGAAATTACTGAAATACCTACTCCTATCTGTTCTATACTCTTCCAGAAAGTCCAGCATTATGTTCAATGCTCAAGAAAGCCCGATCTTTCCTCAACAGAGGAGTTTTTAACCTTATTTTTTTTGTGTTGTCAATCCCTTTGACAGTCTGATGAAGCCTCTAGACCCCTTCTCAGAATAATGTTTTTCAAATGCATAAAATAAAATTGATAGGCTTTGAAAGGAAGCCAATTATATTGAAATAGAGATATAATGCTTTCCTATGCAAATTCACAGACTCCATGAAATTCAAGAAGCCCAGCCTTAGTGGATTGGGTTTCTCATTCTAATTCATTGGTTCATCACCACCATGTAGGGAAAGTAGTTAATCAAAGTAATAGTCCTGGCTGAAAAGTCAAAGGGGTTCTCCCTGAAAGATTGGGGGAGGGAGAATAAAAATGAGATATCCAATGCACAATATGAACCCAGATATGTAGTAGGTCATTTATTCTTATGCAGAAAGCAATGATAACCTTAAAGAATCACAAGCACCTTAACAGAATGATTTAAACAAGATTAAGTAATTGAACTTACAACTGTAGATAGAGTTGTCTTAGAGGCTGATAGTCCATAAAGTAGTTTTTGTTAGACAGTTTATATTCTATCTTTGTACTAGGCATTATCTGATCGAACAGCTGAAGCTCATCATTTTGGGGGTTTCCTCCCTCTCTCTATATCACTTTATAAGGCCTGCTCCCTTCCTTCATTGGTGAATTCCTCTCAGGATGCACATTTTGTGGAGGATGCCAAGATCGCCTTCATTCCCCTCCTGACCCTGTTCCTGGCTTCTGGACATCAAAATTAGGGTTCTGCCACTGCACTCTGGGCCTGGGTCCTCTCCACCATGACGTATTTTACTATTCCGACAACTTTGTCAACCTGTCAGGTCCAGACTGGTCTTTTTTTTCCCTTCCTGATCTTCTTTTTGTTTTCCTAACTTCAAAACTATTTCAACATCACAAGTACTTTCATCTCCTCCCCACCTCTGCTATTTTGAGATTTTGTGTGTATCAATTGTCTTCCCCCATTAAAATGTAAGCTCCTCGAGGGCTGGGACTGTCTTTTTGTTTATATTTGCTTCTGAATAACTTATAGTACCTGACACATAGTATAATAAGTACCTGTTTTCTTCCTTAATTCTTTATTTAGGACGTTTTCCTTGGTGCCAGCCCATTTCTGCTACTGCCATAACAAACTCCTAATAGCAGTAAATGAAACTGCTACTGTTCATAGAT
>CM053593.1:92135406-92150486 GCA_028646575.1 Pseudocheirus occidentalis
TCAATTCCACAAAAACCTTGGCTAGAGCAGATCCTTTCTATAGGTATAAACTAACGTGCTTTGGCTGAATTATAGTGTGTATTTGCATAAATTACCATATGGAACTTGTTAATATTTCCTCGATATCCTTTTTCATTGCTCCATTAGACAAGGCTTTGTGCTTTTGTTTGGGGCTGAATGTCAGCCAATCAGGACCCAGGATTTTGACCAGTTCCCAAAGGTGGTGGTAATTTATTCCCTTTGCAGAGCCCCAGTGTCACATATCTGTCTAGAGAAATGCTATCTGAAATCAGCTGAATTTTATCATGCAAATTATAGGAAGTGTTATCATTATGAACAGCAGGAGGTTCCTGATTTGCAATCGTTTACACATTAAATGAGTGCAACTGCTGTGGGGTTGAGAAGCCATTCCTAGAGAAGAAAGGGTAGGGTGGGGGGATCAGGCGATAATGGGGCACAAGTGGAGAGATTCACCCCATGGGGTGAGGCCTGAGGGGTTTGTGTCTCCAGGACAAGAGAAGAGGTCTCAGAGACATATGAATTTCCTTGATGAAACAGCTCTGGGACAGTTTGTTGGAGGAGGGGAAGGATAATGAAGCCTATGGCTCATTTACTGTGAATGTAGGCTAGAAAGAGATGGAAATGGCAGAGCCAGCCCAAAGCAGTGAGTGAAGGCTGTGTTTAGAGCCCCTTCACCTTTCTTAGAGCCCCTTTCTCCTATCCCAACAACCAGTGTTTAACATACTAAATAAAGGATGATCCACCCCACCTCTACCATGGCCCACTCTCACCATCTACGTTTCTTCTACCCCTCCAAATAACAAAACGGAGCTGTCTTGTGTTCTGTTGTCTAGTGCATATTAATATGTAGGTGAAGTTACTCTGACCAACTATTTCCCTGTAAGGTATTATTGTATTAATGGCTAATGATGACTTAATACACTACCTCTTGAGGTAGCTTAAACTCTGAAGAAATGAATTATTTATAGGGGACTGATGGTCAATGATATTTAAAATGAGGAGACAGTAGGGCCTTTCAGTGCTTCCTCTCAAAATTCAAAGAACATATGATTGAATTTGAACTTTGTTTTCTTCCCCTAATTTCAAGGTGAGTCTTATTCTCTTGGAGGGATGGAGGTGGGAGGTAAGAGAAATGGACAGAAAATGAGAGAGAAAGAGAGAAGGGGGAGGGGAAGGGAGGGGGAGGGGAAGGGAGGGAGAGAGAGAGAGAGAGAGAGAGAGAGAGAGAGAGAGAGAGAGAGAGAGAGAGAGAGAGAGAGAGAGAAAGATGCGAGAAGAAAGAACTGGAAAAAAAAGCTGAACTTTATTAGTCTGCAAGTAAGAGGACCATTTCCCTTTGGTGTCAGGAATGAAAGCCCAGACTTAGCAAGTGGGGTGCTGGGGAAATAAAACGGTAAGAATGTTCACTGGGATATATTGACACAAAAAGGATATGCGAATATGGAGAGCTCCCAATACAGGAACTTCCTAAGATTTAGTAAATCCATCCTAGGTCGTTGCCTGAGGCAGAGGTTTAACAGAGGTGAAATGACTTGCCCAGGGTCACACATCTACTAATTAGGATAAATAGGAAGACTGGGTTCTAATCTTAATTCTGTTACTAACCAGATGTGTGACAATAAGAAAGCATCTTCATCAACCTAGGCTTCAGGTTCTGCCACTTTAAAATGAAAGAGCTAGATTAGAACATCTCCAAGGTCGTTACCAGTTCTAACATTCTATGACACTATGAATCTAAATGAGCTTCTGTCCTGGAGAGTCATTGGCAACAGACCTGGGACCAGCACCGTGACTTCTGGAGGAGACACAGCCCAAGTGACTCAAAGGCTTTGGGAAATAGGCCAAAATGAGAAGAGGATCATTAATAAAACAGAGCACAAGGCAAGATGGTCAGGACAGGCAGTCAGATGGCAGGGAGCATGGGCAGAAGAAGGATGGGAAAGAATGCGTTAATGTTCACATATCAGTGTCTGTACAAGATGATCAACTTCTTTGTTCATGGAAAATGAGGAAGAGGGGGAAAGTAGTGTGACAGCAATGAATAAAGAGAGAGGAAGGAAGGAAGGAAGGAAGGAAGGAAGGAAGGAAGGAAGGAAGGAAGGAAGGAAGGAAGGAAGGAAGGAAGGAAGGAAGGATGGAAGGAGAAAGAAAGAAAGAAAGAAAGAAAGAAAGAAAGAAAGAAAGAAAGAAAGAAAGAAAGAAAGAAAGAAAGAAAGAAAGAAAAAGAAAGGAGAGAGTGAGAGAAAGAAAGAAAGAAGGAAGGAAGGAGAGAGGGGGAGAGAGGGAGAGGGAGAGAGACAGAGACAGAGACAGAGACAGAGACAGAGAGAATGACTGTGTGCTCAAGTCCTGCTTCTGACACCATACTGATTTTATGACCTTGGGCAAGTCATTTAACCTCTAACCAAGAAAGAAAGAAATGATGCAGAGAGGGGAGGAATTGAAGGAAGGAAGGAGAAAGAAAGAAATGGGAATGGAGGGAAGAGAGGGAAGGGAGGAAAGCAGGATGGAAGCAAAGGAAGAAAAAAGAAGAAAGGAAAAAAGAAAGGATGGGAATAGAGAGAGAGAAGGGAGAAAAGTAGGAAGGAATGAAGGAATGGAGGCAAAAGAGGAAGGGGAATGAATGAATAAATGAATGAAATAGAAGGGATAGAAAGAAAGGGAAAGGAAGGAAGGAAGAAAGAGAAAGAAAGAAAGAAAGAAAGAAAGAAAGAAAGAAAGAAAGAAAGAAAGAAAGAAAGAAAGAAAGAAAGAAAGAAAGAAAAAAATTAGAATATTTGAGAGGAAAAAAGTTCTAAAGGGAACACAAAGAGGACAATTTTCTTATTTGTTCAATTTAATGTACAATAAAAAAGCTGTACATGACAGAAATTCATGCATTCATTGACAGTTCTCTTGTTCTTTGAATATGAAAATGTTTGTGCTTGTTGATGATTGTTAAACTCATCATACAAAAGAAAATGAAGGAGTCACCTTGTTCCTGCACAGCAAGGGGCTGAGGAATGGGAGAGTGACAGAGATTTGCCAAAGACCTAAATTATAATGATCAGAGTCCCTCTCAAGCAGGTCAATTACCCCAGTCACCCTGTGGCTGGAGCAAGGCGCCCAAGTTTGTCATTTCCTATTATTAGTTATAATAACAGTGATTAAAATTTTCTCTTTTGTCACCACTTCTTTCCCCCCCAAAGGAACTTGTGCATAGTTTGCAAATTGTGGAGGTATATTTGATAAGTGTGTTGTCGTCCTGAAGGGAAAGTCACAGGGAAGGGGGGAGCAGTGTCAGAAGAACAGACAAAATAAACACTGCAGCCAGAAGGTATATACACTCATCCCCACGTGATCATTTCTATGCCTGAGGTTTCTTGCTTAGCTTAAGTCAGTGAGCCAGGTGATACACAACACTGGGCATGGAAGTCAGGGGCAAGGAGAAGGCTTCAAAACTGGCAACCCATAGCCTGAGCTGTGTGGCCTTAGGTGAGTAATTGAACCTGTTTGCTTCATTTTCCCTCTCGGTAAAACATGAATGATAACAGCACTGACCTTCCAAGCTTGTTGTGAGAATAAAATGAGGTAATTTTTTGTAAAGCACTTTACAAACCTGAAAATACTTTATAAATGATAGTTATTATTATCACTATTAATTTGTTTAAAGCTCCTCCCAAGGGTTGGTACATTAAGAAAAAAAATCTTGTTTTCTCCCTGGGACCATAGAGACAACTTCTCAGGTAGAAGAGAGTAGGCAAACATCAGTGTGGGGAAAACCTAGAAGAGACCTATATTAAAAAACTAACCTTAATATTGATTATGAGATGAGTCTTATGACAGAGAGGTTGCATTTCCCCTAGAGGAAAGTCAAACATCATTCTGTATCTGACCCAATGGAGTATGCAGGAAAACCACATTCCTCTCTCCAGATCCATCAGTGTTCAACAGGCCATACCATTCCTCCTGAATCCCTCTTGTCCACTGAGATTCTTGCTTTGGTGAGTTCTGACAATTGTCACCTGCAGCTTCCATTTTCTGTTGGCTCTCATAGACCACTGAAAAGATCACAGACTTTGGAACCAGAGAATCTGGGTTTGAATCCTAATTATATCACCAATGATCTCTGTGACCTTTGGCAAGTCACTTCTCCTCATGTGTAAAATGAAGGGGGTAGAAGAGATGGCCTGTAGAAAGGTATCTTACAGGTCTAAATCTATGTCCCTGTCATCTCATGTCTGAAAAGTTTAATGCTAGAGGAAGCAAGAAGCTTCTACCCATTAAATATTAAATATCAACCTGGGTTCTAGGGATAACCCTCACACAGATGTGGAAATACCACTTCCAATGCAAGAAGTGGAACTGACGGTGTCCTCTGCCTTCTTCCAGATCTCAGGGCATAAAGGAAAGGAACCAACTCATGATGACAGAAACCTTCGAGAAGGCCAATTGGAAATTGGGGTTTGCAGGTTTTGTTTTTGTTTTGTTTTCTGGGTTGGGAGGTGCCAGGGCCTGGTAGCTAGTTCCCTCACTGCTGCCGCTGACAGTATCTCAGACACACATCCTGAACATAGGCTGTCCCCAGAGAAGCATCAGCTTTTAATCCTGTCACTGCAAAGCATCCATGCACAGCCCGGTTACAGGCAGACCTGATGTTCTGGGGGAATGGCTGTCAGTCACTGGAAATCCAACAGCCTGCAGGGTTATATGCTGACCCAGACCCGCAGGCAGGCAGGCAAGGCTTGGAGGAGGCAGAGGGCATGGGCCAGGCAGAGTGCAGATGACTTGGGACACCCCTCACACACACACACACACACACACACACACACACACACACACACATTTCTAAGATTTTAGATTGAAACTTTCCAGGATCATCATTTTCTGTTGTCATCTGCTATTTCTGTTACTTGGGAAGCTTTACATCTAGTGCTGATGGGTCAGATTCAAAGAGTAGATCTCTGTTACTTTTGGGGAAAGAAACAGGTTCTGGAGACCTATAAAGAGACAAGGAACTTTTAAGTCCTTATTTATATCTGAGTTGAGGGTCTAGGCTGCCAAGAGAAAGGAATCATTGCTCAGGCTATGGATTGCCAATTTTGAAGCCTTATCCTTGCTCCTGACTTTTCCAGAATCTTTCACCCCTCCCTGGCCTTATCTTCGTGCAGAATGCTGTTCTATTTAGAAAATGGAAAACACCCTCCAGGTTCTGTGTGAGTCTTTTGGACCACCTGCCTCTCTCTTCCAAAGGCCTTCCTGCCTTGCCAACTGGTGACTTGTCCTTGAACAGAATGGGACCAGGGGGCCTGAGGCATGTGCAAGGTATGCCATTCCCACCTCCACCCCCTTCCCCCTTTCCCCAAACTACAGGCTAATGAAAGGCTACATTGTAAATGTCAAACACCCCGTGAGCTGGAGCACAAATCAAAGACTGCTTGCCATGTGTTCCCTTGCAGGGAATTGTCTTTTGGCAACAGCATCTCTGTGAACTTATCAGAAGGTGATAGGAGGGGAATCACCAACTGACTGAATTACTTGCATTGAACACATCTCCTGAAACCTATCGAGCAGTTATACTATCTCAAGGTCATGATATCTATCTTTTCTCTGCTAGCTTAGAGTGGAGTGGCTGGGCTATGATAGGATGGATGGAAAGGAAAGGAGATTTTTGTAGACTAACCCTTTCAACTTCTGGGAATGCTGTCTAACATTTCAAAGAAGAAAAGGGGAGGTTGGATTCATCTTTCCCCATGGAGAGGCAGTGGGAGTCTGTAGGAGAGAGAGCTGGTCTCAGAGTTAAGAAAATCAGGGTTCAAATATTGTCTGTGACACACTCTAACTATGTGACCTGGGCAAGTAAATTAGCATCTCAGAATCCCAGACAACCCTTTGGGGCAGTAAATTGTTGTTAACATGAGTTGTCAACCTGCCTCATTGGAACAAATTTCTATAGTGGGAGTTCTCTATGCTAAGGAACCCATGGGGGGGGGCGGGGGGAAAGCATTCATTAAGTGTCTTTTATGTGCCAGGAACTGTGCTAAGCACTTTCTAAGTATTGCTTCATTTGACCTTTACAACAACCCTAAGAGGTAGGTGCTACTATAATCCCCATTTTATGAATGATAGAACTGAAGCAGAGATTAGGTGACTTGCCCACATCTAAGGTCTTCTTGACTCTCAACTCAACTGGTCTTCTTGACTCTCAACTCAACAGTCTAGCTGGTCTGGACCAGACCCCTATCTCACCCATCTCCTCAAAAAATGTCCCTTCGAAATATCAGACTCTTTTTTCTGAAGATGGTTCCCTAGCAAAATTATGAAGTTGATTGACTGATTTTGACCAATTGGGTAGGTCCTGTCTCAGTTGACAATACTGGGTCTATAAGAACTTAAAGAAACGGTGACCACCATATGTAGATTCAGTGTAAAAGAGGTTTTCTGATCAAAGGCAGATTGAATGTGGAAAGAAATACTGGAGAGGCATGACCCACATAACTGATGTCACTTTTCAATAATGCTATTAGTTATATCATAACCAAACCCACTCCAGATCATACTTTCATTTCTTCTGCTGGTAACAGCACCCTAATTAGTTTCACTGAGTCCAGGCTCTCCCCTTTCCAATCTATCTTCCATACCACAGCCAAATTGATATTCCTAAAACACAGATTTGACCACATAAGTCTCCTCTTTCAACTCTCTGCTCCCTCCATCTTTAATGGCCCCCTTGCTTCTTATTACCTCTATGATAAAATACAAACCCTCCAATTGAAATTTAAAACCCTCTACAACCTGGCTACCACAATCTTACTCCCAACTAGTTTTCCAGTATTATTCAATATGACTTCATTTCATATATTGTTTCTTAAATGGGTTTGCTTTCTGTACACGACAATAAGTCTACAATACCTTTGTACAGGTGGTCAGTCATGGGGTAATAAATTTCCTTCTCACTTTTACCCTGAAAAATTCAAGGAAATTTTAAAAAATCAAAATTTCAAAAGATCTTTTCAGATTTTTCCAGCCATTGACATGCTCTTCACCTAGAAATCACTTTTATATTTACTTATTTTTGAACATGTTGTATCCTTCCTCTGAAGAAAAATAAAATGTAAATTCCTTGAGGGCAGGAACTGTTTTTATTTTGTTTCCTTGGAATTATGACAATGATACACTGTAAAGTTTAAATGGTTTTCCCAAAAAAGTTTGTTCAGTTGAATTAAATATGGGGGTATCTCCAATATGAGCAAATGTTTCTTCAACTAGTCCCCCAAACTGAACTGAGGCTGTTCAAAGTCTTTACTTTGATAGGTAACAATCCTAGAGAGATATCAAAAACTTAATATCAGCTGTTTTACTGATCAGAGGGATACATCAGGAGGATATCTTTATCAGTTCACTTTAAAGGAATTCCAAGATAGTTGCTCTACACAGCATTTTCTGGAACAGGAACAACAAGAAAGGAGGGGGAATTGAGTATTTTTTGAATTTAGCTCAGCTTATTCAAGTTCAGAATCACTATCTCAAGATATTGTCTGTTTTATCTGTGGTTTTTGTTTTGGAGGACTTTTCTGTTGGAGTGTGGTTTTTGCTGTAACTCTCCATTTTGCGGAACATGAAGACTGTGAATAAATCAAGGCAATCCTTGCCTGTAATCCCAGCTTCCAGGGTGGCTGAGGAAGGGGATTGTCTCAAGCCTGGAAGTTCTGATCTACTGTAGGATATGCTGATTGGTGAGCCTTCAGGAATAGAGGACCACCAGGTTTCCTATGGAGAGGATGAAAATGAATCCGGTTTTAAAAAGTTCCTGTGACACTCAAGAGTGGGATTAAGCCCCTGGGTAGTCACTGGACAAGACAGGAAGACCTGGCTTTAAAAAAAATAAAAGATCAAGAATATGCCAGAGATTGGGTACCTGAAACCTTCCAACTTTAATAAGTCATCTCCCTCTGGTGACATGGCATAGTAGAAAGATCATTATATCTGAAGTACTCAGATGATCTGAGTTCATATTTTGCTCTGCTATATATTACCCATGTGCCCCTTTCAGATCTAAAACCTGTGTTCCATAAGAACAAAACTTCTCCGTGTCTCCTCTGGTGAGATGGATTGCCCTAGTAATGGATGATGATGATGATGATGATGATGATGATGATGATGGTGATGATGGTGATGATGAGGATGGTGGTGGTGGTGACGATGATGATGGTATGAATCAAACAATAATACAATGACTAAACTCACCTCAATGTTCTCATTGATAGATCTCAAACTAGAAATTTGATCGTCTCTCATGCAACCTAGAGGTCAAATGAATCTAGCTTCAGGTTATCATCAAAGCAGTTTAAAAAAACAGCTAGTCTCCTGTTCACTGTGAGTACTGTGTAATTGACTTCCATTATATAACAAGCTAATTGGCTTGGATCAAAGACTAATTGTAACTATATAAATTAGAGCAACTCATGCAATGTGATTCTATGACCAGGAGACCCCCACTGTAAAACCTGGACACTAATACCTGGGGGATTCCTGAGAAGGTAAGAATTGTCTCCTTTTGCTGTACTCCTTTATGGGATGCTTTGGTTTCTTTAGCTTATTAGATCCATTCTCTGATGATGTCTCATAGAGACCTCATTCACACCTGCTTCTCATGCTTGCACCAACCATTACCCTCCCCACTAACATGGCCCCAAGTCCTGCTTTGAAATTCCCAGTTGTCTGCCCTCCAGCTACCAAGCTCAAGGAATCCATTGATGTCTTGAGGCTGGGGGTTGTCAAACTTTAGGTCTGTTTGCATATCTAAGCAGTCTAAGCCAGTACTGCCTACTCTTCAAGATTTCTTTACACAGATTCTGTTTTCAGCTTTTATAGTCTTAATTTTAGATGCCTAGGAATCACTCCCATTTACATTGTTTTAAAACTTGCTGTTTCATCCTACTAGACAGTCTTTGCAAGTTACCAGAGTTAAAAACAAACAAAAAAAACCCACCCCAACAAAAACGTCCCCAAAAAACAAAAACCACAAATAAGATCCCCAAAACAATATCACCTAGTTGTTTAATTTTTAGTGAGGGGCTTCTCACACCTTATACAGGCTAGTGCTAGCAAGAATTTGTCTAATCATAAAGTATCTCAACTGAGCCTCACAACAAACATGTGAGGTAGGTGCTATTACTACTTCCATTTCCCAGACAAAAAAGCTAAATCTGAGAGAGGCTAAATGACTTGTCTGGAGTCAAAATAAGAATTTGAAGCAAGATTAGAATGTGCGTCTAGCTTAAGTTTGGGTCTATTGCTCAATCTACTGTGCCACCTAGCTGCCTCTAAATTGTATTGCCATTTCAACTTGGAAGACTCTGCCAGAGATAGTGCCCCATGAAGATAGTCTTTGAGAACCCAGGGCAAGGTCATGTGGGTAAATGTTTGACAAGTGGCTTTCTAAAAAAGAAAGTGTATATGACACAATTTTAAGTTTAATATGCATTACTTGTACTTTCTCCATTACTTTCTCAAGTCCAGAAAATCAACAAAACAATCAAACTTTAATAATTGGCTCCTAATAACCAGTTTGAAAATGCTCCAGCACACCCTTGACCCAGAGTAACCACCAAACCATGAAGAGGCATTAGTAGAATACTTTAATGGAAAGCTCTGCTTTTCAATATAAAAAAAAATCTACCCCTAAAAATATTGTTCCACCTGAAATCTTATCTTGGGAAATTGATGAACGTAACGGGAACCATGCCTATGTACTCCTCTGTTTTCAATTTGTTTTGGTTTTCCTCGACTTCCTAGACCCTTTTCTTGCCTTCATGTTTCTTGCTTAGGTCATAGCTTGGTTTTTGTTATCATTTCTTGCATATCTATTTAACTCGTTCTCCTGATATTCCCCATCCTGTTTTAACATAGTAGTATGCTTCTCTGGAACTCCTCAGTCTGTATGCTAAACATGCCTCTGCCTCTTCTAATTCCTATGCTTGACCCTCTCTACCTATGCAATAGAGAATTGCAGATTTTCCAATTTGGAAGGAACTTCAATCTGTCTAGTCTGACCCATAGGGAAAAAAATGTCCACTATCACATACCCAACAATTGGCAATCCAGCCTCTGTTTGAGGACCCCCAAGGAGGGAGAACCAATCATCTTTTAAGGCAGCTCATCTCATTTATGAACAGTTGTGACATCAAGTATGAATTTGATACATAGTGACTTCCATCCATTGTTCTTTATTCTGCCCTTTGGGGTCAAATAGAATAAATTTAATCCCTCCTCAATATCCTATTGCCCTGTTAACTCTTGCCCATCTGGTACATACAGAATTTAAGGCTGATAGTCACCCACTCCTTTCACTATCTGATAACCAGTCCCCACTAAGGATAAATCACAGAAAGTATTTACTAATGTGTGGAGGGCTTTTGATCTCTGTCTTTGGAGGGGTCAATAGTACTAATGACATCCTTGAAGTGAAGCAAACAGCAGATATCTCCCTGAGGAGCCAAAATTCAGTCTACAAAAAGCAAAAATCTCTCTATATTGGAGATCTTAATATTCTTTTGTCTCTTGGCCTCCTCAGCAGAATAGCATTTGTTGCCTATGTTCTTAATTGAAGGAAATTATAAATTTCAACTATAGGTTAGTGAAGATAAGATATGATTTTTTTCTATCCAAATTTAATGGATATTTAAAGTCTATTCTGCAGAGCCCAAGTTTAAAACCACTGTCTTATAGAGATCTGAAACTGCTAGGGATATTATATGCCATTCCAACCAGGAATATTTGCATACTAAAGGAGAAGGAGGAGTCTTAAGCCTAGAAAATGAATAATAGTATAATACTGTTACTACAAAATTTAAGCAGAGAAGGCATTTGAGTTCAGACTTTTTCTTCCCCAATAGTCCTTAAATCACACAACTTGCATTTAAAGCTGGTCATCCCCTTTTACCCTAAGAATAGGACTGAAGTGACTGCTGGTCTACCTTCCTAGGGAATGTAAAGCCCTAAACTATGTTGAGATGACTCAATGAACTGGTTGTGAGTTCCTTGTCCCATAACCTGTAGGGAAGCCTCATGGTATTATCCATACCCAACTCCACTCACCCCTTTTTTTATCTCATCTGGCACAATGATTTCCAGACTCCAGTATTTCAGAGGAACTGAGAGAACCATTCAGAGGACAGAGACACATGGAGATAATGAAAAAATTAAAGGGTAAGACCTATGAAGAAAGGTTAAAAGTTGAAGAGTTCAGTGCTAAGAAAGGAATAGAAGGGTATTCAATGACATTCTTCAGATATATGAAGGGCTGTTATATAGGGGACAGTGACCAGCTATTCACCATTTCTCCCCCTGAACTCCTATTGTCTGGGCCATTCATTGGGCAATTAATCATTTGTTGAGATGCCTTGTTATTTCTCCTCTACTGTTATCTTGAATTTCTTTTTTAAAATATCTTATATATTACTTAGCTTTTCACGTGCTTAAGTCTTGCTTCTTTAATGAGGTTCTAAGCTTTTGTGCATGAGAGGACAGGGACAATGCTTTATCTTTCTCTGTACACCCCATCCTATCTGACAGAGTGCCTTCCACATAAAGGAGCTTAGTAAACATTTGTTTAGTGAATGAATGAGAGAAAGAATGAATGAATGAACAAATAAAAGACTGAATTCATTGCCTTGACCATGTAGATATAGCCATTAGAAGAAAGAGAGAAGACAAAACAAGGAGACAAAGGAAATGAGACAAAAGGAGTGTAGCTGAGACAGAAAAATGGGAGGGAAAGGAAGCAGAGGATGGAGAAAGACAGAGATAAAGAATTATAGAAAGAGAGAGAATAAGACATAGAGAAGCAATTTCCAGCACTTGTGGACATGGAGTCTTTTTCTGAGGGATGAATAACCTCTGTTAGAAACCTCATTTATGTTCTTTTCTCATCAGTGAAATGTTCCCAAACAATAGCTCAACCATGTGCTGACATCGACATATCACCTGCCCATGACCTTCAGAGAGAGTAAATGGGAGCTAGCTGGTTGCTGTAGAGTATTTGCTGAAGCCCATTAGAGTCGTAATTACACTGTAATCTTCGCCAAAGATGCAGTATGCCATTGTATAGGCCTGCAAGGTCACAGGCCTCACCGTAAACAAACCTGTTTATGACAATTGTGTAAAATACTTTCTCTCCCATCGCTTCATTAATGAACCCACAATCCCAAGCATACCTTTTTGCCTGATTTATAGATGTCTTTGTCACCTCTAAGGGTCCATATATCCTCACTCTATTCTGAGGAGACTTCCTGTTCCCTTCCAATGGCTGGCAGGAGGGAGTCTAACTTCTACTTCCTTCTTCCCACAGTAAACTCACATGCTATTCTCTTGTTTGCAAGTAATTTCCAAACTATGAATCAACACATCCAAAGAGCAACAACCAAAATTGTCATCAGAGGGCAAGTAGTACTGAAACAGCAAGGTGATGTCATTTCTGGTTGGAGGCCTTGAATGAGTAAATTAGATCTTTACTCTAGTGACCACATAAGGAAGGGTGAGAACAAAGATTGAAACAGGTACCACTTACTTTCCATATAGTTTAGGTGGGGCAGCCTAAATGCAAAGTTTGGCTAACTGATCAATTTGTTTTGGGTGCTTCTACAGAGGCTGCTCCAAAATGTTATCAGGCTTCATCAGGCTATCTTGTGTCAAAAAACAACAGTTTTCTCCAACCTGATATGTATCTATAAATTAAAAGATATCAGGAGAGTATAAAAGAAAGCAAACAGAAAAGCTCTAAAGAAATGAGTCCATGCCTTTTCTCTGTGTTGAATTTTAAATTGTCCTCTTGTCTGGAAATAGATTAAAGGTAATCTCAGATGTTTTAAAGTAACTAGTTGGTTCAGTCAGTTCAATCAAATGGAAACTAACCCATCTCTACATTTTACTGCTTCCCAATGTGAATCCCTCTGCTGTCAACCTAGCCTCCACCAGTGACTCTCAAACTCACTAAAATCACTATCAATTCCATGCTTTTGCCTATGCTATTCTTCCTACTTGGAATAATCTCTTTAGATTCCACTCAGTCCACCAAATCCTACTCTCTTAGAGAGATCCATTTTAAATTACACCATCTCAAAAGGCTTTTTTTGGTTTTGTTTTGTTTCTTCAGACCACATGACTTTTTCTTTCCTCAACTCCTGGACCAACATTAGTTGCCATTATCTCTCATTTTGACACTTGATCATGGAATTAGATTTTCACAATTTGTCTAAGTTCCCCAGTTACAGTATGTTTCTGAAGAAGGTCTCATACATCTTTCATATCTCCCTCAGTGCCTAATAAAATCCCTAGATGCCTTCACCTTATCCTTTTCCCATCTTTTCTTCTTAACTGAAACATGGATCTCTGTGAAAGAGATTACCTTTTGGCCACCCTCTCCAGTATTAAGTACTTCTCTCACTACTCTTAACATACTATATCAAAAAAGAAGGGTGGGTATACTCCTCATTCCTTGCTTATACCTCCATTGAATCCCTTCGTTATCATCAGTCAGCAACCTGTTCTTTGAGATCCAGATGCATCTCCAGATCTTTGTTGTAGTTATTTGCTATTTGAAGGAAAGGCGGTTTTGCTAGCCCCCAGTGATGCTTATCTACCAGACAATAGTCAGTCCAGTTGAACAGTCCAGTTATGTTCTGTTCTTTATACTTGAATTCCTCAGCCTCTAATCATACTGATGATCATATACTGGCAATTTCCATTCTTGTATTATCACCACCACATTCCTTCTCCATTCTTATTAGACTTCCACTGAACTTTGCTAAAGCAATTCACATAATAATGCCAACTGTGTGCACTATCAATTTATATATTCTCAAATGAGCTCTCACCTTTGCATGGCAATTATTTATTTTTACCTCATTGAATTTCTATCACACACTGCACAGTGTTTGCTACAAATACACACCTCTTTCTGTGGATCATCTTTATCATTCCCAACACCCTCCTACTCCACATAGGATCTCACCTCCTAATTTATTCAGAAAATACGGTTTGTCCTTCATGAATTGATTCCTATCCTCCATTTTTCACATTTCTATCATTTTGTCATCTTTCCTTTCCTTCTTTGCTCCAGTTTTTGAAGAAAAGAAGTCCTTTCTTATTGAAAAGTTGAGCATTCTCTTTACTTCTGCCCTTGATCTCATCCCCTTGAACCTATTCTGGAAGCTTCTTTGATCATTGCTTTTTTTCTTTTAATCTCTCAATAAATTTCTCCATCTCATCTTAGTCCCTGGCTCTGTCCCTACTGTTGTTGTTCATTTATTTCAGTCATGTCTGACTCTTTGTGACCTTATTTGGAGTTTTCTTGACAAAAATACTGGAATGGTTTGCCATTTCCTTCTCCAATTCGTTTTACAGATGAGGAAGCCAAGGCAAATTGAGTTAAATGACTTCCTCAGCATCACACCGCTAATAAGTGTCTGAGGTCAGATTTGAACTCAGGTCTTGTGATTCCAGGTCTGGCATTCTATATACTGCATCACTTAGCTGCCCACTTTCCCTATTACCAAAACATATTTCTAGTGCTCATTTTCTCTCTCTCTCTCTCTCTCTCTCTCTCTCTCTCTCTCTCTCTCTCTCTCTCTCTCTCTCTCTCTCTCTCTCTCTCTCTCTCTCTCTCTCTCTCTCTCTCCAATCATCCTGGATCCTAGATCCATTCTCGTATCCTTTTAAAAGAATCAGAGAGGGAGTACAAATGTATATATATATATAGGTATACTTACACATAAGTCTATATAGGAGGCTATATATGCATATGAATACATATCTGAGCATGTGTCTATATGTGTATATAGAGGGTATAGGATCAATTAAATATGAAAGGATGATACTTTAAAAGGCAAAATTCTGAAGTGGGAGAGGACTAGAATGAGAGGAGACAGGGAGAGACAAAATGGGGTTATTAATCCCATATAGAAGAGGCAAGGGATAACTGTTACAACTTTACTTTCAATTACTCTCATTGAATTTGGCTTATGGAAGAAATGGCATAAACTCTAAACTGGGCATCATGCCACACAGGAGAGTAGGGG
>CM053593.1:92150986-92186344 GCA_028646575.1 Pseudocheirus occidentalis
GTACAATGTGAAGGAGTTTGCAGATCCTATACACGATTGTATGCCACCATGGCGGGGGTGGAGGGAGGGGAGGAAGGGGAGAAAAATCTGAAACTCAAGTGACTCTGAAACTGAATCTTGTAACCTAAAAGTAAACAAACAAGTCAATAAATTTTTTAAAAAAAGAAAAGAAAATGAATGATGTAAACAAGAAAACAAATAAAATTTTTTTTTAAAGAATCAGAGAATTTGAGAGTTGAAGGGAGCTCAGAGGCCATCTAACAGCCTTTACACAAAAGGTATCTCTAGTACAATATCTCTTAACAAATAACTGTCAAACCTCTGTTTGAAGACCTTTGAGGAGGGAACTGATTACTTCTCCAGGGATCCCATTCCACCTTTTGGATGCCTCTAATTGTTAGGAAATTTTTCATCACATCACAGCTAAATTTACCTTTCTTCTACTTCCACTGGTTTGGCCCTCTGGGGCTAAATAGGATAAATCAAATCTCCTTTCCACATGGTAGCTCTTTAAATACTTGAAGACAGCTCTCATATTCCTTCTGACTCTTCTTTTCTCCAGGCTAAATATACCCAGTTCCTTCAACCAGTCCTCATATGTCATGAACTCATTCACCATGCTTGTTGTCCTCCTTTGATAACTATCTAGTTTATCAATGATTCCTAGAATTCAATACAATTCTCCAGATGAAATTTAATTAGGGTAGAATACAACAGAACCATCATTTCCCTATTCCTGGAAGTAACACAGCCTCAGATCACATAGGCTTTGTTGTAACTTATCATATCACGCTGCTGACTCATATTGAACTTGCAGTCCATCGTAACTCCCAGATATTTTTCAGAACAACTCTTTTATAACCATAATTATCTACATCTCATATTTGTGAATTTAGTTTGTGTACTAAAGTTCAAGACTTTATATTTACCCCCTTTTGAATATCATCTTATCATATTCACTTTAATGCTTTGGTCAAATCCCAGAGTCATCTATGTTCATTACCCTCACTTCCTCACTACCTTCTCACTTTTCAGCATCTTGCAATTCAGTTTGCCAATTCACCAATCCACTAGAACTTTTACAAAGTTACCAATAATCTCTGAACTGCAAATCCAAGACCTTATTTGGTTCTTTCACTTGACTTCTTTACAGCTCTTGACACTGCTGACCAGCTCCACCTCCTGTTGGATATTCTCTCCTCCTTTGATTTCTGTAGCTGGTTGATTTCTCTACTGGTTGTCTTCCCTTCTGCAGATCACTCCTTTTCTGGATCATCACATCTTTCTACCTATTAAACACTGGAATTTTCCAAGAATCTCTCCTGGGCCCTCTATCCTCTCCTTTGGTGATTGTGTCATCATAAAAAAATTATAAATCTAAAACTAGAAAATACCTTACTTCTCATCACTTCCACTACTTAATTTTTCAGTTGAGGGAAACAAGACCCAGAGAGTTTAAAGAATTTGCCCAAGATCACACAGATAGTAAGAGGCAGAGGCAGAATAGGAACTTAGGTCCATTGACTTCAAATTCAGCTCATTTGATCATCTCCAGGAAGATGACTCCTCAAACTATATTAACAGGGATCCTAGATCTGGACCTCAAGGATATCTCATAGGCCAACTAATACATGAAATCGATGGGCTCCATTTGTGTGTTGCAAACTGATATTTTCACTGGGATGTTCCATTAGCATCTAAAATTCAGTATGTTCAAAGTCAAACTCATAATCCCCTCCATTCCACTCCCCACCCCATCTAGCTAGAATTTTCTTCCAAATTTCCTTAATTATATTTGTGGGTTTTACTATTCTTCCAGTCACCCAAGTTCTCAATCTAAGAGTCATCCTTGAGTTTTCCTTCTTTCTTAACTCTTCCATATCCAGTAATTTATAAATAACAATAATAAATTACATACATACATATATGTGTATATGTATGTATATATGTATATGGGTACAGAAGAAGATTAAGCTCCATGAGGTCCAAGGAATATTTTATTTTTGTTTTTGCATCCCCACCCCCCCACCCTCTAGACTGACTATCTTTTGTTCAAATGGTCAATCAATTCAGTCATCACCTGAATTTAGTGACCAAGTATAGGCCCTTCTGCATCTGTTTGCTATAGAAACTTGGCTCAGTTAGATAGAGGACAGAGCCAGCAGGAGGCACAGGTGGAATAGCTGGGATTAGAGTTGTAGTGGAGGAGGTGTCAGCAGTTGATGTGAATTTTTCAGGTCAGAGGGTATTTTTGTGACCTAAGGACTTGGGAGAATTGTGCATAAGCCTGGTCATAGAATTAGCAATCTATAGATTTGTGTCCTGGTTCTGTTTCTCATTCACCTTGTGACTTTTGAATCAGTCACTAGCCCTTCCTAAGCTCATTTTCTCAATGTATAACATGGGCAAAAATTTCCACACCTTTCTCTCCATTTCCTTGAGAGACTCAAAGAGAAAAGTGAAGACTTTGGGAGGTCTTAGGGAGAAAGGCATGCAAGTAGAAGGGATCATTAATATGCAGTGAACATCCATTTTGCTCCAACAATGCTTTTGGTTGATAATCCCCTTCACATGCACACACTGCTTTGCCTCCCTTTCTGTCTGCGGGGAGTCTTTAACAGCTGTTACAGTGAGGCCTCAGCACTCTGCTCCAAACCCAATAAGCCTCATATGAAGTTAAGGATAGTATGGGATTAAAGGTAGAAGGGCTCAGGGGAAATACCCTTCCTGTCTTGCTATCACTGAATTCCTACACATCCCCCCTCCTTCCTCTCCGCTTCTTTGTCCCCTTCTCTTTTTTTCTTTTTCTCCTCCCTCCCCCCCCCCCCTTTTCCTCTCTCAGGAATCCTCCTATAAGCAGCCAGCTTATACCGTACTTTCACATAATCCAATCCAGGATAAGGACTTTGGTTTCCAATAAGGACACTGGAACTGATGTTTGGTATGCACAGCATCTGGTACTTCATTGTTCCTTAGTTTTCTGTCTTAACTAATGTTTAATGTTATCTACTAAGATGCTTAATGATAGAGCTATTTGAAAGATTATAAAGGAGAGAGGACTCTCCTCACCAATATCATTTATACCTCTTCAGACCAGTAAGATGGTGACAGATTTAAGTGAGGAAGGTCTTGTTGTTGTTCATCTTTTGCTTTCAAAGAGGATCAGTAATATAACGGATTGATGGCTTGACTTGGTGGACTTTGAGGAGAGGATTAAGTATAGTGCAGGGGACCAGGTAGAGTGGAAGAATACTGGACTTGGGGGTGAGAAGACCTTATGGGCAATGTAGTATGGGAATAAATGATACATCTAGAATTAGAGAACCTGGAATCAGATCCACACTCTGTCACAAACCCCTCATTTGGAAGATTGGATTAGATGACCCCTAAAGTTCCTACCATCTCTTAATCTCATTAATCCTATGAGCACAAGCCCAGCTTTGCTGCTTACCAACTGAGTGAGCTCAGATAAATCATTCCACCTCTCTGAAACTCAGTGTGTTCATTTGTAGATTGGAGATGATAATATTTACATTCCCTGGCAGGATGGTTGTAGGGAAAGTACTTTGTAAATTGTGTAGTGCTACATACATGTTAGCTATTAGTAATCATTCTAAACTAGAATCAAAACCTTCAGTGAAAAAATCCCTATTTAAGGCAATAGTCCTTGTATGTCTTTCTACAAAAACCTCCCCTACCCCAGCATCTACACTAAAGGTAATTTTATTTTGAGTAGGAAACTGTTCTCTAAAGAAAAAATCTGTAAACAATCTAGTGGGAAACTGAATGCTTAACTTTCCTTCATGGAAAAAATTCTAGTAAGTAGGTACCATTTTCTCATTGCATGAACTCAATTTCCTAATTCATTTTCACTTAGGGCCTTCCCTACCTTGCAATTCACTTGCTTAATATTCTTTCAGCAAGTTCTTACTCAACAAACATCTATTAAATGTCTACTACCTTAAGAGAATCGCACCAGTGTACTAGAAAGCTAGCATATAGCCCCAGATGAGTGACCGTAAAGTTCTGATCACACATATGTGACTCGACTGTGAAAGCAACTGGATATGGAATGAGAAGACCTGGGCTCAAATTTTGGTTCAGACACTTATTACCTCTGTGACCTTGGGTGCACAATTTAACTGACCTAGGTCTGAGTTTTCTCGCCTATAAAATTGGAGTTGATAGTGAGTCTAGATAGTCTCTGAGGTCCCTTCCAGACCTCTATCTGTAATCCTGTGATCTATGATGCTTGTATAGAAGATTTCAAGCAAAGGTTAAAATGTTTGTATTAAAGTAAATATGTACATGTATGGATGTGCATGTTTTTGTGTCTACGTATATGTATGTGAATATGTCTATGTCAATATTCAGGAAACATTTATTAAGTATTTAGTATATGCCAGGTACTGCACAAAGCACTGGAGATACAAAAACAGGTAAAAGACAACCCCTGCTCTCAAGGAGCTTACATTCTAACAAGGGAAATAGCAGGCAAGCAAAAATGTTCAAACAAGCTTTTTACAGGACAAATAAGAAGTAATTAAAAGAGAAGACATTGGAATTAAGAAGGGGTAGAGAAAGGCTTCCTGTAGAAGGTGGGATTTTAGCTGGCATTTAGAGAAAGCCAGAGAAAGCAATAGGAGGGAACAAGGAGGAAGAACATTCCAGGCATGAGGGACAGCCAGAAAAACTTCCCAGAAACTATAGATGGAGTGTCTTGTTTATGGAACAGCAAGGAGGCCAATGTCACTGGATTAGCATCCATGGAGAAAGAAGACTGGAAAAGTAGGAGTGGGCTAGGTTATGTAGGAATTTGAATGCCAAACAGAAGATTTTTGTATTTTATTCTGGAGGTAAAATAGTAAGGCACTGTAGTTTATTAAGGGGTGATATGTTTGGTCTAGTGTATATAAATAAATAAATAAATATATATATATGTATGTATGTATGTATGTATATATATCTTGTAATAATCTGGAAAAGGCCTCACTTTAATGCATCCCAGGCCTGGAGCCACAGCACCTGAGTGCAAATCTGACCTCAGACATTTACTAGCTGTGTGACTCTGAACAAGTCACTTAACTCTGTTTGCCTCAGATTCTTTATCTGTGAAAGAAGCTAGAGGAAGAAATGGCAAACTGCTCTAGTGTTTTTGCCAAAAACAAAAAACACAAAAAAACCAACTGGGTTCATGAAGAGTCAAACACAACTGAAAAACAAATGAACAGCAGCATGATACAAGGTTTTATCCTATATGTAAGTATGAAATGGTAAATGCCTTCAAGATCAAGCAATGACCCAAAGTACAGATCTTTGAATGAGATAAATAATAACAAACAAGCACTAAGAGCCCATAATATTTACAGCCACAAATGCTGTCTTGGTTTGTGAGCTGCTTTGCCAACATCTGCTCTGTCCTTTGTATATCAAGTGACCCAAGCTCGGGAGACATTCCCCCCAGACAGAACTGAATAGACCTGAATTAGAGGGGAGGGAGCAGAAAGCAGTCACGTCCCCCTGATCAGGACTGGCCATTGTGGTCCTATGTCTTTCCTCTATTGCTGAATAAAAATAAAACCAAGGACACATGCACGTGTACAACATTTTCATCTCTCCGCTGAGCACAGGACCGTGGTGTTTTCACTGCTGGACAGCCTTAGGGAGGTGGGAGGGACTGATCTTTCTACTCACCTTGGCAGAGGCTGAGCATAATGCTTGCTCACTGCAGTATAATAGCCTCTTGCCAATCCCAAACAGCCAGGCATAGGGGAGGCACCAAAATAAATGTAACATAATAAAAAGTGCCCTGGACTTGGCATCAGAAAATCGACATTGAAAGCCTAGCTCTAATGATTATTTGTGTGACCTTGGGTATGCCACTGCTGTTGCTCTGGTTTCCAGTTCCCTCATCTGTAAAATAAGGAGGGGTTGGGATCATTCATCACCAAAGACGCCAGCTCTAATGTTGTGTGATTCCATGGGTTAAGTAAGAAATAAACCCTGACATTAAAGAGTTTATAGTCTAATAGGGGAGCAGGTGGTATGACAAAAATATTTTAAAAAATCAAAAAACCTATAATACAAAATAGAATGTAATGAGAACATAAGAAAGGGAAAAGACTGCTCTTTGTAAGGTCTAAGGAAGGGAAAAATCCTAACTAGGATAAGCTTCAGGGAAGAGGTAACATTTAAGTCAGACCTTCCTTAAAGCTGGGTAGCATTTCAGAACATAGAATTATATACTGAGGGCATCTCAGGCATCAAGAAATCCTGAGATATATATTTACCTACTATTTGCCCATTGGTGTACCAGAGACTAATGTTACAATGAAGCTTAAGAACTAGCATAGGCCTTAAAAAAGCTTATAATAAAATCTTGGCTATAAGATGAATGCATCTGAAAAATCAAACAATACAAGACTGAAATAACAATGCAAAGGGCAATACCTAAATTGAATGGCACAAGTAATCAATTCCATGAGTTACAAGAAGGAAGCTCTCTGTGCACTAAGCTATATCTTGCAGGTGTTCGGGAGGTAGGTAAGAAAACAGGAGAGGGACTGACAGAAGGAAAGATAGAGTACTGAGAATAAGGAGACATGGGGAGGGGGGAGCAGGATGTGAAGAGACCTGGTTGACTAATCACTATAATTGGTGAAAGAAAGTAGGAAACATAAGGTTGAAAAGTCAAGTACTCCCATAGCACCTAGCATGGTGCTATTCATGTGGTGATTTCTCAGAATAAATGAGTCATATATATTTCCTCTATGAATATACAGAAACACACACTTACACATATATGTGTGTGTGGGCAAATATAAGTATATATGCAGACATACATATATAACTGTGAATATAACTCTACATACATGTATATACATGAGACATTATACATCCATCCATTCATCCATCTATCCATGCATTATTAGTTGTTATTTGTCTTTTCATTCTCAAAGAGGAACAATGACATTAGCAGGGCTATATCTTGACTGGCAAGTGAATTGGATTTAAGTAAGGGAAAACTGTACATTCAGCTGCCTCACTTTGTTCTCCTGAGTCATTAGAGTCCAGTGGCAAGACACAGGTCAAGATAGGTGGTGATGGCCTTCATGTTATTTTCCAAACTTGTAATTTCGTCAAAGCAGGGAACAGCCAGTGAGGAACTTTCTCTATCAAAGCAAATCTGCAGCTACCCTGCAACTTAGAGAGCTGACTAAGACACTGCGGTCAAATGACTTGCCCAGAGTCACACCAATATGTTTAAGAAGTAGGACTTGAACCCAGATGTTCTCGGTTCTAAGAATAGCTTTCTATCTACTATGTCACCTGTTTCCCCTGCAACTTAGAGAGCTGACTAAGACACTGCGGTCAAATGACTTGCCCAGAGTCACATCAATATGTTTAAGAAGTAGGACTTGAACCCAGATGTTCTAGGTTCTAAGAATAGCTTTCTATCTATTATGTCACCTGTTTCTCTGTCTCTGTCTTTCTTTGCTTCTCCACACACATATATTACATATACGTATATACATAGATATTTCATATGTATACATACACATATTTGTGTATACACACACACACACACACACACATATATGGAGAGACAGAAACAGACAGAGAAAGAAACAGAGAGACAGGCAATTGGGGAGGAGTGGCAGGTCAATTGAATAAATCAGTCAAATCACTCAATTCTCACTAAAGTAAGCAATGCAATGTTATATCCAGCTGCTTTTATCAAACAAGAACATGTCTTAAATGTTTGCTAGGTTTGAACAAGGCCTGGACACCTTCCTAGGTTCACCAGGAATTTTGTTCCAATTGGCTGAGGAACATGCCCCTCTGTGGGTTGTATCAAACCACTGACCTAGTTAAAACTGGATTGCCAAGTACCTGGAATTAGAGAAGGAAAAATACTCTAGTTAAACCCTTCAGAAAGAATCACTTGATGGGAGAAGAGAAAAGCTCAACTTTCCACAATCTTCTCTGGAGAAGGAACTTGTGAGCTTCAAAGGTGAATTTCAGACTTACTATCTTCTCATTGCCATTCTACTAGCATCCCTGGAACAGTTACAAAGACTGTTTAGCAGTTAGAACATCATGCTCTACCCAGTCCAGAAATAAAAACAACCACACATATGTGTCCTTGGCTTTAGAATTCCTCAGCAATAGAGTAAATATATAAGCCTACAGTGGCCAGTCATGATTAAGGTAAAGTATGGTTGTTTCCAATCCCTTAATCCCAATTCATGCTTATTTGGTTCTCCTTATGGCATAACTTCTGTGCCTGAGTCACACAATACCACAAAGGATGGAGCACCCATGTCTAGAACATAGAATGGCATAGTAACAGCCTAACTTTAGTGGGTTTACATTTTTTGAGGGTTCATTTTGTAGATGTTATCATTTACACAAATGTGTATATTGGGAGCCAAGGAGGAAATGGATGCCGATTCAAAACTCTACTGAGAGCCCAATGGAGAATGAACAAACAAACAGCAAAAATCCTACACCATACCTAAAGAAAATACCTTGAGGGCTTTGGCAAAAGAATTTCAGGAGATACGAACTACCCATTTTCTGTATGTATTCTGTAAGCTTGAGCTCACTTTCCCTTGGACTCGGTATGTACTTGGGGGATAATGTGTCACAAACTTTTGGAAGAATTTTTTTTAATCAAATAATGTTATATCACTATAGAAGATAACCCTTTCAAAAAGCTAATTAAATCTGGCTAATTGACATAAATGGAAAATACTAACAGTGGAAGCACTTAAGCTATAGGACTAAGGGAAAAAAAACAACATTCTAAATTCCCTCAGGGGTAACCTTAAACTCCTGAAGGTACACAGTCCTGCTCTGGGATTCCATCCTGCCAGTGAGAAGTCAGGGGTTGAGAGAGAGAAAGAGAGAGAGAGAGAGACAGACAGACAGACAGACAGAGAGACAGAGACAGAGAGAGACAAAGACAGAGAGACAGAGAGAGAGATGTTTGTCTATCTAATGTATTTGAGTAGTGTGGCATATCATAGGACAGAGCATGTTTGAGGAATAGGGGGTACTTAGATTTCTTTGGAGTGTGCAGCACCTAGGACAGCTCCTACAACTGTTCAGACCTTGGCTAGCCAGCCACTATATTGTCTACAGAAGTAGAAGAAATAGATCTTGTTCTCAAATGTTTCATCTTGATCAGAGAAACAAACAAACAAAAAAAAAGCCCACAGGTAAAACAAAAACCTATATAAGACAGTGTAAAGTTGTATCAAAGTGTTTGATCCAGAATAAAAGTCAATATGGGAAATCAGAGCAGAGTCACTGGGAGTAAGCAGATAAAACTTTTTTTAGGGGGGGAGAGGTGGGATTCATTCATTCCGAGCACTTCCCATGTGCCTAGAATGGAATCAGGTGTCATGGATGCTCCCCAATGCCTGCCTATCCTTTCAGACACCAGCCAAAAAAGAGAGGAAGGGCTGGAAATACTTCTCAGCATTTCTTTAGACACCTCCAGGCTGTTGCCTTCTCCATTCCTACACAAGGGAAGATGGAACATTTAAAAGTCCAGAATTAGTGAATTGAATGAAGAACCCAAGAGAAATAAAGAAGAATCACCTTCCCAATAACAAAATAGTTATTCCAAATCCTCATTTAGAACAATACATTATTTCTTCTCTCCAGGACTGGAGAATTATGGTGTGTTGCAGGAGCCCTCCAGCCTCTTGTGGGAAAGTAGCTCTAATCTCATCAGAGTCCTGCAGAAGGGACTATTAAAAGAGCTAATGGAACACATGTTGGAATGGATGTGTCAGGCTGCTGTGATCTAAAGTAATTTTCTGATTTAAGAAAACCCATGTTATAAATCCTTTCATTTCAATTGCCTCCTAGTTCCACATTAAACAATCCTAAAGTGACCAGATTCCAGATGAACTAGGGAAAGGCCCAAGGGGGTCAAAGGGGTCAGTCTTCTCCCAAATTTAGTTGGGGTCAGTGATCCCTCACAAGGTAAGCTGACATAATCCAAACAAGTGAGATTTTCCTCTAGGAAAAGTGTATTGAACCAGACAGACTTGACCAGAAAAGAGCTTTTTAAGGCAAGAAAATTCCTGAGTGCAACATAGACATAAAATTCCTAGGGTTTTGGTTTAATAAGTAAATATGATCCTAGCTGAGTAAGGAGACAAAGAGAAGACCATAAAGGGAAAGAAGAAATGGGTATGTTCCATGCAGGTAGTGTTTTACATAAAAATTATACAGGGGTGGTGTATTATATAGAATAAATATTTAATTCATTTTAGAGAGGAGGAAACTGAGGCTCAGAAATTTGCTTTGGTCACACTGCTAATTAGTGGAATATGAGCCTAAGTCATCTAGCTCCAAGTCCTTTGTTCTTTCTATTGTTGGTTTGTAAGGGACAAAAATGTGTTAATAAGAGAAATTTTGGAAGATATTTCCTCTGCCTTGAATAAGTCACTTAGTCAACTAAACATTTTTAAAAGGAGAAATATGGAGGCAACTAGCTCTTTGGGGTTTGTTACTTCCTTTACCTTCAACAAACTTAGTTTGTTTTCTCCACATCCAAACCCATCACACTTGGAGGATAATGACCTTGGCACTTTCTGAGAGTAATGTCATTTGGAGAGCTAGCTGCAAGAAACAGAATCACTTTAAGGGACTTGAAATCAGATTTTGCTTTTTGGCCTGGTCACTAAATGCCTTGGGCCCAAAGCCATCTAAGCCTATGGAGTATTAGCTGTGATTACAAACCTGGTTAGCGTGATGGGTCCTTATAGAAATGGTAGTGCACATAGTTAAATTCTGCCTTTGGATGCACATGCATCAAGCTAATAAGACTAAGAATGAGAACTTGCCTTTGAGATCAAGAGGTAGCCAACTTGAGACTTTTGGAGCTGGGGGTCTATTTCTTAGAGCTGGAATTAGTCTCCTCAATATTATCCCTAACCACCTCTTATACTGGGATTGCCCTTTCTGCTCTTCACTCAGATTATTATGCTCTTCCCATTCCAATGCCCCAGCAGCTTCTGAAATCTCATCACCTTCAGTCTTCATGGCTGTCTGAAATAGAAGAGGCAAACTTCCACCAGTTCTGTCTAAATATAATATAACTGGGTTAGCTAACACTAATGTAGCATATTAAGGCTAACATAACTACATATGAATAGGTAATCTCCTTGACATAAGGAAGAGCTCTAGACAGCCCTAATGTTTTAATCAAAACCTCAACTAATCAATTAGCAAGCATTTGTTAACTACTATGTGCTAGGCACTATTTTAGATGCTAAGAATATGGAAATAACAGTTAAATGGTCCCTTCTCTCAAAGAACTTGCATTTTCTTAGCATTCTTATATACAACATGTGCATATATAGTTATGAAATAGACATGAAAATATAAAAAGTAAAGAGGGCATTAATACGTAAGAACATTAGAAGAACCTTCATGTATATAATGACATTTGATCTGAATCTTAAATGTCTAACACAAGGTTGCCAAACTTATTTGCCTCCCACCTCCTTTTTTTAAAAAATGACTCAGTGCCTCCCTGGAAATCTACTTTCTGTAACCCTTTAACAGTTTTTTTAAAATTTGTATCATTTAATTTTTTTAAATGATGCATCTTAAATTCAGTAATTTACTATAAATTTGTGAGTTTTTTCCTGAATTGAAATTTTGATGACCCAATATTGCATCATATAACCATATAGCAATTGTATTGTAAACAAGCCATTACATGCATGGGCTCCTGCCCATGCATGCTGGACTTCCTGACAATATATGACATACTTGCAGGACAACACTTGCTTGTTAAGAACTGTCACCAGACTTGACCACTGACCAGTTCTAACTTGCATTTTGTGTTTATTTGGAAAATAATGTAATCGTAACAAATTTAACTGTTACACAACTGATGAAGCATGTACAAATGGTTTTTCAAAATGTTCTCTTTTTTCCTCACTGCCCTCTTATATTTATTCAATGCTCCCCAATTGCATCTGAGGGAGCTACTGCCCTCCTAGATTGTTTCAGCACTCCCCTAGAGGCAGTATCACTCACTTTGAGACCCTGTGGCACATGTGTGCTCACATTGGTTGTCTATGTATTTAGACAGTTTATGGGATCATTATTACATGGATCATTATGACCTGAGCTAGTCCCCCTCTGTGGACAAGGTGATACCTATACCACAAGTGATGCTAATTGGAGGGGAGAGCTTAGGAGCAGAAGGAGAAGCAAACCCCAGAATATACTGAAGCTAGGTACTCTTTCATCTAGTCTCCTAGAGTGTTGTTGTTGTTTAGGCATTTCAGTCACATCTGACTCATTGTGACCCTATTCAAGGTTTTCTTGGCAAAGATACTGGAATAGAGTAGTTTGCCATTTCTTTCTCCAGCATATTTTATAGATGAGAAACTGAGGTAAACAGGGCTAAATAACTTGCCCAAAATCATGCAGCTATATAGGTCATACCTATGCATATGTAAGAATATGCAAAATGTCCTAGAACTGAGTGAAAGTTGTGTTACAAGGGAAATCAGGGGTGCTAAGAAATTGTGACATTCAAAGCCCTTCACACTCTAGCCCCTCTTACCTTTATAATCTTCTTAGGCCATACTCTCCTCACATAATCTTCAATCCAGTGACACTGGATTTCTGTTCTTCAAAGAAGACACTGATTTTCTCAGCTCTAGGCCTTTTCCCTTACTGTCCTTCATATTTTGAATGCTCTCCTTCCACTTCTTCACCTGCTGGCTTCCCTGACTACCTTTAAGTTCCAATTGAAATTTTATCTTCTAGAGAAATCTTACCCAATCCCTCTTAATTCTTCTAGTATCTTCTCCGTTAATTATTTTCAACCTATCCTGCATATAGCTTATTTGTTTGTATTTGTTGGTAATCTTTATCATTAGATTTTGAGCTACCTGATGGCAGACATGAACGTTTTACTTCTTTTTTGTGTCTCCAGGGCTTGGCACAGTTCCTGGAACATAGTAGGAACTTACTAAATATTTATTGATTAACTGGTAAAAAGAAGGAGTTCTAGTCATGGAATTCAAGCCAGTTTAAAGGCACAAAGATTGGAAATGGAATTAGCATGGATAAAGGAACAGCAAAAGGCCCCTTCAGTGGAACAGAGAAGCCAAGAGGTAGAGTAATGTGCAACAAGTCTGGAAAAGATGGGCTAATACCAGGTTGGAAACGGTGTTTAATGCCACACAGAGAAGTTTACTATTGACCATAGAAGCACTAAAGTGATCAGACCTGCACTTTGGGAACATTGCTTTGTCAGCTCTGTGGAGGATGAGCTAAGGTGGGGTAAAATTTGAAGCAAGGAAGTCATTATTATTATCTTCCTTGAATTGAACACAACATCAGGCTCCTTGTAACTTCTATTTAACTAGACCCGACTTCTATCCTCTAACCATAGTTCTGTCTTCTGGGGTCAAGTAAATCAAATCAAAATCTTTTCCCACATGATATTGTATAGAAATTTAAAGTAAGACAATATAAAGTTAGAAGAAATCTTTGAGGAAATTCAAAACCATGAAATATAAGGTTTGCTTCATGGAATTAGAAATGTTTAGCTTGAAGACAGGAATACTTGAGGGAAGAGGTGCTAGGGAAATGGTAAATGTCTTTAAATATTTGAAAGCTTATTGATTAGACTTGATCTGTTTGGCCAAACAAGGCAGAACCAGGCGCAATGAGTGAAAGCTGCAAGGTCCCTTAGAAGGACGGAGAAGAGACCTTCTACAAATTTGCCTGTTTATTCAATTGTTTCAGTTGTGACTTTTCATGACCCCATTTGGGGTTTTCTTGGCAATGATACTGGAGTGTTTTGCCATTTCCTTCTCCAACTCATTTTACAAATGAGGAATTGAGACAAATAGAGTGACTTACCCAGAGTCACACAGTTAGGAAGTGTTTGAGGCCAGTTTTGAACTCAATAAGATGAGTTTTCCTGACTCCAGGTCTGTCATTCTATCCACTGTGCCATTTAGCTGCCCTTTCTACAAATTAGTTATTCAAAATGGAATGGTTTGCCTCAGGCGGGGAACAAGGTAATGAGTATTTATTAAGCACCCATTATACATCAAGCACTATGCTCAACACTTTACAAATATGATCTCATTTGATCTTCGCTACTCCCGTGGGAGGTAGGTGTTATTATTATCCATATGTGATAGATGAAGAAATGGAAAATGAGAGAGGTTAGTTAACTTGCTCAGAATTACACAGCTAGGAAGTATCTGAGGCCATAGTTGAACTCTGGTCTTTTTTGAGATGATTGTTTCCTGTCATTGGTTGGATTGCCATTTGTTGGAGATGTTGCAGAAGGGATTTTTGTTCAGGCATGGTTAGGACTAAATAGTGTTTGAGGCCCCTTCCATGTCTCCAGTTTTTTGCCTTCTGTCACAGCCCTTCCCTGACTTGAAGATAGTTATTTTGACTTGTTTCCCTCAGCTCTTCTCTTAACCAGGCTAAATATCATTTATTTCTTCAGCTGATTCTTATGTTTCATGACTTTTAATTTCTTTCTTCCTTCTACCATTTTTCTGGTTGTTATTATCATTCCTAAAATGTGGTGTACAAAATACAATATAATGTTCCACATAGGGAAGGAGAAGTTTGAATGAGGAAATGTCCAGTGTAGGACTTTTGATTTGTACTGTTCCCAGCTTAGAACAGCACACAAGGGGATTGTTTAAGAAAATCTTCAGAATGAACCCAAGTAGGAGTCAGGGGTCACATACCTTGCCTGAGAGAGTAATTTTTATTAAAGAATCAATGCTATTTCTTATCTTACATTACAGTGAAGTCCTCTTTAGCTTCATGGAATGAGAATTATAGGAGTTAGAATGAGAACAGACCTTAAAGTTCATTTTCTTGAACTGTACAGATGAAGAAATCATGGCCCACAGAGAATTGATACATTAAACTGAACAAAATACTCTAAATATGGTCTGACCATATTTAGCAGGACTTTTTATTTGTACTATACCAAGAATAACTTCAGGAACAAAAGGGTTGGCTTAAGAAAGTCAATAGGTGGAGAAATAATAAGAAATTACTTTTCTTTTTTCCTGAAAAAATAAAGACTTTATTGATGCCTTTGGTTGTTATATTAGTAACCTCTGTGTTTTCCTCTATCCCATGAGCACTTGCGTTATTTTAACAAAGAAAAATAATAGTTAAGCAAACCTAGCCAATATAGTGATTTCACTTAGCAGTGTCTGCATCTTAATGAACTCACAGCCTGAGTTCTGAGGAAAGGAGAACAGTATGTTTCTTCATCTCCCAAAGCTAAATTTTATTACTACAATTACCCAACTTTTTTTGCTTCATTTTAGCATTCTTTTCATTTACATCATTTTTTCATAATATATAGCATTCATATCAGTTCTCCATTTGCTTACTTTGCTCTGTATCAGTTCATATAAGTCTTCCCAAGTTTCTCTGAATTTCTAATTGTTGCCATGTCATTGATCTAGTGCAGTTTGGTTGGCTATTCCTTGGTTGATATATATATCTACAGGAAAGCAACTTTTTCCAAGATTGCCCAGGCCTATTGATTCCAAATTTAGTGTTCTTCTTATTGTGCCATCAGTTATCAACCTGTGGGTCCTAAGTGTCAGGGAGTAGGAAAGTGAGCAGGTGGGGGTGTGGAATAGACACATAGTAACTGCAAGGAGGTCACAAATCCATTTGCCCACTAACATTGCCTTTGCATTTTCTGGATCAATAGATTCTAAATATACAACTATTATTATTTATGAACTTCTGATTTTATTTAATTTTTTTTGAACATTAGAAAGGGATCCTCATAGTCCTCATGCCAGAAAAGTTTGGGATCTGCTTGCTGTACTCTATCATTCTGGTATTCCAAATATTCCTCTAGTTTCTGTCTTAACCTCAAATCTCCCACATGGCTTACAGAAGTACTTCTGTTATGCCTGGAAATAGGAGGGGAGACTTCCCAGACCTCTCATCACTTTTCTCTATGATTTCTTCCCATCAGGTACTCAGCAGGTCATCAGGTATCACTATGCTCATTTTTGCTCATTTCCCTCAGTCACTTGTATTGAGATATTATCCAGGGTTCTGAAAAGAGGAGTGTTTTCTTTCCCGGGTGAATGATTCAGAGTGTTCTATGTTGACACATTACTAAGGCTGTAAAAAGCTCTGTGGTGGTGATTCCAGCTCCATCAACATAATTTTCTTACACATGGTACAGGTAAATCATGATTAAATATTGAATCATTTATCAACTTGTGCACTACAAGCCCAACCTCATAAAATCCCTGGGATAGATTGTACTAACAAAGCATCTCACAACTAACTGTGATTATGAAAATTTGTCTCTAGGAGAAGAAATAAAAAGGAAACAGGAAGTTAAAAAGCAGTAAACTTTTCCCCCATCAAAGGTATCAATGTAGAGAACTTCACACTTTGCCTTGGTTCTCTTTTCAGATACACACACTCCACCCTGACACCCCAACCGCGTTATTCTGCATTTTGTTGTGTCAATTAAACAAGGTAATATGCATAAAGCAGTTCACAAACCTTAAGCTGCTATATAAATGTCAGTTGTTATGGCTGTGTCATTTTTATTCTTATTAGTGAGGCACATCGAGATTTGGCTCTGAATCAGGAATGACTGTTGAAGTCTTACCTTTGATATCTTCTAACTGCATGTGTGACTCTGAACAAAAACCTAACCTCTGAGTGTCCCAGACAGTTCTCTAAGATGTACAACAGTTTCTGATCATCATCGGCAGAGGGAGTTTACCTACTCAGAATTTCCTATAGTAAGGAAATCTCAGGTGTAGATTAAAAAAAATAATAGCACTCATAGCAAGTGGTGGTGACAGATCACAAGCATTTGTTAAGTGAATAATGAGCATTAATGAAGCACCTACTACGTGCCAAAGGGGACAGACAGCTAGGTGGTAAAGTGAATAGAGCACTAGGTTTGGAATTAGGAAAACTCATCTTCTGGAGTTCAAATCCAGCCCAAGATACTTCCTTGCTGTGCGACCCTGGCAAGTCATTTAACCCTCTTTGTCTCAGTTTTCTCATCTGTAAAATGAGCAAACCACTCCAGTATCTGCCAAGAAAACCTCAAATGGGAATGTAGAAGAGTCAGATATCACTGAAACAACTCAACTACAACCAATGTGCCAACCATAGTATTAAAGTTTTACAAGTATTATCTCATCTGATGCTTACAAAAAAGGGGGGAGGGGTGGGATTAAGTACTATTATCATTCATATTTTACAAGTGAGAAAATTGAGGCAGAGGTTAAGTCTCTTGCATGGCTAGTGTTAGAGGCCAAATTTGAACTCAGATCTTCCTGACTCTAGGCTCAGTGCTCAATGCACTGGTAGCAGTTGTGGTGTTTGATGAAGCATTTATATTTGTTTTACCTATGTATATGTTATATTCCGCCAGGGGACAATGTGGCGCAGAGGAATGAGGGCTGTATTTTCAGTCACTGAATACTGCTTCTGCTACTTACAAGCTAACTGTGTGATTTGGATTAAAGCAATAAACCTCTCCAGGCTTCAGTTACTTCTGTTAAATGAGGAGTTGGACAAGCCAGGCTCATCTAGTTCTAAATACATGATCCAATGATCTGCAAATGTAGCTCCTTGAAGTCAGCGTCCTTTTACTTTTTTTTTAAGTTTGTATCCCCAGGTCCTAAGACAGGACTTGAACACAGAATTAATCAATTTATATTGAGCAGTACAGACACATATATAAACACATACAGACACACATATTGGAAGGAGGAAGCACATAGTACTGAAAATGGACATGTGCTGACTTTCAGTTCCATTCAAAATGGTGCCAGGGTTTCAAAGAAAAAGAAAGAACAGTCCTTGTTCTCAGGGAGCTTATATTCATCAGGTAGTCTACTTATTCAGTCCAACCTTAAGCTAGAGAAAGCAGAGGGCCTAGACAACTAATTAATCCTTTGAAGTTTTTCTAGGAAATCCTGTAGATAGCTGAGATGTCCCTATTGGTATTCTTACAATCTCAAGAGAACTTAATGAAGGCCCCAGAAGTTTGGTTGGACAGCTTGATAGATACCAGTGCTAAACATATTGGAGGGCATGGCTAAATGTCTTATAGGATGGGTAGTGAGGATAGCTAGGTCAATGGAGGAAATACATTTTGGATGTCAAGGACCATAGATTGAAGGTTAGAAGGGACCTTGTTTACATATGGGGATGCTGATGCCAAGGGAAGTCCAATGACTTACCAGTAGTCACCTTAATAAAAACCTAGTTTAATGTGCCTAGCCTAAGGTACATAGGGGAGCAAGGAGGGATTAAGATATTGCTCCTTCCACAATCTCACCAGAATTTAAGGCTTATCAGGCAATCAAACAGTGGAAACTGAAAGTGAAAGGGTCAGAGACAGTTTGGATTCAGGGAACTAGCCAACCATCTGAGTTCAATTCAACGGGCCATTAAGTTGAGATAGACTTGAAAAAAGTCCTGAGTTGAAAGTAGGTCTGCAGGTCTAAAAGGAGGTCCAAAGGGAATAGACAGAGAGACTATGAGCTGGCGTTCAGGGTCTAAGTAAATGAACACTTTGGTTGAATTATTGGCAGCTCAAAGGAACCTCTTTCTCTTTTTTAGATCATTGTATTTGCTGAGAAAGGCTAAGTCATTATATAATATTGATGTTACTGTGTACAATATGTTCAATGTTTTCCTGGTTCTGCTCATTTCATTTTGAATCATTTCATTTAAGTCTTTCCAGGTTTGAAAGCACTGAGTCTGTCCTTTCTTATAGCAAAATGGTATTTCATCACAATCATACAGTTCAGCCATTTCTCAATTGGTAGGCATCCCTTTTTGACACCCCGCCCTCCAAAGAGCTACTATACATATTTTTATACATATAGATCCCTTTCTAAAAACATTCTCTTTGGGATACATACCTAGTTGTAGTATTACTGGGTCAAAGGGTATGCACAGTTTGATTGCCCTTTGGGTATATTTCCAAAGTTTTCTCCAGAATGATTGAATTCATTTACAACTCTGCCAACAGTGCATTAGTGTCCTGATTTTACCACATCCCCTCCAACATTTGTCATTTTCCTGAAGGAACCTCTTTCCTCAAGGAGGAAATGAGGCAGCCACATTTTTGACCTATTATACCTTGAGTGTGACTCTAACAGCACTGGCATTTCCAGAAGTTGGCACTCTATCTGGCCCCAGTGAGTTCAAGGCATTTCATAAAACATACCTATCATGAAACCACTTATTGGTACAATGGGAAAAGCACTAAGTTTAGCTCCAAAGGACCTTACCTCTGTCACTGCCTCTTTGATCTCCAGTTTCTAATGATCCTTTTAGCTCTGAATATTCTTATTCCTTACCCCCTCTCATCCTCCCTCCCTATATCTTGTTTGATCCTGTGATACTGGTCTCCTGGTTGCTCCATGAAGATTCAGTCATTTTCTTTGGCTGTCTCCTGCACCTACAATGCTTTCCCTCTTTCTCCTGGTTTTCCTGTCTCCTGTCAAGTCCCAGTTAAAATCCTACCTTCTATATCAAGCTTTTCTCAATTCCTCTTAATTCTAGTGCTTTGCCTCTCATGACTCAGTTTCTATTTCTCCTGTATATTGCTGGGGTACATAAATGCTGGGGTTTGGGGAGGTTTTTTTTTGGCATGCTGTATCCTGTATTAAATTGTGAGATCTTTGAGGTCTTTTGCTTTTTTACACAGTCCCAGTACTTATCATTGGTGTCTGGTACATAGTAGGTACTTAATAAGTGCTTATAATAGACTGACTGACAGACTCTAAATCTCTGATTCTATGATCCTATTTTCTTATCCAAAGATGACCCCAAGCACCTTAGTGGATAGGACTTTGATACAATTCAATGAAAAGGTCCAGGGAGTAGGAACTGAAGTCAGCTCTTAAACTTTCAAAGCAGGCACTTGCTAGGAAGACAAGAGAGCCTGGGTAAAGATTTTCCACTGAGGAATCTCACAGCAATCAAAGCTAGTTTACTTTAGAAATGGTGCCACCCATTGTCTTGATAAAAAAACTTAGTAGATATCAAGTGAGTATTTTCAAAGGTCTTCAACTTGTTTTGTTCTCCTTTTTGCTCTCTATTTGTATAAACAGGAAGCCCAAGGGGAGCAGTTCAAGAACAAAGGAGATAATGGTTTCCCTTTCTTCTGCCTCATCTGTCTGCACTTAAGTGATATATACCTGATTATAAGAAAGAAGCCATCAATTAGAATCTAGGAGGGCAGTGAAAATGATGAGGAAAGGTGACCTTGGACAGAGGAATTGAATACAGCCTAAATATGTAAATAGTTTGATTTGAATTTAGGAACAACATTAAGGGACTTTAATTCCCATTACTCAGTACTTCCCTTACAAATGACGTGTCAAATATAATTGCTCCTGCAGGGAAACAAAGAATCCTTCTATTTGAAGACATCTGGACCATTGCTAGTTCAATGACTGGCAATCCCAGGTACAAGGTTGAACAAACAACTTACCCATGATTAGGTATGAGGAATCCCAAGCATCCTCCTCCTTCCCCTTAGCAAGACTGTCAGAAAGAGTCAACATACCTTGTAACGTGTCAACGCACAACTGAAAGAGAATTGTGCTCACTCTTGGGCTGTCAGTGGACATTAATTTCAGTCCTACACTGTGGCCAAAAGTGGGCCCAGCCTTAGGCAAAATTTTGAAATAGACACCTTGCCTGTCATAACAAAGTGCTGGTGGCAGCAAGACAGGCTAGACAGGGGAGTAGGGATCCAGGCCAAGCTGTAGGGCTGAGTGAGGGTCACAGATCTGAACATGGCAGCACCTGCAGGACTCCTCTACTTTGGGGATGAGCACATAAGCTGTAAGACCAAACAATAGATCTGCAGCTGGGAGATCAGAATAAGGGCAAAAACAAAAGGCAGGACACAAGTACTGTTAACCAAGGTTTCGGTAGGGTCCCCATTCCGTGGTGTCTGTACAAAAAGCATAAGGAATCAGGTAAGAATCATTAGAGAGGTGTGCCAGTGGGTGTCGGGGACCTACTAATGGACCATAGTGCTAGAAAAAGGTAACTAACCATTGAAGAACCAGTGCTGCAAGAAAAAAACCCAATACCTAAGGAAAGATGTTATGAGAGAAGGCCATTTCCACTTGGAGCTTTGGTGTCCTGGTCTATAAAATGAAGGAGTTGAATTAGGTATGGTATCTAAGATCTCTTCCAATTATGTCTATGACTTTGTCTCTATAATCTAGTCACTAATGCCCAAAGCCAAAGCAAGACTAGCAACAATAATATTCTAAGTTGATGAGCTCTTGACATAAGGACATATGTATGGGTACATACATGTATATCAATATATGTACAGGTGCATATATACATGCATGTGAATATACATGCTTGTATATATGTACATATCACAAGAGCACAGAATTTTGGAGTTAAAAGGGACCTGAGCAGCCACTTGATCCAAACTATACAACAAAGGAATCCCCTGAGAGACAGTCATTGAGTTTCTGCTTGAAGAACTCCACAGATAGGGAAGAAAACACTACCTCTTCAGGTAACCCACTCCACTTTTTTGTTGTTGTTGAGTCATTTAAGTCATGTTGACTCTTCGGGACCCCACTGGGGGTTTTCTTAACAAAGATACTGGAATGGTTTGCCGTTTCCTTCTCCAGCTCATTTTACATATAAGGAAACTAAGGCAAGCAGAGTGACTTGCCCAGGTTCACATAGCTAGTAGGAGTCTGAAGCCAGATCTGAACTCAGAAAGATGAATCTTCTTGACTCCAGGAACAGCACTTTATCTGGTATACCACCTAATTAATGCATTCTATTTTACCTTTCAGTTACCTTTACAATTCCAATTTTTAGTGTATTTTTTCCCCTCATATCAAGCCTAAATTTATCTCTTTATAGTTTCCCACCTATTGTTCCTAGTTCTGCCTTCTGGGATCAAAAGAACAAGCCTATTTTCTCTAAAAAAAAAAAAGGCCTCTAAAATCTTGAAGCCTATTATTGTCCTCTCAACATATCCATTTCCTTCAGCTGTGGTACAGTGGATAGACTGCTGGACCTGGAGTCAAGAAGACCCAAATTCAAATCCTGATTCAAACATTCACTACCTGTGTGAGTGTGAGCAAGACTCTTGACCTCAGCTTGCTTCAGCTGACTAAAGTCTAAAACAAGGATGGCAATAGCATCTATCAGATAAGGTGTAGGCTCTGGGACCCCCCTTGAGCTCCTTGAATCTTTGAGGTACAGGCTCTGGGAAAGTAAACCTTCCCAGGGAAGACATTTGCCTGAGGTCATGGGCCTTAAGTTGTGGCTCCTGCCCAAGTCTTTAGCCCTCCTTTGTTCCAACAGTTTCCCACCCTTAATGTTCCAGTTCCCACCCTTGAACAGGCCTAGTCCACCATTGTCTATGGTGTCCAGGTAGCCTCCAGCAACTTCCCACCCTTAATCACTCATTACTGGAGTCTGATCTCATCTTGACTCCTAAAGACCCTCCCTACTGGAGTCTGATCTCATCTTGACTCCTGAAGACTCTCCCCAATCTCCTCCTCTGGACCACCCCTAGATTCCTCCCACAACCTTTCTGTATATAGAACCCTATCTTCCTTCCACGCTCTGTGAGAGCGCCATGGGATAACTTGGCACAGACTTGATCTGTGTGAGAGTGCCATAGAATAGCTTAGTAGGGACTTGCTCTGTAAGAGTTACCCCATATCTTTCAATAAACTTTACTTTTTCCTTGGCTAAGAAGACTTGAGTGGAATTATTTCCGCAGGACCCAGCATGTTGGTATTTTGGGGTCTCAGGCAGCCCTAACCCTCTTTGGGTACCTCTTCATATCTAACATAGTTATTTGGAGAAGCAAAGGAGATATTTGTAAAGAATTTTGCAAACCTTAAAGTACTATGTAAATTTTATTATTATTATTATTATTATTATTAGTGGAGGTGGTGGTGGTAGTAATAGTAATAGCAGCAGCAGCAGCAGCAGCAGTAGCAGCAGCAGCAGCAGCAGCAGCAGCAGTAGTAGTAGTAGTAGTAGTAGTAGTAGTAGTAGTAGTAGTAGTAGTAGTAGATAATATGGACTGAAGATACTTCACTGCTCTAGTTACCCTCTTCTGGACTCCCCTAGTTTATCTGAATGATAGCACTCAGAATGGGAAATAATCCTCCAGATGAGATCTGACAACAGTACAGTGAAATTGTCTTCTTCCTAGTACTGGAAACTATGTTTCTCTTAATGACCAAATTAATTGTTTTTGGCAACTTTTTTCCAGAAAAAAATTATATCTAATTTTGTCTCCCTCATATATAGTTGTGAAATTGAATTTTTTTGCGGCAACTGCAAAAATTGAATTTTTTCTTTCTTGAATTATATGCTTTCAGATGCAACTTAATCATTTAGTCTTTCAAAATCCTTTTGGATCCTAACTCCATTGTCCATTGTTTTAGCAGCCCCTCCCAGCTTTATGCCATCTACAAATATGATAAATGCACTCTCTATGCCTTTATCCAAATCATAGATAAAATTTTCTAATACTATAGGTCAGACAAAGATTCCTTACTTACTTTGCTGGACACCTCCTGCCACATTGACATTGAACCATAAACAAGTGTGCTCATCCCACCAGTTCTATTTGACAATTGGTTGTATTTTGCTGTAATCCATATTTTCCCAAAAAAGATTAATATGAGATATTTTATTTAAGGCTTTGCAAAAACTTAAGTAATATATATCCATAGGATTGTCCTTAATCTACTCTAATTCTCTCTTAAAAATTTTCTTACCCAAGAGAAGGGATAGTCCTAAATAGAATCTGGGGTGGGGCTAACTTTGTAGGTAAGAGTTAAGTAGATATGGGTTCCAAGGTGAGAAGGAAGAGGAATAGCAATGGACATTAAGCTATTTCATTGCTTCCCATTTCTGTCCATCTTCTAACCAAGAAACCCAGCAATTTCATGCTCCCAGTCTTGGTCCCATGACACTCCTCCCCTGAATAGTTGAATTTTAAAAGGAGACATCTGGAGAGGGATTGTTTAACTCAAGGATAAGGTGACCTATGACACCTAGTAAAAGATGACAGGTGGGCCAAATTTCAGTGGCACTTAGGCTGGTCATTGTGACAGGGCCCTCCTTCCTGCTGCTTATAGAAGGCAACATACTGTTTTTTGAAGGGCTCTGACCCTTGCCTCTAACTCAGGGAGTGAATCACCACTGGTTATTCAAGTACAGTGGGAGAAATATTTGGAGAGTGGAAGAGAACATTCTCAAAACACACAGGTCAATTATATCACACAGGTCACCACCTACTCTGTCTAGGCATAAGAAGAACTTGAATCAAAATGCACCAACACATGGCCCAGAAAACACAAAGCCATCACTTGTCCTATGAGGTCAAACATTTTGGCCTCCTTGCTTGCAAAACAGGCTTTTCTGTTTCCTCAGCAAATAAGATAATGTTGGAAAGAGAAAGAGAGAGATTTACCAACAAACCAAATCTCTCTATTTGGAGATATGGTCACACAAAGGAAAGGTTTTGTTCCACCGCGAGTAACTCAACACTACAAGCGCATACAAATGATTGCAGCTGTCACTATCACAACTTTCAGAGGAAATGCAGATGGTATAAAATAATATTCACAAATGGCTAATAGAATTTTAATAGCTTTAGAAAGAGGAGAAAATGAAGGCATTGAATCTACTTGAGATGTGAGGAGAATGAGATGGTCCAAGGAAGAGGAGGGAGGCAGGGCAAGCCTTGTTTTTTTTTTTTCCTTATGTTGAGAAGTGGCAAATCCCTGGTGTATTGATTTATATGAGGATTAAACTACTATCACAGTCTCCATTCTAGCCTGGGAGGCATGTGCATAAAGTATGAGATTTGCAATATGCAAATGTCACCTATGATGAATGAAGTGCATCTAGTGTCTGGAGGACACCCAGATGCTAACCAGTCCTGCTTCCAAGCTGGAAACTTGAGGTTTTGGAGCTCCAGAGCTTTTCTGAAGCTAATTGATTTTTCTTTGCCCTGTGGAATTGATTTTGAAATGCTAGCCACTGGACCACAAATTGTTCTGTCCAGTTATTTTCATCCATCCAGGAGCACTGACATTCCTCCTTTTTCAGAGTTGGCAAAGCTCCATAGTGACAACTTCTCGTCTCAGTAGGGGTAGATATTCTAGAAGGTGAAAGTCTTTGGTGAGTGCAGTTCTCTGGTTTCCTGGTTTCTGAATCCTAGGACTGGTACATACTGAAGACAATTTGGTCTCCTAAGCATAGGGAAGTGATCGATCTTGATATAAAATTACTGACAGAAACTAAGATATATTGCTCTGAACTTGATATTTGAGGATGCAGGTGTGCTGTCCTGTACCACATACCCTGAAGAAGAGCCCCCAAATCTGTGGACAATCTCCCCACTTTCAGAGAAACCTCTCTAGCAGAGTTGCAGCTCTACTCAATTAGAAATTATCTCCAACAGCTACCCGTATAAAATCCAATAAAGAGCAGACTCCTTAGTTTTTATCTTGGTAGTTGCCAGACTACCTGGAAGCCCTTTAGCCTAGATGGGAGTTTTTCCTTCGAAAAGAACTTCTGGGCATCTGGTGCAGAGTTTGTGCATTCTGGATGAGCCAGACTCCCACAGCATTTGGTAGTTAGTCCTAGCTTTCCCACTATTGTTTTAAATTAGAAAAAAAAAAAGTCTTCCTCTTCTCTAGTGGGGAAGAAGAAAAAAGGAAAAAAAAACCTTTATAACAAATACAGTCGAGCAAACAAATTCCCACATAAGCCACATCTGAAAATGTATATCTCATTATGTGTATTTAATTCATCATTTCTCTGTCAAAAGATAGGTAACACCTTGTCTTTGGTATTCAGAAATCTCCGTTAGTCGTTGCACTGATCACAGGTTAAGTCTCTGAAAAATTTTTGTATTTATAATGTTGCATAAATTGTTCCCCAAGTTTTGTGAGTATAAGTGACCATCACTCCATCAGTCTTGAGTCCTGATCCTCAGGAGATGCTCAAGAGGGCCATATACTATCTAATGCATTTTCTGGGACCAGGGGCTTCCTACATCTGCATTTGAAAGACTGTCCCAAGCTGGTCAGAACACAGATAGGCTGGTGATGAAAGAAAGAAGAAAGAGAAACTAAGTATTTGTATAGAACCTACTACAAGGCAGACATTGTGCTCACTGCTTTTACAAATAGAATCTCATTTGGTGCTCACAACAACGGTGTGACCTCATAAGTGTAGATGTTATTATCTCCATTTTACAGTTGAGGCAACTGAGACAGAGAGAGGTTAAGTGTCTGACCCAGAGTTACACAGCTGGTACCTGTCTGAGATAGAATGTGAACTCAAGGAGAATTTGAACTCAAGGCTTCCTCATTCCAGGTCCCTGCTTTATCCTTTGTGCTACTTGTCTGCCAGGGGAGTGTTAAAGTAGGCTCAAAACAGCCCATGAGAGTCAATATGAAAATTTCAATGTGAGCATTGGAAACCTTCAAATGATACAAATCAGGGTTAGGTTTTTGTGTTGATTGTCTAACAGGAGCAGGGAACCTGCAGCCCAGGCCACATTTGGCCTTCTAGGTCCTTGGGTGTGGCCTTTTGACTGAGTCCAAGTTTTACAGAACAAATTCTTTTATTAAGGGGATTTGTTCTGTGATGTTTGGATTGAGTCAAAGGGCTGCGCTTGAGAACCTAGAGGGTCATATGTGGCCTCAAGGCTGTAGGTTCCTCATCCCTGGCTATCAATACTTAGTTTGATTTTTCTTTTTTAATTAAAGGGGCCATCCCTTGACTCTCTTCTTAAAGAGGTCTATTTACTGAATAAGTATTACCTCACTCTAAGTGAGTACCTGAAAAGGCCTTAGCCTAAAAGGACCAAGGTCTCCCATTGCATCCTGGGCCATGTCCAGTCATCCTGATGAATATCTGGCCACTGGACCAGATGGCTCTGGAGGAGAAAGTGAGGCTGGTGACCTTGCACAGCCCTACGTCCTTCAAATCAAAGTCAACTGCAAGCCGTGTCATAATTTCCCTGATGCCATAGTCCTCTTCAAAAATGAAGGACCAATACAGCAACTTGAGGATCTAGTGGGCCATATGTGGCCTCCAGGCTACAGGCTCCCCAACCCTCGTAAATCCAAGAAATCAATGGAGAAAATGTTAGTAATGAAAACTTAACAGTGTTGTGCATGCTTTTTTTTAAGAGCTAGTTGTTAAATATTTATCAATATACCATTGGAAAGAACATACTTGCTGGGAAACCATATCAGTAGAGGATTATCTGAAAGACTGATGATGACTAAGCTGGTGAGTTGCTGACATTTAGGGTGGCTTATTCTATTTCCAAGATTTGTCCCAGAGCCTACACTAAGACCACACCAGAGAGAGAGGTTAGTGACTCCTGCTTTGAAGATTAGTATTCCCAGGGAGTCATATAGACTATTTTTAGCAAAGTCATACTTTATGAGTAGGTGGATGAATCCATTTATCTATTCAATTTTGGCCCAAGCATTGGTAAGTTGGTCCATAAGACTGTCAATGTAAATGACTCTTTAATTTTGTTAAGAAGTAATGCTACTATTAATTTTAGTACTGTACCTAGAAAAAGAAGTAAAAAGAAGAAGAGGAGGGGCATATTGTATGGTAGTAGGCAGAGAGCTGGATGGCAGGGTATGAAACTTGGTGTGTTCTGGAGTAAGCTAGATACAGTGGTCTAGGCAAATTTGCATTCATTCACTCATTTATTAATCAAGAAGACTCAACCCTTAGGTTGAGACATTCAAGTCTGAGTGGATTAACTTCTCCAGACATTGGGGGTGGGTGTAGGGATGAACAAGATCATGTTTTCTAGATAACCAGCCCAAAGGGTTCTCATTTCCAATGGGTAGGAGAGATGAGGTATGAGATGCATTGGGCTAGATATTTGGGATGCGAAGTTCCGTCAGGTTTTAGGATAAGACAAACGAAAATATAGTTAGTCTGCGACCTGAAAGATATAGGCAGGGGTACATTGGTAAATGTTTAACAATTAACTCTGGAAAAAATGTAGGAAGGACACACTTTTAAGTTTGATTTTGATTATTAACACTTTCTCCACCACTTTGCTAAATCTAGACAATCAACAAAACAATAAATCAAGCCCTGATTGGCAGTGACAATTTTTGAGGTATAAATGTTTACACTGAAAATTTAATAATAAATTTTACATGAGTAGGATCTGGCACAACTGTGGATATAGGTTCTATGATTGAAAAAATTTCCTGATAATAGGGATCATCAGACATTAGAATATAACAAGCTGTGGAGTCTTGTAATGCCAAGTCACTTGGATGGGATAGCATTCTACGTTAGTCCCATCCCAAGTATCAGTTGGTCAATCTAATAAATGACTCATCAGAGAAAATGAAATAATAGAATTCTCTGAATTTGAAATTTTTTGAAAAATGTCAAGTACCTTCCTTACCGTAAAGTTTTGTCAGGTTTGGTTCTTTTTTGACATTTAATTTTTATTTTATGTTTTACTCACAATGAAGCTTTTTAATATTCATTTTTCAAAAATTTGAGTTCCAAATGCTTTCTCCCACTTTACCCTCCCATTCCCTCTCCTTGGCCAGGCAAGCAATGTGATATAATATATACATGTGCAACCATGTAAAACATTTTTATGTTAGCTGTGTTGCAAAAGAAAACTTATACAAAAACACACCCAAGAATATATTTTTAAAGTATGTTTCAATATGCATTCAGAATTCAATAGTTCTTTCTCTGGAGGTTGATATTTTTCATCAAAAGTCCTTTAGAATTGTCTTGGGTCATTGTATTCCGAGAATAGCTAAGTCATTCACTATTGTTCATCATACAGTATTGCTGTTACTGTATACAACCTTCTCCTAGTTCTGCTCATTTCACTTTCCATCAGTTCATGTAAGTCTTAAAGGTTTTTGCCCTGCTTGTCATTTTTATAGCACAATGGTATGCCATCACAAGCATGTGGAAGGTATTATTATCAATAACATTGCAACAATTAAGATATTGACTAATAAAAATGAAAACTAGCCTCCAGATGAAGAGAAGTTCAGGAATTTGGGATTTTTTTTCTGAAAAGAATCAAATAAGTATTTTCTTCTTGAAAAAGTCAGTATCCAATTAGCTATGGCAGTCTTGGGGCCCTGTAGTTTGGTATAACAAGCCAATCAGTCTGAGACTGGACAGCTGCCAGACCTACCAAATAAGACAAAAGGAATCAATACAATATCAGTCACTTAGTGGTACAGACAGAAGGTGAATGAGACTGAAAGCTGCCAATGCAGCCATATCTTCTGCTTAAACAAAAACAAAACTTAGTGAATCCCCATTATTCATGCAGTGAGACATGGTTAGCCAAAGGGGTCCATATTCAATCTCATAGACGGTGCTTTTTAAAAACCATTAGCATGGATCACCAAATCTTTATGCAAATTTGATGGCTATTGCTTCAGTCCTTAACAAGTGTCCAACGAGAGGGAGGGAGGTTCTAGAGAGAAGAGAAAGTGTGAAACATAGACAGAAAGAGACAGGGAAAGAAAGGGAAAGACAGAGACAGACAGGCAGAAACACACAGACCAACACAGAGACACACATACCGACACTCAAAGATAGACAAAACTAAGATGAAAGCATGAGAGAGAGAGAGAAAAATAGAGACAGATACACAGGGAGAGATAAAGACAAAAAGAGAAAGGAAAAAAAGGAGGAGAGGGGGACAGAATCTCTCTCTGTCTCTCTCTGTCTCTCTATCTCTGTCTGTCTGTCTGTCTGTCTCTCTCTCACTCACTCTCTCTTTCTCTTTCCCTTTCTCTGACATAACCAAGAAGATTTTTCTCCTTTATATCTTACTTATTAGCTAAACTCACAAAAATCAAAGATGGGAGTCTTTCCCTCAACTGCTTTGCAGCTCTGTTAGGCTGTATCTACACAACTAATTCAAATAACTTGGGCTTGGCCTGACAGTATAGACACAGGATTTGATAGGGCAGTTTGCCATCCCTGCCCTCTCCCTTCCATTCAAACACCTTCCACCCTCAACTAAAAGGTAAATTCAGTCAACAACCATCGATTGATTGATTGACTGAATTAATTGGACTTTTGCCAAGCTATTGCCCTGGTTGAGTGTGTGTAGATGTTCAAGTTATGTGAGTGGTGGACAGGGCAGCACTCGGATTCTGGAGGTGCTGGGTTTGGGTATTAGGATTCTGAAGAGAGCATCTAAGGAAGAAAAGTCAGTTTTTTTCTGCATAAAAGTGAAAGAAATGCCCTGGCTCTGTAGTCAGAAGACCTAGAATCAAATCCTGCCTATTAACTGCTTATGACTTGTGTGAACTTGGGCAAGTCATTTAGCTTCAGTGGACCTCTGTTTCCTCATCTGCCAAATGAGGGCACTGGACTAACGACCTCTTGGGTCCTTTGGGCTCTAATTCTATGATCCTATGAAATGTATGTCCATGTTCTACCAAACCAGCATCTTATAAAGCCCTGGGCAATTAAAGAGACTGGAGTGTCATTTTTTCAGGGGAGGATCTGAGCTACCTTCAGGAGGGTGGGGTAAGTCAGGAGATCTCAGCACATCATAGATAAAAGAAAAGCCATGATGGCTTCCCAAGGGAAGTCATGACATGGGAAGCTATTCTATTACCTAATGAATTGTTTCAGTTGAGTCCAACTCTTCGAGACCCCATTTGGGATTTTCTTGGCAGAGATACTGGAGTGGTTTGTCATTTCCTTCTCCAGTTCATTTTATAGGTAAGGAATGGAGTGACTTCCCCAGGGTCACAGTTAAGTGTCTGAGGTCAGATTTGAACTCAAGAAGAGGAATCTTCCTGACTCCAAGTGTGGCACTCTATCCATTGTGCCACCTAACTTCCCATAATAAATTTGCTAAACCCCACCCCCATTTCTTCCTTTAATACTAAGACCAAATTGTCTTTAGTTAAAATTATGACCTTGACTCCTAAGCACTTCATGTTCACTTAAATGTTATAGATACTGGAGTCAAAAGGTACCTGGTCTTAGAGGGTGCACACTGGAAAATCTTACTGGAATTTATTGTTGTTTTTGTTTGTTTGGTTGGTTTTTTTAATGTGCTTTCTTGTGTGGATATAGTACTAAGGCAGTGCCTGGAATCTCTCTCACCTCCCAGGAGTTCCTGAATCTCTCCCTTTCGCTTACACTGCAGAGATATTAAACACATTATTCTATTTTGATTGAATGCCAGTAAAATTAAATTCCATCTTTCCATCTGCAGCATCAAGCAGGGACTGCAGCCCTGCGGAAAAGGGGGAGAGTGGCATTGCAGAGGGACCCCTTCCGGACTCTTCTGAACATATCGTTTTCTGCTTGACATGATGAATTTTTTCGCTTCCATGACACAAATTTCCACATCTGCTCTGTCTATACCTCCCAGACGCCCTGACAGGTGTACTCTCCTTTAAAGCAATGCTGGGAAGCTGACAGATGGACTGTCGGCAGTGAATAAAGGGTAAATCCATAGGGTGTAGGGGGTTAGGGTGGTTAGGGAGGGTGGCTCTGCTCTTACACTTTCCTGCCTTTTTTTTCTTTATTAATTTGACTTTAATTTCCCCAAGCACACCCCTAGCATCCATCCTTCACTGTCCAAACCCCAGGCTGGGGGCTTTGCAACATTTGGCTTTTAAACTCTCTCCTTTCTCTTTTCCTGGCTTTGCCCTACCACCCTTCCTGCCTATCTCCTCTCCCTAGGGAGTGAAAAGTTAAATGATGTTAATCTGCCAAATATTTCTGATCATTAGGAGAACCATAAAAATTAACATAACCATCAGAGGAAATGAATTGCCAAAGAAGACAAGGTTAGAGGGGAGACAGGGAAGGGGAGCTGTTGGGTGTCTCCTTTGTGTGCTTTGAAGGACAAGAATTACATAACAATTGGGGGTCAGCCCAGGCAGCTGAGACAAAGTGTACCCACCCCACTTCTTGTTCTAAGATTAACTTCAGAAGACCTAGGCAGACCAGTGACCAACAACAGAAGTCCAAGGAGGGATTCCCCAAGGTCTGGGTGGAGATAATGATCATTATTTCTTAATTCTGACTGGAAAACAGAAATGGGGAGTGTGAGGGGGGTGAGATAGAGAAAAACCCATGCAGTGACCTCCTGTAGGAAATATCATTAATAATTAATACCCAATAATAACCAAATCCATGGGAGACTCGTTAAGAGTAAAGTCTTGACAGACCCACCGATGGATGCCCGTAGCTTTTACTTCTTCATCAGATTGCAGGATTAGTTCAGCAGGGATTTGAACGCACATAAGCGATGACAAAAAAAAGGATAAATAGCAGGTTTGTTCACGGAAGAAGCTTATTCATCCCAATAGGGTTTTTTTCATTTTAGGTTTATGGCTTGGTGGGGAATTTCCCTTTAATTGGGATTGTAATATAACTACGGAACCTGTCAACATTTACAAGAGAGATGGGAGGGTAATTCTTCCTAACTTGTTTGTTGTTATTATTATAACACTGGCTCCTTTAGGACGCCTTGCTTAGAAGAAGCAAAAAACTGAACTGTTGAGACAGACAGACAGAAAAAGAATCAGAGACAGGAAATAAGTTTCTGATACAAAGAGAATAAGATACAATGAGAAACAGAAAGACAAGGAGACATGGGGTTGGAGGACAGAGACACAGAGAGAACAATCTCTAGGAACACACACACACACACCACCCCTACACACATATCACAAACATACACACACAAATACACACATACACATGCACATGCACACACACACACACACACAGAGTCACTGAGTCCGTTGTTCATAGTGTTCGCAGTTCTGAATCACTGGATTCCTAGAATTTCAGAAGTGGAAGAAATCTTCAAAATCTTTCAGTCCAATCCCTTCATTTTATAGATGGGGCTAGTGCATATAAGGGTGTTAAGGTACCTTGTACAAGGTGCTGATGAGTAGTAGAATCAGCATTAGAGTCTAGGTCTTTTAATATTTCTACTAGAAATCTCTGGAATGCTGAGGTAATCAGTTAACAACCATTTGAGATTCAAATCTGGAATGACCCTATACGTGTCATGCAGTGTATTTTTAAAATAAGGAAGCTGAGACTCTGAAAGGTATGACCTTGGCTTGCCCAAAGACATACAGTCAGAACTGAATGTCCTAGGGATAAAGGTGGAGGGACCCGTCTCTTGTCCTGGAAGGATGTCCCTATGAGTCTGGACATTAGCCTTCCCTGTCACTTTTTTCCCCTTTTGGTGAAAGCACAAGGGATCATAACAAATGGTCATTTTACCATATATTTGAATACCGTTGGAAGGAGGGTAAAATATGGAGAGAGGGATAGTACAGGAGGCCTCAGTTCCCCTGGGCACAAAATATGATGGGCTATTAGAGAATCCTCTTAAGTTCAAAAGCTAGAATTGGGTTAGATTCAGCGTGGTCTCAGGAAGTTTATTTGATTTGCTTAGCTTGGGTGGTCTGAGTTCTAATTTAACTTGTGACTGTAAATTCAACTTTTGCCTCTTGGCAAGTAATTTAAACTCTCTCTAAACCTCAATTTCCCTATAATCAACTTCTGTCCCTTGCATACAGTAGGCGTTTAATAAATGTTTGTTTAATTTAATTAAGTAGACCATCAAACACTTTATGTAAAACTACCTAATCCAAGCCATATGGGAAGCAGACTCAGAGTCAACAGTGCAAGGGAAGTGTAAGTGGTCAGCTAGGCCTCCAGTGACAAGGAATCTTTTTTTTTTTTCCAGACATTAAACCTGAATTTGTCTTTCTATAACTTTCTCCCATTGCTCCTAATTCTATCCTCTGGGGCTAAGCAGAACAATGCTAATCTATCTTCTGTGTGACAGCTTTGAAAGCATTTGAATAATTGCTATATACTTAATTCTCAATTATCCATTCTAATGGGAAGGAAGGGGAGGGGGTGGATAATCCACACAGCCTACTTCTGTTTACTTTGGGATTCAATATGTGGTACTGGTGCACCATAGCTACCATCATAAAAAGATGGATGGCCATTTTTAAGTGTCTGCAACCTGACTTTGGCCTGTGCTGGGGGAAAACTGCCATCAGTAATCCACTAATCAGATAATCTACCTAATGGGTAAATGAGAATTAATTGCTCCATATTTCTGGGTTTTAGGTGCCCTCTTTCAGAAAGAGTTTGAAGAATACATTTATTTCGCCAAGTTGGGAAACAGGATTATCCCCAATGACCACTAGAGGGCAGAGCTGAAGCTTTCGGGGGGGTTACCCAGGAGGACAGCCCTCAGAGACCAAATCTGCACCTCCATGGCTGAACTGTCTGTGCCAGAGGGATTGCCGGGAGGAGGTGACATGCACCCAGCTTGCTTCAGACCACCTTCCCAGTGGCAGAGATGACTCTTCTCATGTAGCTAGATACAATGGCTGCAGCAAACAGAATAATCCCAATATTGTGATCACAGACTATAGGCTTACAGATGCATCATTTCATTTCCCTGTTTACTGGAGCCTTCCCCTTGAAAGGAGGAGACTCCCCTAGGCCATTGAGTTCTTCCCTCTGCCTCCAGGTAGAGAAGGAGGACTGAGCCCAGAGAAAAACAGTTTGCCACTTTCTTTGTGGGACTTTCATAGGATCACTGGCTTTTAGAGCCAGGGGGGAGTTAGAAACCATTCATTCAACCTTTGTGTTTTACAGAGAAGGAAACTGAGAGCCCGTGATGGCCACTGACATAACTTGCCTATGGCCATGGTAAGATTTTACCATGTCACCTGGGAACATCTTGCCTTATCACCTAGTCCTTCTATAGTGAAGGTTAATTTGCTACATTCTTATCTCCACTCCCAGACAATAGGATACTCAAGGGCAGGGAGCCGTTGGTTTTCATCACTGTATTCCCCAATGCAACTAGTCCAGTCCCTTGTAATTTTTAATTTCTCTTCCTTCTCTTCTCTCTCTCTCTCTCTCTCTCTCTCTCTCTCTCTCTCTCTCTCTCTCTCTCTCTCTCTCTCTCTCTCTCTCTCTCTCTCCCTCTCCTCCTCTTCCCTACCTCTCTCTCTTTCCTTCCTTCCTCCCTCCCTCCCTCCCTTTCTTCCTTCCTCCCTCCCTTTCTTTCTTCCTTCCTCCCTCCCTTCCTTTCTTTCTTTCTTTATTCCTTTCTTTCTTTCTTCCTTCCTTTCTTTCTTTCTTTCTTTCTTTCTTTCTTTCTTTCTTTCTTTCTTTCTTTCTTTCTTTCTTTCTTTCTTTCTTTCTTTCTTTCTT
>CM053593.1:92186444-92213919 GCA_028646575.1 Pseudocheirus occidentalis
TCCTTTCTTTCTTTCTTCTTCCATTCTTTTCTTTCTTTCTTCAATTGTTTCATTCTTTCCTCCTTCCCTCTTTCCCTCCCTCCCTCCCTCCCTTCCTTTCACTGGGTTAGGACTTAAAATAATAAATATGCATTTATTAACTACCTACTGTTTATTCAAGGCACTTTGAGAAATAAAGACAAAAATCAAGCAATTCGTTATAGATTGAGATCTAGAAGGTATCTTTGGGGTCAACTTGTCCAATTCCTTCATTTTATACATGAGGAAACTGAGGCACACAGATAGGCAGGCACTTGCTCGAGGTCACTTGGGTTCTGAGCAGCAGAGCTAACATTTGAACCCAAATCCACAAACAATCAGTAACAATGACAGCAGGTGGTGTTTATACATGCCTTAAGGTTTGCAAAGTGCTTTGTGTAGATTGTCTTCACCGTGCTGCAGCTAGTGAGAGAACATTGTTTAATTTGGCACATAAAGATCCTGAGGCATGATGCCCTGGTTTCCAGAAATTATAATATGATGTAATTAAGACAAAATAACAACAGCTAGCATTTGTATGGTGCTTTAAGGTGTGCAAAGCCCTGTACATTTGCTATCTCATTGGACCCTGTGAGGTAGGTACTATTTATAGGTAGTGAGTGGCAGAGGTGTGGTTTGATAACAAAGACTCTGAGAGCAACAACAGCTAGCAGGTATATAGAGCTTTAAAGTTTTCAGTGCCTTACCTATGTTATCTCATTTCAGCCATGTGACCATCCAGTGCGCTACTACTATCTCCATTTTAGAGCTAGGAAAACCAGGCACAGAGTGGTTAAGTGACTTGCTCAGGGTCCCTTAGCTAGTGTCTAAGGGAGGATCTGAACTCAGGTCTTTTTGACTGTAAGTTCAGTGCCTTATTCACCACATCATCTTGTTTCTATTGTGTCTAACTCCACGTGACTTCGTGCACAAAATCTACATTTTTGGTTTGGTTTGGTTTAATTTTTTGACAAAGATACTGGAGTGGCTTGCCATTTCTTTCTTCAGCTCATTCCACAGATGAGAAACTGAGGCAAAGAGGAGTTCAGTGACTTTTCCAGGGTGACGCAGTTTGTAAGTGTCTGAGGCCAGATTCGGACTGATGAAGATAAGTCTTGCTGACTCTAGCATTCTGACACTGGGCTACCTAGCTGTCCAAGGCATATATAGACAATTATAAAGCATGTTAGAAGATAATAAGTACAAAGGCAACATATGAACAACATGCAATGAGATTATACAAGGAAGGGGAGATTTTTTTCCAATTGGAATGAATTGGGCAGGCTTTCTGAAGAAGTGACCCCTGAGATGGGTCTCGAGGAAATGAAGGCCTTTCAAAATGTAGAACAGTCAAGTGGGAGTTGGGGAAACAAAGCCTGGAACTGATCCCAAGTGTGGACAATGGCATGAACAAAAAGTTAGAAGTAGAAGTTCCAAGACGAGAACAGAAATTGGTCAATGACCTAATTGAACTCTGCCTGAAGGTAGATTTCATGCAAAGGTAGATTAGAATTAGATTTAGGAAAGCTTTGAAAAGCAGGTCCATGTTTAACTTGCTCAATAAATGTTTATTGAATGAATAAAGCTATCATTAACCAAAAAAAAAAAATCTACTTTCTGAGCAGGTAGGATGCACTCCACTATTTACCCTCTCATTCCCAGCACCTTAGAGTGAAGTATCTACCATTAATTAAATTTCTTCCACAATTCCTCTTTATCCCAGATGGGGTGCCATCTCTTCTCTTACTTTGCTCTTCTAGTCATTGGAAGCATTCTTTATGTAATAGCCATCCTTCCATCCTTAACCTCCTATTCCTTCTTCCAGCTGGCTCCTAAAATCTCAGGAGTATGCAACAGTATATAGTGTTTGTCTCTCTCCCTCTCCCTCATTCTCTCTTTGCTTCTTTCTCTCCCTGTCTCCTCCATATTTTCTAGACTGTATGAGAATTGCTGAGTCTAACAGATTTTGGACTTTCTTTTGCCTTGCCTGTGAATTTGCAATGGGCATCGTGTTCCCAGGGCCTCCATATAATTAATGTTAATAATTAGTGTAAATACACTGCAGAGATTCACGGCACAATAGACCACACGTGGGTCTAATTGGGACCAAAGGCACAGTAGCCCCAATCCTGAGGCCTTTAGGATAAGGGAATTAGAGGCATCTGAAGGGTTCTAAGAGAGGCTAATAAGACACAAGAGGATTATGTAATTAACAGAGTGAGTGTTGTCCTGGAAAACATTCTGAAAGGTTCTCCAAGAGGTCTTGCCTCTCTGAAGGCAAATTCTCCATTCAGGATGATGCTTCCCTTTTAGACTGTTTGCTGTTGTCTCTCTCTTGGGGTACACAGTGGGGAGAGAGTAGAGCTTTGGTTTACATTTCTTTCTGCCAGTGGCTTGGGAAGATAATTAAAGCTGTATCTACAAGGTCCCATGAAGTAGAGCATTGAGGCAATCAGTTGGATAATTTAGGTCAAGTACAAAGCCAAAACAAAAGCACACAAAAACACTCTGTGCATTTCTTCTTGGCCTGGCTTATCCTGTTAGACTCTTTCTAGTGATTTTATTCACCAGGTAATTCCTTATCATCTTCTCTTTGTTGACATGAAGTAAAAACCATAGACAATGCAAGGGGAAAAAAAAAGACAACAACTTATCAAAAGAGTCATTTAATGATGTGTAGATTTTTTTTTTATGGTGTTTAAGTTCCTTGAGGCCAAGGGCTGTATTTCCACTGTTTTTTCTTGGTATCTCCAGTGCTAGCATAGCACATACTAGGCACTTAATAAATACTTGTTGAATGTAATTGATTGGAGGAAATTTGCACTTTTTCACTGGCCTCTCTAATGCTGTATTGATATATCCCATAATGCTAAAAATGCTACTTTCAGACATGGGACTGACTGTCTTTTACCTTTCTTTGTATCCTGAGTCCTTAGCAGAGTATATTTGGTACATAATAGGTACTTAATTAATGTTGATTTACTGACTGATTTTGTCAAAGGGGCTGAAATGTAGCCTAGTGTAGGGCTTCTTAAACTTTTTCCACTTGGAATCATTTTTCATATTTGAATATCAGACATTTAGGGTTAGTGTTAGTTGGCACTGAATGGCTTGAGTGCATTCAAAGTGCAAAGTATACACACTTTCAGTTCAGAACCAAGGATACAGTGAAAGTGTGAGATTCAGCAAAGACCTCAGACTTATTACACATTTGTTTTTTAATTAATTTTTGGTCATTGCAAGTTCAGAAACCTTGACATGCTCTTTGCAGAAGCTATCAGGGTATTGACTGATGACAGTTCAAAAGAAAAGTAGTATAAGAGTGGGGTGGGTGCCTGAGGGATTATTATGTTTATCAGCACTGGGGAAGATGGCTGGGTGCAGAAGCATGGTGCCAGAACTGCTATTTGGGGCTAAGTGGAGCTAGGAAGCAAGAGTGAGCACATATAAAACAGCTAAATAATAATATGACTATAACATTGTGTCAGATGGAGTAAAGTCATTTTCACGAGAACAGAAGGCACCTCTCAGCAAAAGGAAACCACCCCTTGATGAGATTACAAAGGCCTCCACTGAAAAGTGTTTTCCAAAATGTCAGTCTAGAATAAGCTAGATTTTTTTCCTATCTGGGCCATAAACAATTGAGCCGGGAATGTGGTAGATGGTGTAGAGGACTGTCTGACCAGTGTTGTAACATACCAGGAAAGGAGTGGTCTAGTTCTCATCCCTAAAAGGTTAAGGAGAAAAGCATCCATGCTTATGAGGGAGCCATAATGACAGTGGGCCATAGAATTGAGCCTGTTAAAGGGCTTCAAGGCAAGACATGAAGATTTTGGTCACTAAGAGTTAATACATTTATGGTTGACAGAAATATTAGAATGCCATCAAGTCCATAAGTGAGGCAGAGAGAGTAAATGACTTGTCCAGGGTCATACAGCTAGAATGTTTCTAAGGTAGAATTTGAAGCTAGGTCTTCCTGACTAGGTTGTTATTCAATCATTTTCAGTCATGTCCATCTTTTCACAACCCCATTTAGGGTTTTCTTGGCAAAGAAATTGGATTGATTTGCCATTTCCTTTTCCAGCTCATTTTACAGATGAGGAAGCTGAGGCAAACTACGTTAAGTGACTTTCCCATATTCACACAACTGGTAAGTGTCTGAGGCCAAATTTGAACTCAGGAAAATGAATCTTTTTTATTTTAGGTGAGGTGTTCTACCCACTGTACCACCAGTGCATTTATTAATTCATTAATAATAATACTAATATTATTAATAATTATTATATTATATATTATATGACTTATATAAATTATATAATTATAATAATAATAATGAATCAGTGCATTCATTAAGCCATATTGCCTCTGAGGGGAGGAATTCCATTCACTTCAGAAAGATTTGTTCCCTTCTCCCAATGCTAGAGACCTTGAGAAAAAGCCCCATTTGCCTTGTGCTTGTTAGGACCATCTCCAATACATATTTCAGACTCTTAAGGCTATAAGCTTGATGGCAGGGGCTATGTTACCTCTTTGTATAGCCCAAGGTTGCTTGCCTAAGCTTCCACATGTCCCAGGAGATCACAAATACCTACTGAGTAGTAGGTCCTGCCTCTAGCAGCAATCAGCAGATGTTTTCAATCAGCAGATGTTGCTTCCCATGGCAGTCCCCTATAATAGTCCTATCCACCATCCTTCCTTAGGTCAACATGTCATTGCTCATACATTTTCCCTAAGTTTTCAGCAGGTTGTGGTCAGTAGAACACTACACTTAGAGCCAGGATTGCTTGGGTTCAAATGCCAACTTAGATGTGCCCTAGCTGTGTGCTCCTTGGCAAAAGTCACTTAACCTCTCTGTGGGGAACGTTCTCAACTGTAAAGTGAGGGCATTAGCCTTGATGGTCCTTATCAGCTCTAAATCTCTGAGAAGACACAAAATCCCTGGCCATAATTCTGCTCCATAGATCCAAGTGCTTCTATTTCTGATATTTCTCCTTTTGCAAACTTTACAACACTTGGCCTCACACAGAAGGCATTTATTGCAAATGCCATCCCCTCCCCCTTCCTTTTGTTGTTGAGTCATTTCAATCATGGTTGATTCTTCATGACCCAATCTGGGGTTTTCTTGCCAAAGAAACTGGAGTGGTTTGACATTTTCTTCTCCAGCTCATTTTATAGATGAGGAAACTGAGGCAAATAGGGTTAAATGACTTGCCCACAGTCACATGGCTAGGAAGTATGTGAGGCCAGATTTGAACTCACAAAAAGGAGCCTTCCTTATTCCAGGCCTAGGACTCCATCCCCTGTACCCCTTTCTACCTTACAACTAGATCCCTTTCCTCAGTTCCCTCTTCACTGAAGATAGCTTTTGACAGTCTGATGGTCCCTCTCACTTAGCACCTAGGCTTTACACTAACTGCCCACATGTGCAGTTTCTAAGTAGCTAAAGTTTCAGAAGATAATCTCTACCACATATTTGCATCATCTTCCCCTCCCCCTCCCCTTCTCTTGCATTCTGATATACCTTTCCCTGGAAAAGCAAATCAGAGTTAGTCAAACTACGTGGAGCTCCTTCTAGAAAGATCTAGGGGAGGGAAGAGGAAATAATCAATCTTCTAACATTACTACACAGCAGGGAGAAAGAGGTTTGTGGTCTTGCTGTATGTTATCATTACATATTAGCATTATTATATCTAATACATAATTATAAGCTATAATGATATCACATTGAATAATTACTATTATTATTTTAAGAGCTTAGATGTATATAGTGCTTTATAATTTACAAAATATCTTTCTCACAACAACTTCAAATCATTCAAATATCCCCATTTTATATAGGAAGTAGCTGAAGCCCAGAGAAGCGAAGTAGTTTAGTTAAGGCGGAAACAAAATCAAAATCCAGGTATTCTGAATGCAAATCCAGATCTCTTTCACACATTAGTCTGGATTAGTTTGCCAAATGACTGAGCTGTCACTTTAGAAAGAAAAGATATGACCAATAAGGCAATAGAATGTAGGTCTGGTTTTGATACATTGGAATGGGTAACAGCTCTGATATATTAGAAATTATACTGGGTTTGAAATCAGTAAATTTATGTTTGAATCCCATTTTTGTGGTTAAGTGGTTTAGTCACCTCTTTGTGACTTTGGTAGGGTTTTTGTGGTAAAGATACTGGAAGTATTTGCCATTTCCTTCTGCAGGGTCTCCTTTACAATGGCAGAAACTAAGGTAACAGGGATTAAGCAACTTGCCCAAGGTCACACAGCAAGTAAATGTGGCTGTATTTGATCTCTGATTCTTCTAACTCCAAGCCCAGAACTCTGTGTGCTGCACTACCTAGCTGTCCTTGAATACCATCCATATCATTTATTATGTGAATGACCCTGGGCAATGAACTTCACCTCAATATCCTTGTTCTGAAAATGGGGTTCATAATAGCACTTACCTCACAGGCTTGTAAAGATCAAATGAGATAAAAAATATTAAGCATTCTGTAAACTGCTATAGACACAAGCTCATAGATTGTAGGGGTCTTCAAAACATCTTCAATCATCTCATTTTAAAGTCAAGAAACTGACACCCAGGGGCAGTTAGGAGGTGCAATGGATAGAGTACCACTCTGGGAGTCAGGAGGATCAGAGTTCAATTCAGATCTCAGATACTTACTACTAGTGGTAGTAGAAAATACTGCTAGGCAAGTCACTTAATGAAGGAAAGAAAGAAAGAAAGAAAGAAGGAAAGAAAGAAAGAAAGAAAGAAAGAAAGAAAGAAAGAAAGAAAGAAAAAGGGAGGGAGAGAGAGAGAAGAGAGAGAGGAAGGAAGGAAGGAAGGAAGGAAGGAAGGAAGGAAGGAAGGAAGGAAGGAAGGAAGGAAGGAAGGAAGGAAGGAAGGAAGGAAGAAATCCAGAGCAGTGAAGCACTTACTTCATTATTGAAGGTCACATTGAAAGTAAGAGGCAGATGATTCAAACCCAGATTCTGTGACTCCAAATCTAGGTCTTTCCACTACTAACCATGTCAGCTCTCACCTATTTAGAAAATATCCATACCATGGAAAATTTCTCTGTAAGGACCTCATTATCCTGCAGTGAAAATTCCCCAAAGAAGCTTAAAACCTCTGAACCACCCTATCAGAGTAAGACCAGAAGGAAGAGTGAAAAACCACTTTCTCAATGACAGGAACTACCCATCAATTCCCTAGGAGTCTTTCCTTCCCCCAATTATTCCTCTCATCAAGAATAAGCATCAGTGTCCAGATTCAGGACGCTGCTCCCTGTCCCCAAAGATAAGAAGCCTACAAAAGCCCAACAACTTTTCACTGGTTTGGGGTACCTAATTCCATGTGGACCCCCAGCAGAACTGACTTGTTTTCATTCTCCCTGACCACCCTTCTTGTAAATAAATATGTCTCCTTAATAAAGCTGATTTGCTACATGCTCTGTTTCCTTTTTACTGGATCTTAGTATTTTGGAAACTTTCTAAACCTGTACTGAGACAAGTTCTTCTTAGGGAAGGTGATCTTTGGGAGAGAGATAGTGGATTTGGAACAGAACTTGAAGATCCTAACTCAAAGCCCTCTTTCTATAGATGAAGAAGCTGAAAGGCAAAGGGATTGCCTCAAGGTCACACAAGTGTGAGAGAAGCAATTCAAATGTATATCCTCCTCAATCATACATACTTATATTAATCCACCACAGTGAAAGGTGACCCTGAAGATTGAGCACCCAGGGATAGGAAACTCTGAGAAATAGGAAGCAGGGACAGAAATGAGGATCTTGCAACTGGTGTGGAGAGATGTGAAGAACAAATTACTCCCGAAAAAATCATTTGCTGAGAACCTTCTTTGTTCCAGAAATTGGGCTAGTTCCTGGGGATATATAGAGAGTATAAGGCCTGGTCCCTGTTCTTGGGTAGGCAGACATACAAGTAAGGATATTCTGTTTCGTGGTTTTTCTTCCACGGACTCTTTGGGTAATAGTCTAATGAAGTATATGGATCTTCTCAGAAAGATGTTTTGAAATACATAGGATCACAAAGGAAGACATTTATATTGAAATATAATTATCAGAATATTTAAGATGAAGTTCACAGACCCCAGGCTAAGAAATCCTGATGTAATGTGAGATTAATACAAAACAGTTCAATTCAACAAACAATTCAGCCTAATTCAACTCATCCCACACAACATTGTTCTGTAATAAATTACTACTAAGACGTGAATAAAATGGGATGAAAAGAGAAGATATTTGCAAAATAATTTGCAATCCTTAAAGTGCCTTTTTATTGATATTGTTACCAAATTCTAGCCTAAAATAACAAAGCCTTTTTATAAAGACTCAAAGATCTCTAAATGTATACAGTCTCCCCTGCCTGCTGAATGAAGGCAGACAAGGGGAAAAGTCAGACTGGAATCTTCAGTACTCAAGCTAATCAGAGAACAGATGTTGGTCTGACTCTGGAAAATTCATATGGGGGTGCGCTACCTCTTGATTCTCACCTTCAATCATTATTTAGCTATTCCTTACCTGTAGGACCTTGAATAAGTCTCAGCCTCTCTTAATTTTAATTTCTTTAGATACAAAATGAAGGTGTTGGAATGGATAGCTTCTGAGATCTTTTGCAACTCTAAATCCTATTTACAATGAAGTCCCCATTGAAGCAAATCCCTCCCCCCAGTAATAATAATGATAGTGTTTGTTGTTGTTCATTAGTTTCAATCGTGTCTGACTCTGCGGGACCCTCTTTGGGGTTTCCTTGGCACGTGTAATAAAGTGGTTTGCCATTCCTTCTCTATCTCATTTTATAACTGAGGAAACTGAGGCAAACAGGATAAGGTAACTTGTCCAGGGTCACACAGCAAGCAAATGTTTGAGGACAGATTTGAACTCAGGAAGATGAGTCTTCCTGATTCTAAGCCCAGAGCTCTATCCACTATGCCACATAGCTACCCCAATAATAATCATAATAGCAATACTAATTATTATAATTGTTACAATAGTGTTATAACATTTGCATAATCAAATAAACATGATAGTGATGACAATTCTTATAACTGAGAACCTTGATGGTGCAGTGGATAGACCACTAGGTCTGGAGTCAGGAAGACCTGAGTTCAAATCCAGACTTAGACACTTAGTAGCTGTGTGACCCTGGCCAAGTCACAACCCCTATCTACCTCAGTTTCTCAGCTGTAAAAGGATAATATTGGCACCTCCCCGGGTTTTTGTGTGCATCAAGTGAGATGATATTTGTAAAGTGCTTTGAAAACCTTGAAGGGCTATATAAAGGCTGACTATCATCATAATGGAAATAAAAACTAGCCTTTAGATAACACTTTCCATTTTGCAAAACACTATACTCATTTAAGCCCCATAGAAACCCTGTTGTCAGGGAGTACTAGGGGACTTGTCAGCCCCATTTTGCAGATGAGGAAACAATCACAGAGAGGTTAATTTCACCTAGCATCATGTGTTTATGAAGCCAATTAAGTAGGCTAGCTGGAGGATTCCTATAATGCATACTATAGTAAGATAGAAAGCTACAAGCCAGGGACAAAGAATGGCACAGACAAGTATTTCCCCAGGCCAAAGCTGGTTTGTCTATTTCCCAGTTTTGCCAAGGGATAGATCCTGCATTAGGTGGGTAACTAATGCAGCTGTCTAGGGAGCAGATACATTTTTTTTTAAACCATTGATTCCTTACCCCTGGGCTTGCCAATGTTGGACACTTCAGCACTTGGAGAGTTCAGTGACACTGACTCCAGTGAAGGTCACCCTGCAAGAGACAAAGTGAATCATCCCGTTTGCCTTTAAAAGGCACTTTCCAGCTCATTATGATAAGATGCCTATTACATTTTTTTGTCCCCTTCCATAGAGATTAAGCCTCACGTATGTTAGCAGCGCTAATGAACCACTTGCTCTTGTATCTGTCTGGCTGGTTTGTCACCAGGACTGTCCTGTCCCTTAAAGCCCCAGTGACAGTGAGCTGTTGACAGAGTATTAGAAAGAGCTCAGATCTTTAAATCCCAGGATGTGACAGAGAATTTTTCAGTCCCCCAATCTCCACTGTCTCTGTGCTCTAACACGATTCCATTAAATCATAAAGATTAGAGGCTGTCAGGCCCTTAGCATCTTTCCTCTGATTTGCAAAACTGAGTGGGGGGATTTGTTATTAATTCTTGTTGTTGTTGCAGCTACAGAGTCGGCATTTACTATAGCTAAGCCATTAACCTGATTGGTATTAATCAGCAATGTCCCATGTGTCACATCAGCCTGGCTACTTTTCAGCAAAAGGACTTTATGGACTCAAATAAGAACAGCACACAAGCATCCATCTAAAGACTCAGCCATGGGTCTGGGTTTCTCATTTTAATTAACGTTCTGCCCTTGAATGAAAAGATGAACGTGGTTTAATGGAAATAGTAATGTTACCGAGAGACCTGGGTTCTAATTTGAGCTACATGACCTTAGGAAAATGACAAAACTTCTTTGAGATTCAGTCACCTCTTTTGTGACATCAGGAGGTCAGCCTGTTGGGTCTCTAAGATCTCCATCAGCTTCAATATTATTTGTAGCCACAGTAAGATCATATAACTGACCTACACTGCTTATAAAAAATGCGTTCTAAGTTGTTCTTCCAAGAGTGGGTTTGAGTTGCTTTGAATCAGTCACACTATCACTTGATATTGATTGATATTGATATCACTTGGACCAACAATAGATCTCTGTGAAGTGACTAACCATTAAAATCACTGTCTGTGGCTATAGGGCAGAGCAAACCTAAGTGGTCAGTAGGTGGATATACATGGACATCATATCTATTCATAATTAATTTTCATTTGTATACAAATGATGTCACCATCAATAAAATACGTGTTTGAGTTGTTTTGCAGGTGGTGATGGATCCATTCTCACTTTTTCAATTGACCTCATTATAGCCTTACAATATACATCTGTGAGACAGCTGGATAAGAATACCACTTTGGCCAGGGAAGCTAAGGGTCCACCTGGGCATTGAACCTATGACCTTAGTGTCATCAGCAATGTGTGCTAATTAACTCAGTTAAGCAGCTACAGATGCTTTAAACATCTGAGCCAACCATCCACAGACTAAACAAAGAAATTCACTCTTTCCCAGTTCTCAAATCCTGTTGTTTCCCAGGTAACTTTGCTGAATAACTTCACTAGTAAATAATCAGTTAAAACAATGACAACAAAAACATTTAAATGCTTGGGCAAATGGATTATTATGTACATTTTTATGCTAGATATCAGTATAAAATTACTTATAGGTTTAGAGTTTTTTAATTGAAAAAAATGCATATTCAGTAGATTAGCAGTTGATCAGGAAAAAAGAAAAGGAAAACTGAAACTTGGAGCAAAATATTCCTCAGAAAATTGGATTCCCAGTCCATTGCTCAAGAACTGTTTTTTTTTCAAATACAGAACAAATACATTTGTGAAGCAAGCTTCCCTGATGAAGTTTTTATAGGCCCATAGTCATCTCACTCCTGCTTTGATTTCCTGCAGGCAGCACTAAGAAATGTCTGTGGCAGTTAGCTGGCAGAATGGTTAGAGCACGCGTCCAGGAATTAGTAACCTAAGAGCTCTAATTAAGCCTCAGATACTTACTAGCTATGTGAGCCCAAAAAAATCACTATACCTCTGCCTGTCCCATTTTTCTTAACTGTAAAATTGGGATAATAACAGTACCTACTTCCCAAAGATGTAAGGATGAAATGAGATAATATTTGTGATGCTGTTATTATCATGGTAACTGGTATGTTATAGGTGCTTAATAAATGCTGATTTCCTTCTTTTCACTCAATGGAAGCCATTTAGTTGATAAGCATTTATCTATGTGTGACACACTTCAATTGTACTACCTGGTGGTATTAGTTGCATTTGCCTGTGTAAGTGTCTTGTCTTCTAGCCTAGAAGCTCTTTGAGGTTGGGCTTTTATACACTTTTCTATTTCCCCTTCCACATCTAGCAGAGGGTCCTGACAAATAGTTAGAGGTTTATTAATGTTTATTTAATTATCTTTGTACATGATACTTTTATATTCCATTTGCAAGATTCAGTTAAGTTTCTTTCTAATGTGACATTGTGAACATCATAAGCATGTATCTATAATACCGAGGAAATGTTGGATTTCTAAGCACTTAATCTGTCAACTACACTATGGATCCAACCTTAGCACCAGAAGGGAATTTGGAGATTCATTTAGCTATCACTCCCCCATAATTTTGAGAATGAAGAAACTGGGTCCCAGAGAAGGACAGTAACTGACCTAGGGTCACATAGTTAGCTTGTAGCAGAATCAATATTATCACTACCAGATGAGTTTTGTAGTCAGAAAGCAATCAAAGAGCAAACAGTCATTTTAAATGGATTAAAATTAGATCCATCCTCAAGTAGCCACATTAGTGGTGCCTGAAAGATTTGGTGGGTTTAGTTCAATATTGCCCATGAAATTCACCCTGTGAAATACAAGGACATCAGCACATTCAGATTTTCTGCTGCCTATACCGAGATACAGATGAGCTACAGTGAATCACATTTATTGAAAATGCCTTGTTGAATAATACTAGACATGTAGAAGTTCAGCCTTAGAAATGAATCAGATAAATCTGAGTTTGCTTGTTTAGGCTGGTGTTAACTGGTACATGGATTCCAATCTGATTTCAAAAGAAAGTGTTGTCCTCCAGGGGGAAAAAAAATCCTGTTCCTCTGAATAGAGCATAGTGTTTATCCACATAAATGTCCATTTGAAAAGCAAAATCAAGCAGTTAGGCAGTCAGTTAACAAGCATTTATTAAGTGTTTACTATGTGCCAAAAAATAGGCTGTGTTGGTAATACAAAGAAAGATTGTCCCCTGCCCCCCCAAAAAAGAACAACAATAACAACAAAACAGTTACTACTCTCTGGGAATGTACATTCTAATGGGAGAGACCTTTGCAAATTTCTAGATATGCACAAGATATATATGGAGTAGATGAAAGTAATATGAATGGGAAATGGATTGGTGTCTGAGGACAGTGAAAGTCCTACAAAAGATGAACCTTGAAGAAAGTGAATGAAAAGAAGTCAGTCAATAAACATTTATTAAGTACCTACTGTGTGTCAGGCATTGAATTATGCATATTGTACTGGAAACTGACTTGCTTGACTCTGGTTACCAGCATGTATAGTATCTTAATTAGGCTATCCCATTCATTGATCCTGACAGTAGAGTTGTCCTCAAAGCTAATTATGGAATTTCAATATTGCCACATGACCTCAGAATCACAGTGTATCTAGCCCATTTTCTGTGTTTGAGAGTAACACCTGGCTGAGGAATTCAGAGAGAGATAGTAGAGCTAACTTCAGCTTACCTACTGGGGTGGGGAAACTGTGGCCTTCTAGGTCTTTGGGTGTGGCCTTTTGACTGACTCCAAGTTTTACGGAACAAATTCTTTTATTAAGGGGGATTTGTTCCATGAAGTTTGGATTCAGTCAAAGGGCCCCACTTGAGGGCCTAGAGAATTACATTTGGCCTTGAGGCCACAGGTTTCCTCCCCCCTCCCTTCTAGGGGCTTTGCCTCAAACGCTTAGTCTCCCCTAATCTACAGTAGTACATAATACATGAATTTATCCAATTCTTTCTTGAATTTATTTGTATTTTTATCTTTATCTTCATGGACATACCATATTGCAAAAATTTTCTGGAATTCACCATATAAAAGAATGCTACTATTTGCCAGTCCTACCTTTGAATCTTTCAAGCTTCAAAGTAATAGGAAGAAGAAAAATGACAAGAGAAAGGCTGGGGAGTCAAATGATGGAACTGTCCAGGCCTGGTGTACAAACTAACCACATTATCAGGATTTCAGTAGGGAGTGAAATGTGGAAAGGAGAAGGGACAAGGAGGATGTTAGGCATTGAAACTATGGAAGCCAACTATCTTGAAAACAACCCCAATGTTCTCTCCACTCGACTGACTTTGGTGACCAGCTGGATTCTTGTCAATTGTCCATTGCTGACCCTCTGGGTAGTATGTTCGTCTCTCCTCTTGGTTGAGAGGCCTCCTAGTGCCTTATCGGGAGACATTAAAGAAGGCTCCTCGACACTGGACATCAAATTGATTTCTTGCCAAGATTTCACCCAGCCACACGTATGACAGCCATTGACATGTCTAAGCCTTACAAGAAAAATAAACACATCTAATCCAAAAAAAAAAATCCTTAGCCTTTGATGCCAGGTTGAATTATGCACATTCTTCCAGATCTGATGCTGGCTCTGACTTCCTTGCTAGAAGGCAGAGTAGAGGCATGTAGAGACTCAAATTGGAAGGATGGAGGGCAAAGGGCAGATAATTTGAGGGAGGCTGAGAATTCAGTCAGAGCAGAGTCCACAAAGAGATTCTCCTGCCCCTACCATATCCTTTATCTCACATCACATCTAAACTAGGAAGCTGGGGGATCTGGACACCTAGTTTAGAGGAGCCTGGCTCCAGAATCTATTAGAGCTTCTTTGAAGATGCTTGCTCATTCCCCCTGCGTGGAGATTTTACCTTTAGCTGCCTGAGACTTCCTGTAATCATCTCTACAAAATATTTGGTCTTGTCCTCTGAAAATGGCATTTGTTTTTAAGAGAAGTATCCTTGCCAGACACTGAAAGGTCTTGCTTGGGTTAAAAGCATTGGTGGCTCTAGATCTGACCTCCACCTCTGGCTAGCCCCTCTCCCCTCCTGCTTAGGCAGTCATCAAAGATGCCTCTGCTTCATCTTGGCCCTCCCAGCTCTCTGACTTCATCATTTCATTTCAGCCATTCTTATCCAGCTGTGTTTACTCATTTTTCTGTGTTCAGTCTGAAGTAGACAGAGAATTTGCATAATTAAGAATGACCTGAGCAATCTCTGTTAATGCCTCTGCTAAAGCCTCTGACTATCCCTGTTAACTAATTACATCTATCATTATGTCAGACAGGTAAAAGACTCCTTCAGTCTGTTGAGACAACATTATTCACCTGGGATTATCAAAGGTTTCAATTCTGGCCATTAGCAGAAATTGCTGGGGTCATTCATTATGGCAAATTCTGCATCCTTTCCTGGCCAGAACAAAGTAAACGCAAAATCAGGGATAGATTAAATAGCCATGCATCAGGAGCTTAATTCAAAAGCCTCAGCGCCTTCTTCCTCTTTAATGCCAGAGCATGAAAAATGGAGAGAGAAACTACCTTTTTTGTCAAAAAGGCAGATGGACTGTTTGTGTTAGCTTCAAGAAGTTGGGGCTAGAAGGTGAGGAGAGTAGGAAGGCTTTACCAAGCCTCTAAAGCTAACCTAACCTTCATGATGTCACCCGGGCTTTCAATTTTACTGAAAAAAAATGTCCCTTCAGTCAGTCAGAATTGGGGTTGTGAGTCAATATGCAGTGCATGAATTCTCCAACACCCCACTTTCTGCTATGGGTTATCATGGGAATGATATTTCAGAGTCAAGGGATTTATCTTCAATTCAATTCATCTAGCATTTATTGAATGCCTACTAAGTACTAAGACTCATCTTCTTGAGTTCAAATCCAGCCTCAGATACTTACTGCCTGTGTGACTCTGGGCAAATCACTTAACCCTGTTTGCCTCAGTTTCTTCATCTGTGAAATGAGGTGGAGAAGGAAACAGCAAACCATTATAGTATCTCTGCCAAGAAAATCCCAAATGGGGTCAATAAGAGTCAGACAGGACTGAAAAAGGACTAAACAACGCCATTAGGTGCCAGGCCCTGAGCTAGGTATTGTAATAAAAAAAAACAAACAAACAAAGTAAAGCACATCAACACAGTCCCCTGCCCCCATCCACTTTAAATCCTTGCCATCATGTTGCTTATGGTTACACCCTCCAGATCAGAGACCATATTCAAAGACCCCTTCAATTCTGACATCTATGTAACACTGCTTGGTTATTGCCTCACAAGACCCACTGTATCTAAGTGCATCATACCCCAGCCATCTTCTTGTCTGCTCTTATCACAGGTAGCATCCGATTCTCATTATAGAGTCATGGGCAAGTCAAAGTTCCCATTGCTGATGGAAAGGATGCATTCAACTGTGGATGTCCCTAGGGCTTTTCTTCCTACTGAACAAAATGACGCCCTCTCCTCTATATATGTTATCTCTTTTTATTGGAAATCAAGCTCTTTGAGGGCAAGGAATGTCTTGGGGTTTTTTTTTTACATTTATTTCAATAATTTAATACAGTACTTGGCACAGGGTAAGCACTTCATGAATGCTCATTTTTCATCCATTCATTACAAGGATCTTACATTCTATTAAAGGGAAACAACTTGTACCCAAAAATTAAATGCAAAATGCTTATGAGGCACAAATAAAATTTGGCTTGGGGTTGAAGGGATGAGGTACACTAAAACTAGAGAAATAAAGAAAAACCTTTTGTAGGACATTTCCCTTGAAAGCTTCTAACCAAAATGATGGAAGCCTGAGATAGAAGAAATGGATTTTCAGTTTCAGGATTTAGCACCCTGGTCAGATCAGGTCATTAGGGAGAATTCACCAAAGGCAAATGAAGTAAGTTAGCCTGGTGCAATGGAATAGGGGTTTAGTTTGGAACTAGATGAACATGGTTGGAATTCTAGCTCTGCCACTGATGACCTGTTTCATCATGTTCAGGGCACTTTGTATCTCTGTGCCTCAGTTTCTTAATCTGTGAAATGAGAAAATTGGATTGCATGATCTCTAAGGTCACTATTCACTATTCACTCAGTGAATAGAATTCTGGGCCTGGTGTTAGAAAAATCTGAGTTCAAATCTAAGCTCACTTATTAGCTATGTGACCCTGGGCAAATCATTTTACCTCTGTCTATAGTTTCCTCTACTGTAATATGGGAATAATAACACTTATCACACAGGTTTACTGTGAGGATAAAATGAGATAATATTAATAAAGCACTGAACACATTTCCTGGAACATAGGAGGTATCTAACACTCCATACTTGCTCTTTTCCTCCCTTCCTTCCCTCCCTCCCTCCTTCTTTCCCCTTCTCTCTCCCTCCCTCCCTCCCTCCCTTCCTTCCTCCCTCCCTCCCTTCCTTACCTTCCTTCCTTCCTTCCTTCCTTCCTTCCTTCCTTCCTTCCTTCCTTCCTTCCTTTCTTTCTTTCTTTCTTCCTTCCTTCCTTTCTTCTTCCATTCCCCTTCCCTCCTTCCTTCCCCTTCTCTCTCCTTCCCTTTTATTCTTTCTTCCTTCCTTCTTTCCTTCTTCCCTTCCCCTTTCCTCACTCCCTCCTTTCCTTTTCTTCTTCCTTCCTTTCTCTCTTACTCCTTCTTTTTCTTCCTTCTTCCCTTCCTCCCTTCATACTTCCTTCCTTTCCTTCTTTCCTTCAATCTGTGATCCTAAAGAAATCAATGGGAGTTCTTTCTCTGGAAACTTAAAAACAGATAGAATACACAGCAAAACTCTTTGAACTGGAAGGGTCCTTAAGGGTTACCCAGCTCGACCCCTTAGTCCCAGGAGAAGCAAAGTAATCAATCTTTCTTTTTTGACATCTTTTATGTTCAGTTCTTGGTGGCATGTTTTAAGAGACATTGGCAACCTGAAACATGTCCAGAGGAAGGCAACCATGTTTATTGCCATATAAAGGTAGTTTAAAAGGAATAAGGACATTCCACTGTTTTCTGATATTTGCAAGGTTATTGTATGAAAGAGAGGTTCAATTTGCTCTGCTTAACTACAAAAGGCAAAACTAGGATGAGTGAAGAGATTTCAGAAAGACAGATTGAGGATGAATATAAGGAAAATCTGAACAGTTCAAGCTGTCAGAATGAATGAGCTACTTGGCAGGTAATGATTTCCCTGCCATTGACTAGTGATCTTTGAACCAAAGCTAAATGATCATTTGTTTTTATACAGGATTCATATTTTGGTAAGGATTAGACTAAACTTATAGGCTTTTTTCAACTCTGAGATTTTCTAATTTGTTCTTTATAACATCTTGTGGTCATCAGTCTATGGTGATTTAAGTGTGGTGGAAGTCCCATCCAGTCATTAAATTCAATCACTCATTTAATGGACCTATTCTACTAGTTATCATGTTCATATAGGCTATTAGCAGTGTGATCAAAGCCTCATATTATTAATCGATCAGCCAGCACTCATTGAGCATTTACTATGAAGAAAATGCTGTTAGCTTCTGGCAGATAGCTTAGCCATGGCCCTTATGGTCTAGTTGGAGAAACAAAAAGCATGTAAAAATTAAGAGATAATATTATGCCCTTTGCTCACGGATTAATAATCAAATTCACATTGCTGTTACTTCTACATAGTGAGGGGCAATCTATTGCCCCATGTCTCCACTCAGAATCCCTCTGTGAGCCTTCCTTACCTAGACTGAAACTCCCCTCCCTAGCTACCGCTACTCACTTCCTCATACCTAAGTATGTCAAACCTGTCCCTTCTTTCTCCCTAACTCATTCTATTCTACCTTTCATTGGAGCCTATTGGACATCTAGGTGATTCAGTGGATAGAGTTCTAGGTCTAGAGTCAGGACTACTCATCTCCATTGGTGCATGTCTGGCTTCAGACACTTATTAGCTGCCCCTTAATCTTGTTTGCCTCAGTTTCTTCACCTGTCAAATGAACTCAAGAAGGAAATGGCAAAGCATTCCAGTATCTTTGCCAAGAAAACCCTCAAGGGCGTCACAAAGAGTTGAACGGGACTGAAATGACTGAACAACAACAAATGTGTCTTTGTATACCTGGGGATTAGTGCAGTGTTTGACACATAGCAGGGGCTAAATAAATACTTCTGAGTGGAATAGGAGGAATGAAAAATGATTTGTTCAATGCCTCCTATGTGCCAGGTACGGTGCTGCTCACTTGTGATGACTTCACAGAGTTCACATTCTGGTAAGCAATGATAATACACAAAGTAGAGGTGGGGTTAGGAAGGAGTGAAAGATGGGATGAGGGCTCACATACACCAGCATCTCTCGGAAATGGCTGGGACCATTTCCTGGTTTTCAGCAAGATGAGGTCACGGATCAGAGGCCAAGGTTCCTGGAGCAGAGTGTAAGTTCTAGTAGGGAGGAGAAAGCTCAGAGTGAAGGCAAGGGATTTGGAAATGGCTGGGAATGATTGAATAGCCATGTTATTAATGTGAGGTGCATTTCCTAGCTAGAAATGGATCCAAGAACTGATAATCATTGAAAAAAATAATAATATGGTAACTAACTTCTTGAGGAAAGAAAACTTTATATATAAATAATAGTCATTTTATCTTTCCAAGTACAGTCCTATATTTTCCATATCGCCCATGTCTTGTGAATCATCATACTCGTGGCTCTTCTTAAGCTCTTTTTTGAAGGCATGATGATAAAGGCCAACACTTATATTATCACATGAGATGTGAGAATTTAGAGACATCTCCTCTGCAAATGTTCATATGGACTATCTTGGCCCTGCTTATGGGAGAGCATTCTGAGCTCCCATTGGTCAGATGAGTCACAATTGGAAAATGCTGTACCCTTGACGCAAACATATCCTCTTTGAGAACCAAGGACAACAATCAACCAACCAAGGTTAAAAAGCACTTTACAAGTGTTACCTTATAGCATCCTCATACCAATCTTCTGAGGAAGGCCCTATTCTTCTCCCCATTTTACAGATGAGAAATCTGAGGCTGAAAGTGGTTAATGCCCAGTGTCACACAGATACTAAGTGTCTGAGGCAGGTTTTGAACTCTGATATTTCTGATTCCAAGTCCTGCACTTTATCTATTATATCTGATTGGAATCATCTATGTGAGAAACTCCACCATCTCCTCACTTCAGATATTTGATGTCATGTGTATGGCTTGCGCTAGCTATGATGTCATTAGGGACATTGAGAAGGTACATAATTCCTACCTCTATGAAGGGGGGCTGTGCATCTAAGCTGTCCCCATCAGATAGTCTGGCAGAAATAAACATTGGAACAGATAACTGAAGAAAGGAATGGGTCTCCATAAGTTTGAGGATTTGTTCAGCTTCCTTGACAAGGAGTATAACCATACTATGAAAATAATTACTTCAGACTGTCTTGTCAGGCAGTCAGTCAACAAGAATTTATTAAACACTCATTATATGTCAGGCATTCTGCTAAGGGCAGAGGATACAAAAATTGACAAAAACATAGTCTCTGCCCTTCAGGAACTCCCATTCTGATGGGGGAGACAATATGCAAAAAAATTGTTCATATAAGATGGAAAGTAATCTCAGAAGGAAGACCCTAGTGTAGAGCATGGAGTGGGAGACAGACACAGAGACAGAGACAGAGACAGAGAAACAAAGAGACAGACAGACAGACAGACAGAGAGGGAGGGAGGGAGGGAGAGACGAGAGAGAGAGAGAGACAGGAGAGAAACAGAGACACAGAGAGAGAAGGGAGAGAGACAGAGAGAAAGACAGAGGGAGAGAGAAAGAGAGAGACAGAGAAAGGAGAGAGAGACAGAGAGAGAGAAAGAGTGGGAGAGAGAGAGAGAAGGAGAGAGAGAGAGAGAGAGAGAGAGAGAAGGAGAGAGAGAGAGAGAGAGAGAGGGAGGAGAAGGAGGGAGGGAGAGAGAGAGAACCAGGGAGGGGCTTCTTTGAAAGGGAGCATTTGAACTGAGTCTTGAAGAAATGTAGGGAGGCCAGGAGGCAGAGGTGGTGAGGGAAATGAGATGGGGCTTTTAGCTATTCTTAATAATCCTTCCCCAAATGATTACTCTGTTTTCTCTCACTCTCTCAATGTACCCAATCCCTCCTTCTGCTTGAAATGTACAATTTAAACATGATTATTGACTAGACTCAAAAAGTCCATCTCTATGGAGAGCACCTGATGTGTCTGCCTTCAACAAGGAGACTCACTTCCCAACTTGATGTCTCCAGCCACAGATGGGGAAAAGAAGGATTCATTGTTGGTCTTCAGACAACATTCAGCATTACATTCCACAGTCTGAGAGCTACTGGAGGGGGCTTTGTCTCCCAGGCTGGTTTGTTTCCTTGGATAAAGCAAACCTGTAATTCCTAATATCAGAACAATGTGGTTGCTATGGCCAGGACCCAAGATGAAATGCTTTTTATAAGAGCTAATCAGATTCTACATTAATGAGAGAAATATGAAGCTAATCAACACCACAGAAGGTCTCTAGGCTGCAGGCCTATTAAACTTCATAAAAAATTAATGACTGAGAGAGCAGACTCGTTTGTAAGGGGTCTCTTGTGGTAAGAAAAGGGCCCGGAGTCCCATTCACCTCTCATTACACCGAATTAGCCTCACTTTCCAACTCAAAGTATAATCCATTGAGTGGCATTTTTTATTGGGTGTTGGATGGCCAGTGTTGGGAAACACTTGTAAAATATTTATCATTTCCCCCTGCCATCGTCCCCTTGTCACCCCTCTCGTCTGCCTCCCCCTTCTTGTTTCCTTCACTATGGCTTTTTCCATTTTAATTAAGGAAATTTGTACTCCTAAAGGCTCTTGGGGAATGCCTTCCATGATTGTGGTCGACACATTCCACAGGAGCTGTTCTTGTAGGAAATAAGGCCACTTAGAGATTGACACTCCCCCAATTCCAACCCTGTTGGGGTCCTGCCTACGAAACAGGAACTAGGTGATATAGGGATCTAGAAGACAGAGCCAACAGGGAGAGGCAACCTGTTCTCTGTACTGTGAGCCCAGACAGTTGTTTTTTTAAAGGTTTAGTCAGTTCTGCATTATTACTAAAATCACTTCAGAGGTAGATAATGGTATGCAGCTCTAATTGGATCCAAGTTATGTATCTTAAAGTTACAGAACCATAGGATAGTTATAGAGCCTTAGAATATAACAGATCATTTACAGAAGAGAAATTGGATGGAGAAGGGAAGTAACTTACCCCAAATCTCATAGCTAGTTAATGGCAGGACTAAGGCTTGAACTCAAGTCTTTGGACTTCACATTCACATCTCTTTCTAGAACACTATAATTCAGACCTGCCAAGTAAGTTATCTGAGATTAGAAAAACATAGTTATTCACCAAACAGGGTACTATAGGCAAGGAGAGAATTAATTATGACTGTTTTCTCTACAATATGATCAAGTGGTTTTTTGTTTTTTGTTTTTGTTTTTTTAGGGACAGTTTTTGCTCAGAAATCTCTCTCTCTCAATGTTTGTCATAGAGAGACTCATCTTCCTGAGTTCAAATCTGGCCTTAGGCACTAGCTATGTGCCTCTTGGCAAGTTACTATATTCTGTCTGCCTCAGTTTCCTCATCAGTAAAATGAGTTGGAGAAGGAAATGGCAAACCATTCCAGTATCTTTGCTAAGAAAAATCCAAAATGGGATTACAAAGAGTCAGACACAACTGAGAAAAGACTAAACAACAATAATAGTTTGTTGAGGGCAAAGCCCCATGAGAATAGGGTACAATGTGGAGACATGGGGACAGAGATATGTGAACTACATAGACCTGCACTAAAAGGGGGAAATGGGCCTGTATACAAGTAAAATTACCACTAATGGGAGAAGGAATCAACATAAAACTCATGCACTTGAGTCTTCTAGAGAGAGATGGAGCTAGCCTCAGACTCAATGACTAATAATCACACATACATAAATATACATATTTAAATCAGGAAAAACTCTAATGTGACCGTGGTGTAAATAAATACCAACTCTGGTGTAAGCCCACCTCCTTCAGGAAGCTGTGACTGATTAGACCAGGATGTCTTGATACTTGGCCAGCTAAAATTTCTTAGCTACTTTTTCCTTTCAGCTTAATATCCATTTTTGTTCTGTCGATGTCCTTTCCTCCTAGAAGACATGAAACAGAAAGAATGTAGGATTCATAAGATCAGAGGGTCATAATTTAGATTGAGAATAGACCTTAGGTGTCACCTCATCCAGCTTGCTCCTCCCTTTTGCAAATAAGGAAAATGATGTAGAGGTAAAGTACCTATGTGTGAAGGTCACACACATAGTAAGTGACAGAAGCAAATTTCTACTCCTTTTTTCTAATGCAGATAGCACAAACTTAACACAGGTCTTGGTTAACTAAAGGGTAACTTTTTATGTCTTATTTATCTTATTTTTAATTTATGGAATGAAACAAGCATTTCCATAACAGAGCAAAATAATAAAAAAAAGATGATAGCACATGAAACTGAAAAATCTTTTGTGTACAACTTGCTATTCCTTTTAAATATATAGAAAAAATTATGAAGAGGAGAACTTTTTTTTCTTTTTGGAGAGCAATTGGGGTTAAGTGACTTGCCCAAAGTCACACGGCTAGTATGTGTGTATAGGGTCTGAAGTCAGATTTGAACTCAGGTGCTCCTGACTCGAGGGCTGGTGCTGTATTTACCACGCCGCCTAGCTGCCCCAAGAGGAGAACTTTGAAAAAGTTGCAGTTGATAGAATCATCGATTTAGTATTGAAAGTAAATTTAAAGGTCTTCTACTCAAATTCCTTTTTTTGTTTACAGGAAATTGAAACACAGAGAAAGTAAAATGACTTGTCTAGTGTTTCACAACTTATGTCAAAGTGGGTCTTGAATCTGGGTCTTCCTGACTCCAGATTTAGCACTTTATCTAATAGTCCACCCTCCTTCAAAATCACTAGGAATTAGACCCACTTTAAAGAAGGTGACAATTGATGTACAACACCAGTTTTAACATGGATGCACTACCCAGTCATCTAGGCAGTTAGCTGTAGATACTGATTTATGTATCTTGATTTCTTCCCTTCGTTGGTGTTGTTTTCTAGCACAGTTAGATTTTATAGGAGAAAGGAAATACCATCCTACATAGCAAACATCCCTTGCATTTGGCCGATGCTGACTAAGCCCCATTTTTAGGAGATATTCAGCTCAGTTTCCAATCTAAGGGAGTTGAATGAGTTTTGAGAGCTCCCATATATCTAATTGTGTGTGTCCATGGTGCCCATCCACACAGAGCTCCCTAGCAGTCCCTTTGAGCTTCATCCATCATGGGTAATACTCCCAATTGATCATCAATAATATTATAAAGAGAACTCAGAATCACCAGGGTGATGGATGGAACAATCTCTAGGAACTGAAGTCACGATTAGTCAAGCCTCCGTGTGTCATTTTGCTGATGACTGAAGAACCTGCAGGGAGAAAAAAATAGAATTTTGCAAGACGTCTCTGGTCCCCATGGCCACAACTTGTTTTCTCCATTTAAAGAGACATAATTGGCTCCCTCTAATCCTTGCCTCTCAGTCTCACCTTTCTGTGGCATCTGGGATAGAGAATTATAATTTATAAAGTTGAAAATACGTGAGCTTATTACAGGCTGCTGGCTACATAGTTCCTGGCTACAGTTCAAAGGCAATAAAGCAGCCCCAGACATAAGGTTGCAACCCTTCTGCAGAAAAACTCTTAATGTTTGCATCATCTGATCCAGTTTCTTCAAGAATAATCTGCTGGAAAATATTCAGCAGACATCAGCTGAGATCACTTAATGTCCTCGTGGGCCTGAGTGCCACAGACTGACTGCAGTATCTCATTTGTAACTCTTTTTAAAAAATTAATTTCCATTAGTTGCAGAAGAGTGGAAACTAATAAAATACCCTAGGTCTCCAGCTAGGCCCAAGTCATTCATAATGAGAAACTTACTCATTGTTCCTTCTATCTCTGTGATCAATAATGAGGAGCCATTTCTGAGTCTAATGTATCAAGCAAGGAATAGGTAAAGTTCTGCTTGGGAGATGCAAGAAGATACAAGAAATATGAGATGATGGTTTTATATTGATCCCCAATGGGGTTCTTTTTTTTCAAAATAACTCCAGATTTTACTCCAATTAGTTAATCCTGCCATAAATTATCCCAATACCAAATCTACCTAGAAAATCCCCCTCCTAGTCCTTAAAAGGGGCAGCTAAGTGGTTTAACAGATACACTCTGGGCCTGGAGTAAGGAAGAGTTGAGTTCAAATCTGGCCTCAGATACTTACTAGCTGTGTAACCCCTGGGTAAGTTACTTAATCTCGACTGCTTTGGTTTCCTCATCTGTAAAATAAATTGGAGAAGGAAATGGCAAACCACTCCAGTATCTCTGCCAAGAAAACCCCAAATGGGGTCACAAAATGTCTAAGAAGAAATGATCATTGACAAAGAGATGAGGTTGGGATGCTGCATCAAGAATGTGAGCACCCCTTCACTCTAGTCATATGTCTTTAGATCTGTTTTAAAAAGAGGTAAAATGATGTCTAGCCCATAGGAAGCACTTAAAAACACTCTGTGATTTGAAGGAAATTAAATATTAGCATTTTTCAGCTCTAAAGTTGGGGCTTTTCAAGACAACACACTACACTGGGCTGAGATCTTCCTCCATGCAGCTAATCTATGCCTTAGCATTCTCTGTGCATGCATTTTAGCTATATTGAGACAAAAAAAAGAACATGATAGAAGAGATAAGGGCTTGGCTTGCGGCATAAAGGAGGATACCTGAAAATGCATCTCTGAATGCATAACTATTTAATTCTTATTTTATTCTGTTATCCTTGAAAAAAAACAATATTTTTATCCTGGAAATGACAGAACAAGATGACAAATAGGCAGTTGACATCCAAATAGTAAGGGAATAGTGAGACAGTGCTTAGCTGCCCTGGATGAATTCAAGTCACTTGGCCCAGAGAACGACATCATTGGGTCATGAAAGAACTAGAAGACATGCTTGTTTAGCCACTGCTAAATGATATTTTAAATATCATGGAAAATGGGAGACATACTAAAAGGTTGGAAACAGAAAATACTACTGAAATGTTGAAATAAGGGAAGAGAACAAAACCTGCAAATTACAGACCAGTAAACATGACTTTAGGGAAGTTAAATAGAACACAGGACTTGGAATTAGGAAGACTCATCTTCCTGAGTGCAAATCTGGCTGCAGACATTTACTAGCTATGTGGCCTTGGACAAGTCACTTAACCCTGTTTGCCTCAGTTCCTCAGCTGTAAAATGACCTGGAGAAGAAAATGGCAGACCACTCCAGTGTCTTTACCAAGAAAACCCCCAATAGGGTCACTGAGAGTCAGACAAGACAGAATAACAACAACAAAACCTTAACATCAGTTTCTGTGAAAGCTCTAGAAGAGTTCATTAAAGAAATGGTTGGTAAACATCTAGAAAAGGGATGATTATTAAAAAAAAACAAGCATCAATCAACAAATATTTATTAAGTGCCTACTATATACCAGGCACTGTGCTAAGCACTGGGTATACAAAAAGAGTCAAAAGACAATCCCTGCTTTTAAGGAGCTTACAATGTAATGCTTTCATCTTTTTTTTAACTTTATTGACTTGTTTATTTAATTTTGTTTTACAAGATTCATTTACAGAATCAATTGAGTTTCAGATTTTCTCCCCTCCCTTCTCCCACCCCCTCTCCCTGCATGGTGGTATACAATCATGTATGAGATCTGCAAACACTTTCACATTGTACAATAGTCTTGTTGTATAGAAGCGTTGTAACCAATGGAGCAAATAATGTGAAAAGAAAGAAGAAAAAAGAAACGAAACAAAACCAAACATGGAAAAGAACAATAGCATATGTTACTTCAGTCTCCATTTAAACTCTGGTCTTTCTAGATCTTTCTCTGAGTGTAGGTCTCTCCTTCCATTCTGAGACTTCTAGAGTTGTCTTCTAACTGTGTGTTGCTGAGAAGAGTCCAGTTTTTCAAGGTTGGTCATCATACATATGATGTATCTGTGACTGTATACAAATTTTTCCTACTTCTGTTCTTCTCACTTAGCATCAATTCATATAAGCCTCTCCAGGTAAATATGAAGTCCATCTCCTTTCCATTTCTTATAGAACAATAGTATTCCATTACATTCATATATCATAACTTCTTCAACCATTTCCCAATTGATGGGCATCCCCTAAGTTTCCAGTTTTTTGCCACCACAAAGAGGGATGCAATGAATATTTTTGTACATATGGGTCCTTTTCCCACTTCTATGATCTCTTTGGGATACAACCCCAAAAGTGGTATTATTGGGTCAAAAGGAATGCAATTATTTATAGCCCTTTGGGCATAGTTCCAGATTGCCCTCCAGAATGGTTGTATCAATTCACAGCTCCACTAACAATGCATAAGAGTTCCAATTTTTCCACATCCTCTCCAGCACTTGTCATTTTCCTGTTTTGCCATCTTAGCCAATCTGACTGGTGAGATGTGATACTTCAAAGTTGTTTTGATTTGCATTAGCGATTTAGAGAATTTTTCCACGTGCTTAAAGATATATTTAATTTCTACCTCTGAAAATTGCCTGTTCATATCCTTTGCCCATTTATCAATTGGGGAATGATTTGTATTCTTATAAATTTTACTGGGGGGGCAGAGCCAAGATGGCGGCATAGAAGCAGTAAAGGACCACAGAAACATGCTAAAAAACTCATAAAATGGGACGCTAAACAGATTTTGAAGCTCCAAAACTCTCCACA
>CM053593.1:92214419-92244590 GCA_028646575.1 Pseudocheirus occidentalis
ACTAGGAATTAAGATATACAGGGACTGGTGTAGGGAGACCCTCCCTGCCCTACCAGAAACTTAGAGAGCAGATCAGGGGAGGGGCTTTACAGTGGGATCACTGTTTTGGGGTTGGGGTAGGGGAAAGACGGGGAGAAAATATGTAATTCAAAAATCTCATGTAAATGAATGATGTAATCAAGAAAACAAATAAAAAATTTATATTAAAAATTAAATTAAATTAAAAAAAAGATCTCTTAGGTACATTATCTCATTTTGATCATCAACAGAACCCTAGTGTTGTAAGTGTTATTATGATATCTATTTTACAACTGACCAAATAAAGAGTTCAGATAAGTTAACTAACTTGTACTAGGTCACAGAGCTACTGCAGATCTGGAACGGGGTAGGTCTTCTTGACTCCAAGCATGGAGCCATGATATTGTAATGGCAGGCTAAGTAGTACTTTGCTGCTTGTTTCAGCTATTCAAGAGCCTTTGAGCTTTGCCTTTGAGTGTGTCAAGTTTTTATTAAAAACAGTATACACTTTTTAGGCCTTAATAGGCCTAAGGGAGTTTGGAGACCTTCCTTGCCTTTAATAGGCTTATCAACCTCACATAGAGCCCATGGTATGAGAAGTTTGCCACAAGAACAGAAGAGGAAGGGTGGAACAGGAAGGAGCAAAGCAGAGAAAAGCTGGAGCACAAGCTGAGACCACAAAGAACTGAGAGGGAGAATGCTTGTGATTTTGGCACTCTGTGCATCTGTGCTGTCTATGAAGATGTTACTTTGTCAGAACGAAGCATTCTGTCTGTTGAAAGAGGACTTTACTGCTGATACAGAAGGCCTAAGAGAGGACTTTATTGCTGATTACAGAAGTCCTGGAACTTTTCTGTTGATTTGTGTTTGATTTCTCAGGCAGAAGCTTTGTCTACTGGTTTGTGTTACTCTGTCAGACAGAAAGTGAATTGAGATGATAGTACCAGCAATGCATGTAAATTTTGTAGTTCTATTAAGCTTTATCTTCCTAGAAATACAAACTGTGAAGGGCTTGGAATGCAGTGGTCCATATAAAACAGTAGTGGAGAGCTGCCTACATATGAGTCCAGGCAAGAGCTGGGAGAGCTGCCCACCTGTGAATCCAGGAAAGAGTCAAGTGAATCCAGGAAAGATCTGGGAGCAAGTCAGCACATGGAGAAAAAGTTGCGGAATTTGGAAGTCAGTCTTTGGAGTCAAGACGAAAGAAGTCTTGACTTGGGTGCTCTGTATTTTTTTTATGAGATTGTGACTTACTGTGACCTAGGGGTGAATGGTCTTTGTACTTTCCACTGACCCTCAAGGATGATTGGCTTAAGGATGATTACTCCTCAAGGATGATTGGCTTAAGGATAATGGAAGCTAGACTGGAATCAAGATGAAAGAAGACTGTCTTGGGTACTCTATATTGATTGAGGAGATTGTGACTTACTAAATGATATGTTTTATCTAAGAGTATGTGGACAACGTAGTAATAAGTTGTTTTGTTATGTTGTTGTGAATGTTGTGCTTTACTTGCTTTAGATTATTGTTGAATAAATAGAAAGTTACCTATACTATATGATTAGATCCTTAAAGTTATTGACAGCAGCCGTTCTCAGGACAGCTGCTCCTGATTGATTTTACAGATACAAAGAAGCTTTCCTCAAATTATTTCCTAGTTACTCGTGTTTAAATGTTATGAATCTGGCATACCTCTCCCCCAGAAGAATATAAACTCTTTGAGAGAAAGGATTGTTTTTCTTTTTGTCTGATTGTCCTTGTCTTTCCAGCACCTAGTATTATACTTAGCACCTCCTCATTACTTCTTAAACAGTTGCAATGTTGAAAGAGAACTGGGCACTTTATCAGACTTGGATTCTATCCTCACTAATTATTAGCAACATGACCTTGGGCAAGTCACCTAAATTTTCCAAGCTTCAGCTGTCTCCTCTGTAAGAAAGAGATAATAAAAATGTGCCCTGAACTCCTCATAGAGTTCTTGAGAAGTCCAAATAAAATAATGTCTTTGAATTTGCTCTATAAATCATAAAGCCCTATGCCAGTGCCAGGTGTGATTAGGTGTTGGATTGTGTGATACAGGCTATAAATGCCACAGGAGACAGATGGTTGTGGGCTGGAGAGGCCTGGGAAGGCTTCGTGGACATGGGGCTTGAGCCCAGCCACAAAGGATGGGTAGATTATAGATCATCAAGGAGGAAGCAGAGAAGTACTTCTGGCTTAGGACAAAGGACGTATTTCCCCTTAAGACTAGGAATCCCTTGTATGCTACAAGTTCTTTCTTGCCACCCACATCATCCCCCAACCCTATCTTTCTTTTTAGTGTTTCTAGCACCATCTACTTGTTTCAGTGAAAAAGAGATGAGAATAATGGCTTCCTTGAAGGTTGTTCAGCTCAGGTAGCTTCCCCCCACCCACTCACCCACCCTAAACTACAAAGTCATCCCTCTGTGAATGGTCTGGGACTGTGAGGTTGGCTGGCATGGAATGCAGAATGTACTTAGGACAGATAGGAACAGGTGGTTTGTGAGTTTTCATGATCATAGAGGGGTCAAGACAGCATTAATGAGACAGATCAGTTTCCTTTCTCTCATTCATTCTCTTTTCTGCTCCTTTCAGGAGCATGTGAACTGCCGGCCTCTGGCAGAGGCCATTGTGGTTTGGCGAGAAATGAGAGGGCAAGGACCCTGTTGAGAGATTGTGGCTAGAGTATATTGTTTCATCTAGAAATTGCTCAATGCGAAGCGGAACGCTCTGGTTAGCTCATTCTCACACACTCATGAACACACACAAATGCACATGAACAATTCGATTGAGTCATGAAAATAACACTGACCCAGGGTCTAAAGGAAATCAGGTATCAGACCGGAAAGAAAATGGATGTCCCTTGCATTTCCATTCTATTTAATTTGTGTTTGGTTTCCCACAGGACCCTGTGGGAGACTGGAGGAACTCTATCTAGCCAACAAAGGGAAGCTAGCTGAATTGAACTGATTCAAAATAAAAATGATTGTAGTCAATAAAATTTGTCCAATTGTTTTTCAATGTAATGTGAAAGAACTGATCTGACTGAAGCTTTTTTGGAGGAAGAAAACCAAACAATTCTGGAGATTAGAAGAAGACGTTTTGGGCTTAATGGGTAAAGGTAAATAGCCATTTGACATCATATTCTCATAACCTCAAATTTTTTTGGCTGTAAGGAGAGGCTAATATTCTCTGAATCATGGAAAAGGGCACACATGGGGGCAACAATGATGGAAAAAGACATCAGCCAAGTGGAATTGTTGCTGCTGAGTGATTTTGTCGTCTACTAGAAAGTGTTCTGTGGGACAGGAAATCCTAAGTTAACTCTGGAGCAAACTCTCCTATCAGTTTACAGAGCCCTATTCAGAGCAAAGATCATGATAGCAAATCCTACCAAAGGCAGCCTTGGGAGGTTTCCTCCCCTATCACTTTTTCTTCTTCTTTCAGGGACACAGATGTGTCTAATGAAAGACTGTGCTTCATTGCCCATTACTGACAAGCCTGTGAGCTTGTCATGAGCTAGAGTGACAGCTGATTGGTCACCTCCATTCAACCCTGCTATGAACAACCAGATTAAATTTATATACTCCTTTGCCCTATAGAAGAGTGGCCCAGCATCCAGGGAAAATTGAGGGTAAAGAGGTCACCGCAGCTTTATTTGGGGCTCAAAGCATTTTTTCAATGCTATTTGACATCATCCCAGATACATTTTAAAATCTGGAACAGAAATGAAGAGTTGTAAATTGGTTTAAAGTGCCCAGAGACTTCTGGGTGGAGAGCGTCCGAGTCATTGTCCCTTTGAAATAACCACAGCTATAGCAAGAAATGCAGGCTCCTGAAGCTCCCCATACATGTTTTCTGGCCAGTAAAGCCTACCATTACTTCTGTGGCTTAAATAAATCTCCATGCTGAAATGTTAGGAAAACCCAAAGTCTGGGGATCTTTTGGTTTGCCATTAATCCTTATCCAGTGTCCTTTCTGTTCCCATTCCCCCACCCTGCAGGTCACAGCTTGCTTTGTGTATGCCTTGGGAACATAATCTTGTTTCCTTCAGCATCCCACTGGTGTCATGGAAAATTTGCACAAGTGTACCATCAGCCTACTTCTTAGAGCACATGTGTGTGCACATGTGCACACAAGACTACTCTTTCTCTCTAGAATGCCCTCCTTACTCATGTCCACCTCCAATTCCAACCCATCCATCCTCCAGTGTCTAGTTCAAATTCTGTCTCTTCCATGAATCATTTCCTCAACACCCTGTCCCATATCCCAGCATTCTCTGCCCTCCTGTAGTACTCTTATTGTAATTCTATATATTACCTTATATCACAATTATCACTGTATATGCCTGATCTTCCCTGGTACTCTATATGAGCCTTGGGGAAAGGTCTGTCTCATGCAATTCTGTATCCTTTACAATGACTCTACTCTGAGTCCTTAGAAACAGGGGCTCTTTTTTTTTCTTTCTTTCTTTGTATCTCCAGAACTTTTGTATCTTCCAGGCACACAGGAGGTGCTTAATAAATGCTTGTTGACTTGACTTATCTTCCCCTATTATAATGTAAATTCTTTGAAGACCTAGGCTGCCTTACATATTATGTTTGTATCCCTAGAACATAGCCCAGGGCCGAGCACATAGTCAGGGCTGACCTTGGGTGAATCACTTTTATTTCTTTGGGTTTCATTTCCTCATCCACAAAATGACTTGCTGGACTAGATAATCTCCAAGATCTCTTCTCTTCTTCAATCTATAATTCAATGTTAAGAAAAAGGAATATCTGGGGATGGCTAGTGGTGCAGTGAATAGAGCACCAAGCATGGAGTGAGGAAGACCTGAGTTCAAATTCAACATCAGACACTTAACACTGACTAGCCATGTGACTTTGGACAAGTCACTTAGCCCCAATTGCCCTGCCTTCCTCCATCCAAAAAGAAAAAGAAAAAGGAATCTCAGAGAGGTAACATGATGTGCCCAGAATCATACAACTATGCAGTAGAGTTAGCATTTGAATCTAGGTCTTGTGACTTCGAGACTGGTGCTCTTTTCATTGTACCATTACTTTAGACTAGCTCTTTGAATGCCTCTTTGCAGGTCCCTTGTTTACTAGGAGATACAAGAGAAAATTCTCAAGGACGTCTTGCCTAAGGACAATGCTGATGAAGACAATCAAGGAAAAGTCCCTTGTGGGAATCAGTGCTTTATAGCTGATGGCCTTACAGTCATATTTCCATTTAATTTAGAATTTCTGTAAAGATGCCATTAGAGATTTGGACTCACTGTCAGGAGAACGGACACGTGCAATCTCGAACCCCAGAGGATATGATCCCTGTGATCAATAAAACACATTAAATGAATTGCTTCAGCTTTTTGCTGCCCTCATAAGAAAGTCTTCATTCCTTTGCTTTGTGCAGCACAGGGACTCAGCTGTGGGTCTTAGGGGAGAGGGGTACTGATGTGAAATTGAGGCTGAGAAAGGAGGGAAGCAAGGGGATTAGTTACTAAAAGCCTAAACCAGGCCATTTAATAAGATAAGAAAGGTCTGGAAATACTAGGTTTCCTTCCTGCTCTTTGAGAAGGACAGAGTATGGAGATGACAGTGGAATGGGAGCTTTATATTTGATGCGTGTGAATCAAAGAAAGCAAGTAATTAGATTGTACTCTTCTGGGGAAAGTTTGTGTCACCATTGCTCTCTCAAAGGATCTCTGTGTCCTGTGTGCTTCATTTCTGCATTTCTGGAGATGAGTTGGGAAGGCCAAACAACCAACAGTCTGGATAGAATGGAGAATTGGGTCAGCCCTCACACCACCCAACCCCCATCCTTACAACATCATTGATCAAGTGCAAAAAAAGATGAAGGCTTTAGGAGAAAGGAAATAGTGCCCGAGGGAGGAGTCTGGACATGGTTCCAGGGAGTCCATGGGGATAAGTTGTAAAACCAACAGACAAAGGCTGTATTGACCAAAGATGAAGGAGAAAATTGCATCTGCTGGTTCATTGAAGATAAGAGAAAATTGTAGTCCCCTCCTCCCCTCCTTCTCTCTCTCTCTCTCTCTCTCTCTCTCTCTCTCTCTCTCTCTCTCTCTCTTTCTATCTCTCTCTCTCTTTCTCTCTCTCTCTGTATTTTTTAATTTTAGTTTACGGACTCAAGTCTCTCTCCAGCGTTCAGATGAAAGCTGGCTTGGCAAAATCACTTTGAATATCATGAGCCATGTCAAGAGTTACATGAGCTTACAGGACTCCCCTTCAGGATCTCCAGTTTGCCTGAGCTGGGCTAGTAAAACAATAAGTCTAGCATGAGCCATTTGGAATTGTGGGCAAGGTTACTCTTTTTCCATAGCAGGAACTTCCAAAGAAAGCAGTGAAGTCTTTGATTCACTAGTGTGAATGTTCCAGTTGGCCTGGGGCTTCTAAATGTCCCTCTAAAGGGAAGGCTCAAGACATGGTGTTCATTCAGAAAGGTAAGACCAGAAGTGGGAGAGTGAATTACTTACTACAACTGTATAACTTATTGTTTAATAATCTGAAGAGTATAATATGGGCTCTCTATCCAGGCCCCTATTCTTAGTAAGATGTTTTTACATAGAACTTATAGAACCCTAGAGTGGGAATGAGACTTTAGTGATCAATTAGTCCAACTCCCTCATTTTAGAAGAGGAAACAGACCTGGGAATGGAGGAGAATTACTCAAGGTCACACAGCTAGTTAGGAGTAGCATTGGACCAAGAATAATGGTCTCCTAAAGGCCTAAAGTGGTTGTTCAAAGTCAAATTAGTTCCTGGTAGAGCTGAACCCAGAAACTTGACCTCCTGACTCCCAGTTCAGATTTTTTTTACCACATAAAATAGCTATCTACTGGAATTTGAGGGAACCTCAAAAAAATCTGGTTCAGTCTTTCCATGAGCTCCACTTTTTAAAAAGAGACTTAGCAATGATTTATTTTCCTGATAAGTTGGATAAAAGACATGAGGTTCAAAGTGAAGAACTAAAACTCTATGCCAACATAGATCATGAAGCAAATAACCTGTTAGTTGTAGACACGATATAGGTTTCTTCTGAGACCTATCTCGATGACATTATAATTTAACAGGAATGACCTAGAGGCACATGGTAGGGTAAGCCAATGACAAAGAGCCAATGACAATTGGGAAAATGCTAAAATAGAAAAAAAAACATTTCATCTGGGCTGCCCAGGTCAAGTTTAACAATCTCAATAATCTCAGTTACTGACATGGGGGCAAAACCCCACCATTTGCCTAGATGCCTTCTTTCCTTTAATGTGCCTTATTGTTGACCTTCTGAGGGTTTCCAACTGTTCACTGTCCTGGTTATCTCTTGAGAAGTCCAGTGAAAATAGAAAGCTCAGGAAGAGACTATGGGGGGCAGAGCCAAGATGGCAGCATAGAAACAGGAAAACTCCACAGCTCCCCATCATAACCATCTCAAATATCTATAAAATATGACTCTAAACAAATGTTAGAGCTACAGAACCCACAAAAATACAGAGAAACGAAGCTCCCACTGAAGGCAGCCTGGCAGGCAGGACAGGAAGGGCTCGTTGCAAAGCCCCAGGGCAGCCAGGAAAAGCTGCAGCTGGAGCTTTCAGGAGAGTGCATCATTGGCAACTGTGGGAGTTTCCAGAATTATCAACCCATAAGAAACAATGACAAAGTGAAAGATCAGTGGAACTCAGCTAAATTTTGGAGAGAAATCTGGTCTGGCCCTCTGCCCCAGGGCAAGAAAGAAGTGGAACCAGTGGCCCTGCAGCCACCTCCACGTGGCCACATCAGAGCTCTCTGCCTGCAGATTTCAGGGGGGCCAAGTGATCATTCAGAGGCTAAGTGCTCTTGCCTTAAGCTGCCTGGATCAAGATCATGGTCTTGGGTGGTGGTCCTGAGGTGAGTTTTCAGTGAGCCAAAACTGGTGGGGGTGCAGAGATGACAGCCTCCTAATAGTTCCAGCAGCTGTGAAAATCCCAGCAATTTGGAACAAAGCTCTCCCCTTTAGAAGCAGAGTCCCATAGAGATAAAAAGTAAGTAATTGACTGGCGACATGAGCAGGCAAAGGAAGAAAAGTCAGAACAGCAATCCGACTTTAGATTCCTTTTTGGGGGACAAAAAGGATCAAAGCATGGATCAGGAAGAAGACAACACAGTCAGAACTCCCACACCAAAAGCTTCCAAGAAAAATGTAGACTGGTTACAAACCATAGAGGAGCTTAAGAAGGATTTTGAAAACCAAGTAAAAGAAGTGGAGGAAAATTTGGGAAGAGAAATGCAAATGATGCAAGAAAATCATGAAAAGAGAATCAACAACCTGATGGAAGAGACAGCAACTGGTCTTGTAAACCCTATGAAGATGACCATGAGGGAATTCCTTAGTCAGAAGGAACTGATTCTTAAATGTCAGAAACATATTCTATTTTCCCCACCTTTTTGCTTCTTTTGGGCAAAACTTTCTTTTCATATCAAGTTTAATGTGACTCTGAGGAACTGAAACTTAAAGACAGTGAACAAAAGTTTTGAGGGGAGAAGGATGATTCCAAAGGACATTTTACAAACTACTTACTTACCCACCCAATCAATATCACTCCTGCCTAAGCCATCTGCAAGCCTTCAATCTAGGTTTTCTAATCTGGCTCTGAGACTGCTTAGAAATCAAGGGTATTGATTGACTCTCAGGATTCTCCTCTCTTCTTCTCCCTTTTCCTTCCTTCCTGTCTTCTCCTCTCTTCTCTACTTTCTCTAAAATTCCTTCTAGAAGTAGGCAAAGATGTAATGAGGCGTTGGATTGGAAGACTCTATATCTTTCTTAAGGAATCTCAATAGGTTGAGAGAAAATATAGGGGAAAAAATAGAGGGGGAATGGAGACTATTTCTCCATTTGCAGTGAACCATTGTGGGGAATTTAGTATTGATCCAGGAAAGTTAAGAGTAAGATCATGAAGGGAAACCTTATAAACTTCCACAAATGAGGAGCTAAGTATTAGAAGCCATTTAAAGGGTGTTATCAAATAGCTGCCTGAGTGACAAAGAAGACAGGTTGTTCATGAGTCAATAGTGAGCCATAACTGGCAAATAGTCTACCTGTTCTGTTGATATCCTGTGGTGTCAGATAAGATTTATAGTACCCCTGTATTGAACGTGTGGGAATACATAGGCAGAAGTTGGAAGGATGGACAGGCATAGATAAATTATGATTGGCATTACTAGAGGATATACCAACATCAATGAGATCACAAATCTCTTTGGTGAATAGGAATACTACATTAAAAGGGTGTATTTCAAATACCTCTTTTCAGGCACTATGACTCTTTTTTTTATCCCAATTAATTAATTAGTTAAGACTTTATCTCTCCCTCTTACTGTCCCCTGAGGTGAACAATGAAAAAAAGGGAGAAATAAAACCCTCGTAACACATATAGATAGTCCAGCAAAACAAATTTCCACTTTGACTATGTCCAAAAATGTGTGCTTCATTCTTCAAGTCCACCAGTTCTCTGGCATGTTTTAGTTTTATAAAACCAAAGGCACCTGTTAGCACAGTGGATAGAGCACAGAACCTGGAATTAGGTAGACCTCGGTCTGAAAATGGTCTCAGACATTTACTAGTTGTGTATTGCTGGAAAAGTCACTGAACCTCTGTTTCCTTCAGTTTCCTTAACAGTAAAATGATGACGTTATTGGTCCTCTTCTAGAATGAAGGACAAGCAACAAAATGGGGATAATAATAGCACCTAATTCACAGGGTTGTTGGGAGGATTAGAGGTGAAAAAAAAACACTTAGAACTATGCCTGGTACAGAGTGGGCACTTAGTAAATGCTTATTCCCTTCTTTCTCTATCTTCTTTATCATCGTAATCATCAAAACTTTCTGTCATATTCCTCTTTCTTCTTCTTCTTCTTCTTCTTCTTCTTCTTCTTCTTCTCTTTCTTCTCTTCCTCCTCCTCCTCATCCTTCTTCTTCTTTTCCTTCTTCTTCTCCTCCTCCTCCTCCTCCTCCTTCTTCTTCTTCTTCTTCTTCTTCTTCTCCTTCTTCTTCTTCTCCTTCTCCTTCTTCTTCTTCTTCTTCTTCTTTTTTTCTTCTTCTTCTTCTTCTCCTTCTTCTTCTTCTTCTTCTTCTTCTTCTCCTTCTTCTGCTTCTTCTCCTTCTTCTCCTTCTTCTTCTTCTTCTTCTCCTTCTTCTTCTTCTTCTTCTTCTTCTTCTTCTTCTTCTTCTTCTTCTTCTTCTTCCTTATAACACAATAATATTCCATTATATTCATATAACACAATTTGTTTACCCATTCTCCTTTAGGTAGCCACTCTCACAACTTCCAATCTGGAGATACTATGAAAAGAGCTACTTTAAATATTTTTGGTACATATACATCCTTTTCCTTTTCTTTTGGTCTATTTGGAGCACATGACTAGTAATACTAAAAGGGTATATACTTTTTCAGATATAGTTCCCAAATGCTTTCCAGAATGGCTGGACCAATTCAAAGCTCTACCAGCAATGACATAATATAGGCCCTATGATTCTTCATGATTTCTTTGGAGAGAGGATTGGTAGACTAAGTTAGAGCATACGGTAAGTATGGTATAAAGGAAAGAACTTTGTTGTTGTTTGGTTGTTTCAGTCATACCTAACTCTTCATAACCTCATTTGGGGTTTCCTTGGCAAAGACACTGGGGTGGTTTGCCATTTCCTTTCCCAGATCCTTTTATAGATCAGTATACTAAGGTAAACAGGGTTAAGTGACTTGCCCAAGGTCACACAAGTACTAAGTGTTTGAAATCAGATTTGAATTCATAAAGATGAGTCCTCTTGGATTCAGGCCCAGAGTATGCACTATGAAGCCACCTAGATGCCTAGGGAAAGAGCACCTGATCTAGAATCAGAGGGCATTAGCTTAATTCTACCTGCTACTTAATACCTGTATAAATTTGACCACAGCACTTAACCTCTTAGTGCCTCAGTTTTCTTATCTACACAATGGGAGAATTGAACTAAATGGCCTCTAAGATCTCTTTCAGCTCAAAATGTATGACCCAGTGATCCAATATATATTAAGAGCCCAAGAAGTACCTGATGGAAAATACAGGAATATCAAAGTGGTTATGTTTCGGCTTGTGGACTGTGGTGAATATTTTCAGCTCTTTTTCTATTCTCAGTCTCAGCCCCAAGGGCAAGTTCTTCCTTCCCTCAGTTTACCCAGACTAGAATAGGTTTCTGAAGTTCACCCTTAGATTTATATCCCTTGTATACTATGAAGATCAATGAAGATCTAAGGGGACAATTAGAGAATTCAAACTGTCTGATCTTTTGACATCAAATGAATAATTTCTGTCAGGGGCATGGGGCTAGTTTAAGACTTTGACATATCTCATGCCAATCTGGCGAAAACTTTTGAATGAGGAAATGTATAAAGAGTCAATTTCATGAGTCACTTGCTCTGATCTAGGGGTAAAATATTTGATAAGAGAATGAAGAGGCTTTGATAATTGAAGTCCAACGTACTTAGCCATGCAAAGCATGCCTCTGTGATGGGGAAATGGGAAGTAGTCTCAGACAGTATTAAGTCATTTATTTTTGTTTGATGTCTCCATCAAGAATCTATGAAGAAAGAAACATGATGTTTGTGGTGAGACACTAAGGGAAATGGTGCCAATAACTCAGCGCTCGCAGGACAGGTTTTGTGGATGTGAAAACCCAGAGAGACATATGCAGCCCTTGTATGCTATGATGGACTAGAAAATAAAGGGTAGGAGGCATTGCTCTAATCCTTGTGAAAAGCACAGTCCTTAGACTGTGGGACAATAAGTATCTACCCAAACTTACATATATTTATATACATATATATGAGCATGCAGCCAGCCAGCCATATATTTGGATTTATATATACATAATCACTATTTTTTATACATAATCACTATTGAAGAAGACACCTTGAAAAGAAGTTGAAATTTTCAGAGATAGCCCACTGTAGATAGAAAAAATATTTGTGTACCAGTTTTATATCTGAGGTTGAATTAGAAATTAGTCTTGAAAAGATGTAGGGGCAAAAGTCACAATTCATGACATCTTCATTCCTGTCTCTGTCTAAGGTTTTAATCTCAAGAATGACCTGCACCTTAGTCTATTATAGAGTATTATTATAATAGTCTATATAAAAAGTGAGCCATAAAGGCATAAATCCTTTATTAATGAGAGATGACCCCAGGCCAATGGTGGCCTTCAACATTGGATTCAAAGGACAGACTCAGATGCTTTCTCCTTGAGGAACCATGGGACTTCCTATTCATGTGACCATGGGATAATGAATAAAAATACAATTATTTCATCTTCACTAGGTGCCAAACACAATGCTAAATGCTGGGAATGCAAATAGGAAAAAAACATTAAAGTCTACTCTTAAAGAGCTCAAATTCTGAATGGGAAAGACAGCAGACATAAAATGAATTAACCTGCAGGGTACATGGAAAGACCCAGGGGTCCTTAGAGCTCACCAGCACATTAGTTGACAATGCCCAATAGTCTCGAGCTTATCAACAGGGCAGAGGTAAAATCTAGCAGTCTTCTATCTCACCAGAAGCCTTGAAGTTGGGGGTTCTAGTTCATCCAAGTGGTATGAACAGCAGCCTCTTTCTACTTGGCTGCCCAGTTGAGTCTGGAAGGTTTGGCAAAGGGAAAGAAAATTAAAAAGCCACTCTAACTAGGGTTCTTCCTACTGGACAGCTTGAATGAGGTCTGGACAGTCTGGCTTTTTTTCTCATATGAGTGAAGGAAAGGCAAGGGAGTAAGGCTACCTGTATGTTAATCAGGGGAAGGGGTAATCACTTAACTTACCTGAGTTGAGCATCAATTTCTTTAATCTGTTAATCAACCAATCAACCAGTAAGAATTTTAGTGCTTGCTGCAGGTCCAGAACATGTCTAGGTACTGAGAATACAGATACAAAAGTAGGCTCCCTCAGGGAGTTTGTGTTCTACCAAAAGTACACATTAATGCACTGTGCTACCATTTGTATGGGTGAGTTAATTTCAGTTTGGAACTAAAGATCAGGAGAGAGAAGAGGGCTGGTTAGGTACAATGGGGGATTCACCCAAATAGGTATCACTTTAGATTTCTGGGAGCTGATGAGTTCATAGAGAAAGAGGGAATAGAATGAGAAGGCACAGTGGTCTGGGATATACCCAAAAATGCTAGTTTCAATACCTGCCACTCAGTGCTGTTGGGGGAAAGCATTTTGTACGCCTTAAAGTACTACATAAATGTTAGTTGAAGTCTTAGCAGCAGCAGAAGCAGTAAAAGAAACTACACTCCTCAGTTGCCAAGAAAAGGTTTGCCACTAGATGCCAAGCTTTTGATGCCTTTTTGATCCTCTGGGTGAAGGAGTCATAAAAATAAAATAAAGATAAAATGAAGAACATACATATCCTTTCAAAACATATGAGATTTGGAAGCAGAATAACTTGGGGAGCAAATTCAAATTTTGATCTCTCAAAATCACCTCCCTCCCTGCTCTGGATTGCAAATCCTGTCATAGGATATATCACAGGAATCATTTTCATATGGTCATGGATGTGCTGGTAAATGTTTAATAACAAGCTCTCTAGAAAAGTAAATGTACACAGGACACACTTTGGAGCTGAATCTGCTTCATGAACATTTTCTCTATCACTTTCTTAAGTCTAAACAATCAATAAAAAACAATAAATCAAGACCTGATTTATAGTTTGTCAGTTTTTGAGATGTAAAAATTCACAATGAAAATTTAACAATCAGCCCTCAGGACCAGTTTGAAATGGCTCCAGCATTTTTTTTTTGCATATAGTCCAACCCTCAAATTGGGATAAATCAAGTCAATAAGCATTTATTAGGTATCTACTATATGCCAAGAACCAGTTTAAATGATAGGGATATAGAAAAAAAAATTAGTCCCAGCTCCTGAAGTTCACACTCTTAAGAGGAGTCAACATGAAAACTGTACAAACAAGATATGGACAGGATAAGCTGGAAATAAATTCAAAAGGAAGGCACTAGCTTTAAGGGAGATTAGGGAAGAATTATTGCAGAATGTGGGATTGTAGCTGAGATTTGAGGGAAGTCAGGAAAAGGCTGAGGTGGGAGAGAATTCCAGGCTTGAGAAACAGTTAGTAAAAGTTTATGTGGTTGCTATTTGTCCTTCATTCTTGAAGAGAACCATGGTATGAGGAAGTTGATGCCCTGACTTCCAAGTGAATTGGATTTAAGTGAAGCAAGGCTGTGCAAAGGCACCAACCTCCCTCTCTCTTCAAGAGCTAGCCAGGTCCAGTGGCAAGATGGAGATCAGGACAACTGGACATGGCCCTGGATGCAGTGGGAGATATTGGCTTTGGTCTCAGTTTGACTGAGGCAACTTCCACTTAGTGATTAAGGTAAGAAATGAGGCAATGACCTATTTTACCTAGTTAAAAAAAATCAATCTGGGAGGGGAAGATCTTCAGGGTTTCTGGATAAAACGGGAATAATTGCTATTTATATTCTCTGAGCTATCAGAACCCAGTGACTACATGAGGCTTGACTTTCCTTGATTGAAAGTGTAAGTAGCCCGGAGATGGAGGGTCTTGTCTGGAACAAGACCAGAAAGAACAAGGAGCTATTGGGAGTAAAGCATAAGAGAATGGAAAAGACAAGAAGGGACACATGTAAAAGGGAAACTTTTTATGAGGTTTCATAAGGATACTTGATGTTTTTTCAAATCAAAATTTGAAAATTAAAAAAATCATAATTATTTTCAGGATGGTAATAGCAATGAGCAGTCATAGGATAGACTCCCTGTCCCTCAACATTCGTAGAATGCTAGTGCATGAAAGAAACTTGGAGATCATCTAGTATGATCCCTGCTAGAATGGATGATCTCCTCTACAACATTCCTAACACATCATCATCTCCCCAACAGAAATTTTTCAGAGGAAGTACATTTCACTTATTTGAAGCTGCCCTTCCCTCTTCTAATTAAGGCATCATTTGGATTTATGGTCTTAGCCTTATAGATTCATATTTTTGTTCTTTTTGTTGGGTCATTTTTCAGTTATGCAATTCTTTGTGACCCCTTTAGGGGTTTTCTTGGCAAAGATACTAGAAAAGCTTCCCATTTCTTTCTCCAACTCATTTTACAGATGAGGGTTAAATGACTTGCCCAATGTCACACAGCTAGTAAATGCCTGAGGCCAGATTTGAATTCAGGAAGACAAGTCTTCTTGATTCCAAGTCCAATGCTCTATCCACTGTGCCACCTAGCTACCAATTGATTCATGAGTAATAATCAAATATCTCATCCATTCAATATCTGGGCCATTGATTTTTATTTTATTTTAGCAGATGTTTAAGCAATCCTTCATTTAAAAACAATTGATGTCATTTGTTTTTACATTACTTTCATTTTAAATATATTCCTACCTCCAGCCATATTCTTTATTCAAAAGGATAAAAAGACAAGAAGGAGAACTGAAAGAGGAGGAGGAAGAGGGGAGGAGGAGGAGGAGGAGGAGGAGGAGAAGGAGGAGGAGGAGGAGGAGAAGAAGAAGAAGAAGAAGAAGAAGAAGAAGAAGGAGGAGGAGGAGGAGGAGGAGGAGGAGAAGAAGAAGAAGAAGAAGAAGAAGAAGAAGAAGAAGGAAAAGAAGAAGAAAAATCAGTAAAACTTCATATAAACCAAGTCTGAAATATATGTGATGTTCCCCACTCCTAATGTCCTACATCTACAAAGAAAGGAAGGAAATACATTTTCTCACCTCTTTTTTCAGAACCAAGTCAGAAATTATAATGCTGCCCCAATCACGTTTCCTTTCTTGTTGTAATTGTTCCTTCTATTTGCAGTATTAAGAGGGGGAGGGGACTCTGGGTTCTTCAAGGTGATAGCTATAGTTAGTTAGATCCAGGGAAAGGGGTCACTTTAAGTTCATCAGTAGCCCCTATTTCATTATTCAAAGTCTAGACTGACAAGGTTTGGAGAGGCATATCACCAAGAAGTGGTAGATCAGATGAGAATTTATTTTTGTTTTTGTTTTTATTAATAGAGACTCACAAAAACTGTCACTTACTCTGCAGTCTGTTTCATAAAATGAAGTGCCCAAACTTGTTAAACCATGGATCATCCACACATCCTGGGTCATTGCTAGTCTTCTTGACTTTTGCCTTGCTACTGACTCTTGCAACTCTCTCTCATTGTAGTTCAATTCATGAATGAACCCCATGATGGCATTGGTCTTCTTCAATGATAAAGGACAAACAACAGTAATGACGCCTTGTACTTACATGTTGTTTCTGTATCTCATAGTACTTACACATGCATTATCCTATTTAATACTTCCATCATCTTTTGGTGGTAAGTTGATGCCAAAGTATTATTCTCATTTGCAAAATGTAGCTCCTGTACTAAAACCCTAAACAGTCAACCAATGAACATTCATTCAACACCTACTATGTACCAAGCACTGTGATAAGCACTGGGGATACAAAGACAAAAAACAATTGAAAATGAAAGTCTCTGCCCTCAAGGAGTTTACATTCTATCAGAAGAGACAACATACATGTGTGCATGTATGTTTACACATATACACATAAATACACCTATATGTGTCTCACATATGTGTATTTTGTGTGTATATGTGTGGTTACATATATGCATATGCATATATTTACGTTCAGGTACATATATACATATATATATTCACATATACATGCCATGCATATCATTCATATCACCAGGAAAACAAAATTAAGATGGAGAAAATATAGATTGAATTTGAAGAAATCTTTGCTCTTGACAAGACTCTTTTATTCAAAAAGTCTGTATTCCAAAGGAAGGGGGTAGAATTCCCTAGGTCTGAAAGCAGGCCTATTGGCTGATAATCTGCCAGAAAATTCAGGTCTCTCAAGGAAGAATGCTCCATTCCTAGGGAAGATAAACAAACAGAATTTTACAACCCCTTGTTTCTAGAATGCCTGATTCTTACTGGCCCCCTCCCCTTCACTCCCCCAGAGTATAATCCTAGCTGTACTAATTTGATGCAAACCTCATTTAGCCATAATTGCTGTGTAGCATAGTGCTTGAGAAGGTTGCTTGAATATGCACCAAGAAGTAATTCAGATCCTCACCAATGTTCCCTTTTGGATGGAGAAAATCACTAGTTGGCTACCCCATGCTGAGCAGGGTCCATGAGCTAAAATTAGGGCTATTGTTGCCAATAGGAGAAGCCACCCATTCCCTCGGCAGCCATTCGCTTTCATCCATCTGACAATGCCACTGGACTAATTTTGTTTTTGGCACATTTAAGAGGCAAGAAGTGGCACAGGGGAATCTACCAAGGTAGCAATTGCCTAGGTAATCATCCTAATGTCTTCATCCTGAGTGCATTTGTATGAGTGAGTTAATTAGGTAAGTTAATTTTCACAAATGGCAGAAAAATCTGCATTTTCTGGTGATGCTTCCATGTGCCAACATGCCTGGCTCAAGGTTCCCAGTGAAGATAGCTTGTCATCCTGCATCCCTTACACAAGCCCACTTTGGATTCCAGGAGGACCACATCTGCCAGGGTGACAGCTGTGCCAAGAGGTCCAAACTTTTCTAACTTGTCTCCCTTCATCTCCCTCCATCCCATCAACAATTCTCCATTTAATAGAGGCCTATGAATGGGGAATTCAGTTCCATCTCCAGCAGCTAAATTGAATGATGAACACTAGTCTCTTTTTCTCATTCCAAACATCTGTCTGCCCAGCAGTCTCAGCTTATGATCCTTAGGAACAAAGGAAGAAGAGGAAGGAGGTAGGCTGAGAATTTAATTAGGTTGGAAGGCTGTTGGGCTCTAACCAAAGTCTTTCTTTGTCCTTGATACTCCAGGCTACTCTCAAAGCAATGATTTCCCCCTTGGGGCATTTGAACCCAGGACAGTGGGAGCTGAAGAAGATAATGGTATTTATACTACTAACTATGCAAGTCAGTTAACAAGTTTTTATTAAGTACTTGCTACATCCTAGCAGGGGTGGAGAACCTAAGGCCTGGAAGCCGCCTGAGGCCTTCTAGGTCCTTGGGTGTGGCTTTTTGAATGAGTCCAAGTTTTACAGATTTACAAATTTACAGATTTACACATTTCTTCTGGCTGCCCAAGTGCTTTGCTCATTTGTAAAATGCAATGCTGTTTTATGTGGTGCAATGGAGAGAGTGTCAGGCCTGATGTCACCAAGACTCATCTTCCTGAGTTCAAATCTGGCCACAGACACTTCCTGGTTGTGTCACCCTGAACAAGTCACTTCATTCATTTTGCCTCAGTTTCCTCATCTGTCCAATGAGCTGGAGAAGGAAATGGTAAAAGCCATTCTTTGCAGAGAAAACCCCAAGTGGGGTCTTGAAGGATCAGAGACACCTGAAATGACGGAACAACAAATGCAGTTATCAAAACCCAGCAAGGGCATCCAGTGAATATTCTTGTCCCCACTTTACAGATGTGGTAATTGAGACTAAGGGAGATTTAAATGGCTTGACAAGTCCTACTTTACTCATGCCCAATCCCACTCCAGTATCCCCTAGGTCAGTGGTTCTCAACCTTCCAAATGCCTCCATCCTTTAATATGTGGGTGTATCTGCATGTGGGCGGACTATCCTGGAGACAGGTAGAGGAGCAGTGTCTTGGCTAAGACCACCGAAAATAGGTGTTTTCTGATGGTCTTAGGCAACCCCTGTGAAAGGGTGGTTTGACCCCCAAAGAGATCGTGACCCTCAGGTTGAGAACCACTGCCCTAGATCCTTCTAGATCCTTCTAATTGTCGTGATAAAAGTAGGAACAGAAAAAGGAGAGAGGTATGAGAAAGATTTTTTTTTTTGCTTTTTGGAGGGGGGAAGGTAGAGCAATTGGAGTTAAGTGACTTGCCCAAGGTCACATGGCTTGTAACTGTTAAGTATCTGAGGCCGGATTTGAACTCGGGTCCTCCTAACTCTGGGGCTGGTGTTCTATTCACTGTGCCACCTAGCCACCCCAAGAAACATTTTTGAAACCTTAAATATTATCTAGATGGGTCCCACCCATAAGACTGCTTACCAGGTAAGCTACAATGTGTATATGATACATGTACACACTTGCATCTGCTCCAGAGAGTTATTATGAGGTGTAGGCACATGTGGGAGTATGAAGCCAGATTGTGACAAAACTATCTTTGCTCTCCAGGAGAAAATATGTTTGCCTCATAAGGAAGAAAGTAAGAGGGAAAAAGTTAGGTGGAGAAGCAGAGTTGAGGGGGTGGTGCATAGGGTGTTGGGTACCATGCCAGGCTCATTCCAAACTGTGAGTGAAACACTCAACAAATTTAGCTGTAACTCAGCACTGAGGGAAGAGAGAGGAGGGAGAGGGAGAAGGGAAGAGGGAGAAGGAAAGAGGAGATGGAGCTGGGGAAGGGCTTGGGGAAGGGTGAGGGTCTCAGCACAAACCATGGAAGACACTGGAAAGCTAGATGCCCCTGATCTCATAATCCCTTCCATGTATTCATCATATGGTACTTTCTGTATAGGAATGGGCAATAGGGAGGCCTTGACAGTCTTTCACAGATAATGCTGAACATGGACAAGACTGAACTTGGAAGAACTCTCTGAGTCTCTCACACCAATTTTTAGTGATGGTTCATTCATTTTTCAGTCATGTCCATATCTTTTTGATTCCATTTGAGATTTTCTTAGCAAAGAAACTGGCATGGTTTCCATTTCCTTCTCCATTTCATTTTATAGGTGAAGAAACTGAGGTAAACAGGGTTAAGTGACCTGATCAGGGTCATACAGCTAGTAAATATCTGAGGCTAGATATAAACTGAGTCTTCCTGACTCCAGGCCTGACACTTTATTTACCACCCCACCTAGCTGCCCTGTTTTTAGTGATACTCATTGCTAAGAAGTTCCTTTTCACTTCTCCCCTATGTTGGGGTGGATTTTTCCTTTGCTTTAGTGTAGAAAGGAGGATGGGAGAGAAAATCCAGTAATAATTAGAGCCAACAGGTAAGTGTCTGGAATGGCAGACCACCTTGCCTTATTTTGATTTTCAGAGCCTAAAAGAAGAGGGCTTGATGCACACATAAAGTAACAGATGCCACCTGCCTGACGTGCAAGGATGCTGTGCTCTGAGGTGCTGCCTTAGGACACATCAGAGGACAAAAGGGAAGCTGGCAGAGGGTTCGGGAGCCAGATGTAGCTTGTTCAACACAGCTTTCCCCAACACTTGCGTGTGCTGTGGTGTGTTGAAAATAGTAAGTTCACAGAACTCAAGCCTCCCACACTTCAGTTTCTCCTACATTTCTCTCTTCTCCCAAGCTCCTGGCGAAAGCAACTCTCCCCCCCCCCCCAAAAGATTATGTTTCTAAGCTGCCTAGAAACACACATTCTTCATCATGAGATGCAATGGGCCAGGACAAACTCCAAAAAGATAGGCCAAACATACCAAAGGAAAACTTAGATTTGCTCTTTTCAAATAATTTCCTGAGAGAAATACCACTGGAATTGGAAACCTCCCCTTGATACCTCCCTTTAATCATCCAAATGGTTTTCCTTTGGATTTTTCATATGTTGGGAATCCGAGTATACAAATGAATCTTATATTGGGGTCCAACAAAATAGAATTGGTATCACACAAAGCCAGTCCAGAGTGTCACTTAAAACTGTGTGATTTGAGGGGGATGAAATGATCTCCTACCTCAAAACTTTCCTCTCGTTTGTACCTGAAGTTCAACCATGAGAGACGTTGGATTTTTTGAGCTAAGAATTTCCCTGTCCCTGGGGTCTTGTCTTTTTAGTACTTCTACAAGTGGCAGCTAACCTCTTTAAATTACTAATAACGTAGTATGAATTTTGTGCCCCAGCACTTAATTTTTTTGGTACCAGTCAGGCAGTGCCTCCAGAGTACCTAGAGTAAGCCAAAAAGGTATAGGAGGGCACTAAAGATTCCAGTATTGTCTTTATATTCCCAGTGCATAGCACAGTACTTGGCACATCACAGGTATTTAATTAATGGTCACTGATTAAAGACCCATTTTGCTTATTTCATAAACTTGTATCCCAGTGACTCTGTCTGTTCTTAATTTCCTATTCTTACAGAAACATCATTCTGCTCCCTTTGTCTTTTTTTTTTTGGAAGGGGGAAGGCAAGGCAATTTGGGGTTAAGTGACTTGCCCAAGGTCACACAGTTAGTGTTAAGTGTCAGGCCAAATTTGAACTCAGATCCTCCTGACTCCAGGGCCAGTTCTCTATTCACTGTGCCACCTGGCTGCCCATTTCTGCTCCAATTGAAAGTATAAGGCAAGTGGAGTAAACAAGTAAGACCTACCAACAATATTTTTTGCCACTTGCCCCTGTGGGTTGGAAGTCAATATTCAGATCCATGTGGATCTTGCAAAATTTTAAGTTGACTTTGCTTTTTGTTTTTAATTTTTCTGGATGAGACTGAAAACAGGGGAAACTGAAAAATGGACCACTCATTTGCTATCTCCATTCACCCATTAATAATTCCATTTTTTATGCCTCTGGTTGATTGTCTCTCAAAGCCTGGATCTCTAGGATGATTGCTCTAGCCTTAATCTTCCCCTCCCCAGTAGTCCCAGATTCTTACTTTCAGACAAAGAGTAGGGACTTGGTCTTGTAGAAATGTTGGGGAGCCAATGCTAGTGCTAGGGGATGGCAGCATTGATTAAAATCACAATCTCCCAATAAGATTAATCCACGAAGGGGAGATTTCATTGGGAGAGAGAGGGACCATTTGGGAATCCATTGCAGTAGTCTAGACATGAAGTGCAATGAACCCTTCTCCTGATTTTGTTTCAGGAGAAGAGGACAAAGAGAAAATATGTTGCTAATAAGTTCACAGATGCCCATCAATGAAGGTTTTCCAAGAAAAATATATTTCTTCCCATAATTGGCTCTGTCCTATATCAGAGTTTTGCTGTCCCTACCCTACAGCCATGAATTCTGTGCAAGATGCCCTGGGAGTATTCTCAGGGAGAAGTGCAGAGAGATGACATGACAGTTGTGTGTGGTTTAGTAGCATTTTCCAGAAAGGGTAGTTCCCAAGGGGTAGCCTAGATAAACTAAGGTTTGAGTGAAAGATAAGAACTGCAGTTAAAATTGGGAAGAGGAGCAGGAGAGAAATGATTGATTCTTACTCCTAGGACCTCTCCATCAAGCTAAGAGGCTAAAGTGCTTCCTCGCAGTCAGCCTCCTTTTTCCCTTCCTCTGCTCAAAGTGCTGCTTAGTAGTCCCCAACCTCTCAACTCCCCAAACGTTCTGTTAATTCCGCCACAAAGTAAACCCGGAGAGCTTTGGTCTGGATCTGGATTTCTGTTGTTTGGTTTGGTTTCTTTTTTTGCCATTTTTCCCCCAAGGCCAATACCAGGTGGCTTTTCTACCTTATGTGAACATTGATTTAGCCAAGGAGCCACAGAGTCTATGTTGGGACTAGATGGAAGAAATCTCTTTTCCCTTCCCTTTAATGATTTGGATCTTTCCTCATTGTGAAAGAGGGTGACATGAAAGGATTTTAGAGGGGCAGGGAGGGCATCACTCACTTCTAAATTCTACCTCTTCTGCCTATAATGAGAATGTTCAGGGAGGTTGAGCTATGGGAGCAGTTTCTACCAATAGCTTTGCTTATTTGTTCATTTACGTTCATTCTTCTCCAATGGTCCTAATGAGGACTTCAGCCTTTCTCTCCCACTCTGAGTCAGACAGTGGGCCACAGGTGAAAGCAAAGAGACCTTTAGCTTCTTCACAGCTATACCTAAACTGGTCCTTGGAGTGATCACGCTGACAGGAGAGGGAGATGGAGGAAAGGAAATGAAATATTGATGTAGCAGAGCCAGACACCCGGGGGATGGGTCTCTGATGTTCCTGTGAGCTTTATTTGCATGCCTCTCCATTTATTTTCCCTTGTGTTATATTTGTCCTTGTGGGAGCCTTGTGTGCTAGGGTGTGCAGTAAACTGCCTATGGAATTAGGTACAGAAAACACTGAAGGTAGGGATGATGTTATTTGTTCCTAAGACCTACTAAAAGTCCATTCTTGATAAAACCCTCTGAGCCCTTTTCTATTCTTTTGGGCCTTCTTCAAGGTCTTGGGACACTGGCAATCAGAGATCATCGGTACCTAATATCTCCTGTCCCTAGGCACTTTGATGTGTGAGCTTCAGCCCTCAAGCTGTGAGAGTGTGACAGTATGTTTACTGCTAGAGGTTCTTATTCAAAAAGAGAAAAGAGAGGCTACATCAGTATAAAACAAACACACCCACTCAGCAAATGGTAAGAGATCAAGAGATAAATATGCTGAGGGAATATTAACAACTACATAATAGGTTTCTTGATTCTAGATGTCCTGTGGAAGAGATGTTCAGGGTACTAGGTGGTACAATGTATAGAGCACTGGAAATGGAGTCTGGAAGATCCGAGTTCAAATCCAGCCTTAGACACTAGTTTTGTGACAATTGGCAAGTCACTTAACCTCTATTTGCCTCAGTTCCTCCCTCCATAAAATAAGAATAATAATAGCGCTTACTTTCCTGGGTTGTTGTGAGGATGAGATGACATATTTGTAAAGTGTTCTACCTATCAAAGTGCCTAGCACAGTGTAAGAACTTATTAAATTCTTCATTTCTTCCTCTTTCCCTCCCTTCTTCCCTCTCTCCTTTCCTTTTCTTCCTCCCTCCCTCCTTCCCTTCTTGCTTCCTCTTTTCCTCCCTCCCTCCTTCTGTCCCTCCTTTTTCCTTCCTTCCTTCCTTCCTTCCTTCCTTCCTTCCTTCCTTCCTTCCTTCCTTCCTTCCTTCCTTCCTTCCTTCCTTCCTCCCTCCCTTACCTCCCTTCCTCCCTTCCTTCCTCCCTCTGATTATTCTCCACCCTGACCCTGTGGCATACTCTTTCTCAATACCTTCACTTCCCTTATCTGTTAATAATTGGTTAAGAAAACACTAACAAACAAAAGACAGTTGCAAAGCTTAGGCCTGAGGCAATGTTGCTCTCTGTGCACTGAGAAGAGGCTGGTTTTCACTCCACAGAGCACCTTGGGAGTTCTTCTAAGTCTGCATGTGTTGAGCACAGAAATAGCTCATGTTGCCTGTTTGAATCCAAAACTGCTTTAAGGTGAGAAATGTATTTCCTTTCCATTCATGTTATGTTTTCCTCTCCTGTAAGTAATATCAGAAGATTAGGGAATTATTATCCTTGACCAGGTGTTTATTGTCTTCAATATGTCAGGTGTTGTGTTAGATGCTTTGTGAAATAAAGACAAAAATGACAGCCCCTGCCCTCAATGAGATAACATTAATAAAAATAGTAATAGCTTGCCTTCATATAGTGCTTTAAGGTTTGCAAATAATACTTCATGTTATCCTTACAGCAATCCTGGAAGGTAGGTGCTATTAATATTCCCACTTTCAGATGAGGAAAATAGCACAGATGAGGTTAAATGACTAGCCCAGGGTCACACAGCCAGTAAATCCTGAGGCTGGATTTGAACTCAGGTCCTCTTGACTTTTAAGTCTAAATGCTCTACATATCCTGCCACTTAGCTGTCTCTAATATGAGTGGAGAGGCAGGATATGTACATATACAGGTACATGAAAAATAACTACAAAGTATTTATTATCCTATCCCAGGGGGATTTAGTACCTCATTCCAAGGGCAAGCGGCACATATAACTTGGGGGAATCAGAAAAAACCTCATGTAAGAGGCTGCATTTGAGTTGAGTTTAGAGGGAAAGTAGCAACTCTAGGAAGCAGATTAGGGGGAAGGCAGTGCATTACATATCTGGGGAATAATCCATGAAATGTAAGGCAGACAGGAGAATGTTCTATCTAAGGATCAGCAAGAATGACAATATGAGTAGACTACCAAATTGAAAGGAGTAATGTGTAATAAGTCTAGAAAGATAAGTCAGAACCATTTTGTAAAGTGTTTTCAATGCCTAACAGTGGTAATCCAGCAAATAGAGAGTCAGAACTTGAATCAGGAAGTCCTGAGTTCAAATCTGGCCTTCGACACTAGCTGTATACACTTGAACAAGTTGCTTATCCTCTGTTTCCCTCAATTTCGTCATCTGTACAATGGGGATGATAATAGTATTTACCTCCCAGGGTTGTTGTGAAGATCAGATGATATATTAACTATAAAGTATTTAGAGCAGTAAGTGCTATATTTAAGGTTAACTACTATTATTTGCATTTGGTCCTAGAGAAAAGAGAATGACCGGAATTTACTGAGTAGGGGAATGACATGGTCACACCTGCACTTTAGGAATATCCCTCCGGTAGCTTCATGGAGGATGGAGATAAGAGGGGAGATATTGAGTCAGGGAGGCCACAAAGAGACCACTGTAATAATACAAAGGAAAAAGAAATGGAGAACTGAACCAGGCTAGCAACCGGGAGTGGAGAGTATTACAGGTGGTTATCCCAGGTACTTCTGTCTGCAATTGCAGGGCACTCAGTCTGTTTGAGGAGCACCGGTCCCAGTATTATACCTGCCAACTGTCCAACGTGTGATTGCTTTCAGGAGAAGCTGCTTAGGAGCAATAGAATTAGCAGGAGGTGGTCAAGCTTTATGAAGGTAGCACTTCAGTGTAGTGATGTTAGCCTATGTCCCCTGGGGGTTCTCACCTTTGGTCTTTGAATAGAAATGTATGCATTTGCTCGTGGATCCCCTAGGAGAGGTGAGCAGATGTGCAAGGGTCACCTACCAGCTTGTCTTCATGGGTTTGTGGCTACATAGCTTTCTTGTTTCTAAGCACGGGCATCTCTTTTAACAGAGGCATAAAATATATAGTCAACAACAATCCCTAGTAGGGCTCAAGCCAGATTAAAAGGTATTTGGGAAATATATAAGAAAATAAACTTACAACAAAACATAGATAATGTGAGTTTGTGGTTTTCTAAGGCAACATGCAGACCAAAATGATCTTTCTACTTTGAGCCAGTGACACTGGCTGCTGACAGTGCCACACACGAGATGCTCCATATCTTGATTCTGGCAATTTTCTCTGTCTGTCCCTCGTAACTGGCAAGCTCTCCCTCCTGCTGCGTGACTCCCTAACTGAGATCTTACCTCTACAAAAAAACCTTCCCTGACCCCTTTTAAATCTAGTGCTGCCCCTCTTTTAGCTATTTTTCTCCCCCCCCCCTATAGTTTGCTTTGTATATATATTTGTTTGCATGTTGTCTCCCCTATTCAATTGTAAGCTCCTTGAGGGTAGGAACTGGCTATTGTCACCTTTTGTATCCCTGGTGCTTAGCATAGTGCCTGGTTCATAGTAAGTTATTAATAAAAGTTTTCTGGATTGAATGAATTCAGTTTGACCCACCGCCTAGCCCTAACACCATGAGAAATACACCAAGATGAGCCGTCCCAGATTTGGCCTCAGGCTTCCTATCTCGTTATGCCAGTGGAGTCCACTCCAAGGAACGGTCCCATTGGGGGAGCTATTATAATAACATCAGAGACAATGCCAGCAACAACAACAAAAGTTAGCATTTATATCTATAGTGGAATAAGAAGCATTGGGTTGGAATCAGAGAAATCTGAGTTCCAATACAGCTTTAGTTACTTACTAGACATATGACTCTGGGCAAGTCACTTAACTGCTTTCTGCCTTGGTTTCCTCATATATAAAATGGAGATAATAATATAATAATAATAGCACTGATCTCTCAGGTTTGTTGTAAGGATCAAATAAGATGACATTTGTAATGTGCTTTGCAAGCCTCAAAGTGCTATGTGAATGCTAGCTATTATTAATTATTATTTGGTGCTTTGAGGTTTCCAAAACACATTACAAATAGTTTCTCATTTGATCCTCACAACAACCCTGGGAGGTTGGTGCTGTTGTTGTGCCTACTTTACAGATGAAGAAACTGAGGCAGACAGAGGTTAAGGGACTTAACCAGGGTCACAAAACTAATGTCTGAGTCTGAATCTGAACTCGGGTGTTCCTGACTGCAAGTCCATTGCTCTGTCCAATGTGCTACCTACATGCCTCAATAGACAGAACGTAACACTCAGATAAAATGTTAAAGGGTCCATGCGCTTCAATGTCATCCTTTAAAATCATTGAATTTAAGATGTGGAGGTCATCTATCCCATCCTATTTCTGATCAGGAATCTTCTTTATAATATGCTCTGTAAGTGGTCATTCAACTTCCAATGAAAACTTCCTAAGCAGATAGGTTGATCTATTAGAAGATTATCCTAGACATCCCTCTCAGGAGTTCATAGACCTATTCCTTTCCAAAGGAATTAAGTGCCCTCAACCAGTTCTTTCATAAAGAGCTTCTCAAACTCACACTGGATGAGCCAGAACCACTGGGGAAATATGCATATACATAACATACATACACATACACACACACATACACACACACAAGGCACTTAAGTGGTGCAGTGGATAAAGTGCCTGGACCTAGACTCAGAAAGACTCCTCCTTCTGAGTTCAAATCTGGATTCAGATACCATGTGACTCTGGAGAAGTCACTTACCTCTGTTTGCCTTAGTTTCCTCACCTGTAAAGTGAACCGGAAAAGGAGGTGGCAAACCACTGTAGTATCTTTGCCAAGAAATCCCTAAGCAGATTACAAAGAATCAGATATGACTGGAAAAACAACTGAACAACAACATACATACACACACATACACATACATACATACATACACACACCTATACACACACATACACACATACATACATACCATATACACACATATATATATTCACATACATACACAAATCCATATCCATATACATTGGGGTGGCATAGTGGAAAGAAAGTCAGGAATACTTGAGTTCAAATCCTGCCTCTGACACATACCCATTTTACTTCTCAATGCTTATGACAATTCTCTAAAACTAAGTTGGGAAATAGGTACTAAGCTTTATCAGTAGAGGGGGTCTCCTCACCTTGTAGCTACATGTACTAATAAAATCACAGGCCCAATTCTTATCCCTCTACACATATATGTCCATTTTGCTTTCTTAGATGATAGACTGTGAACTCCTTGAGAGCAGGAACTCAGTACCTTTCACATAATAGATATTTCATAAATGTTGGTTGAATCAAGTGAACTGAATACTTTGTCGTACAGACTTCCCAATTCAGCACCAACTTGAAACCTAAGCTGTCCTTGTCAGGTTGCTGAGCATGTCAGGAGATGGGCCTCAAATGTAGTGGATGGATGAATGTGACAGAAAGGAAACAAAGCTATTTAAAAATGTGACTTGGAATACATTCCGCTGGTTCATTGTGCTTGGAAAAAAGCTGAGTAGAATAAGTGATGAGAAGAACCATGGAAGGGGAGAGCACAGCACAAGTAGAATTAAGAAAATGCATATAATAGCCAGGCATTCTTGAAGATCTGTAATCTAATTTAGCTCACAGAGTTAATGATTTTAATGATTTGTTGTGATCTCAAAACAGCAGTTAGGAGATAAATCTACATCATTAAGCCTATTATAGTGCTTTGCTTCATTTAGCAAATGGCAGTGGGTTGTGGAGTTTGGGGTCCCCCCCCAACAAGTTACTGTGAAGATGTCCACATTCAAATGAACAAAGATGAGATGCCTGAGCTGGAGAGCAACATGAGTCCCCCAAGTCCTTTCTAGACAATGATGGAAAGATGTCCATGGGAAAATATTCTCTCTTAAGCTTTCTCTCTTAATTCTTTCTTTCTTAAGAAGTCTGGATGGTGGTATAAATAGAAAAGTCTGTTCAATTGACTTTTCCCTATATACTAGGGAGAGATGTGGCATTTGAATACATGAGAGGTGCCATTTTTCCATGTTTTGACTTGAAGCTTACTTAGTCAGAGAAAGTTGTGGCATAGACTCTCTGGTTTCAGGGTGCTGATGACCTAGGATATCTTCTACTTCTGTAATAAGTGTACTTGGCCTTGATCAGGTTCACCTTTGGGATAAGTTGGACCCCTTAGCTGGAGCTCAATTTCCTTGGTTGTCTGATGCAAGTCTAGAAAAAAAAATGATGGGACTTTTGAGGAAGATAATTCTCATGGTTATGAGCAAAGAAAATGAAGTACATGTATCTCTATGACAATAAACTTGATCAAGTACCAGTTTGGTCAAAATAACATCACCTTGACCAGATCCTTGTTATTATCTTCCTATTTCCTTTCTCAATAATTTCAACATTTGACCCACAGTTGTCCACCCATCCTAACTATTTTCCATTTCTTTGGGGAATTCAATAATAATTTTTAAGATGTTCCTAACACCCTGATAACACTGACCCAACTTCAGTTCCTATGACCTTAGTTTCCACTCTAGCCATTTACAATAAGATTCATACTTTAAACCTCAGGATTACCCCAGACCATACCACTACTTTGACCTTGAATTCTAAAATTGTATCTCTCTATTGCTTTTGCCAAATTCCCTGTAATTCTAAATTTCATCTTTATTGTGACTTTTGATGCCTCTTCCCCTGCTTCCCTCCTTTTTCTCCTATCCACTTTCTGGCCTCACTTCCCTGCTTTCACAGCCTTGCACCCGTACTTGGCCAATTCATGAAGACACTACTCTTTGGCCTTGGATCTCTTGCTTACTTGTACTTCTTTCACCCCATGTAACCTTTAACATTAAACTTTATGCTTTTATACCTGAACTGACAAATCCTTCAGGAGCAAGTAAAAAAAATGCTAATTGATGTACTATATATTCGATATGCTCTTATTTCCACAGTGCAGTAAAGTGGAAAGACAATGGGACACAAATCAGGACTGAGTGCAAGCCCCAACTCTGCCAGTAACTTTTTTTGTATCATGTTTGGCGATTTCTCTCCCTCTCCCTCTCCCTCTCCCTCTCCCTCTCCCTCTCCCTCTCCCTCTCTCCCTCTCCCTCTCTCCCTCTCTCCTTCTTCCTCTCTCCCTCTCCCTCTCTCCCTCTCCCTGTCTCCCTCTCCCTGTCTCCCTCACCCTCTCTCCTTCTCCCTCACCCTCTCTCCTTTTCCCTCTCCCTCCCTCTCTCTCTCTCTCTCTCTCTCTCTCTCTCTCTCTCTCTCTCTCTCTCTCTTTCTCTCTCTCCTTTTCTCCCTCCCTCTCAGAAATTTGGTTTCATCACTGGAAAAATTAATTCTTTAGGTGGGCTACTA
>CM053593.1:92252072-92262737 GCA_028646575.1 Pseudocheirus occidentalis
CTGAAGTTCACAAGGTTCAGCACACCTCAAACCCTTCAGGACTTCTCTTGCCTGGAACTCAAGGATCAGCCAGGCCACCAACAAACAAAGTCCCATCCTGTTCATATCTTCAGTCAGCCACCCAGGAACCAAATCCAAGATCTGTCCTGTCTCTGTAATTCTCATGCTTATAAACACTGGCCTTCTCCCAGGTCAACATGGTTCAGGGGAGTGTCTCAGCCAATAGCATTCTTCCAAGTCACAGGGGAATTCACACCTTTTCACCAATGGACAGAGTTCTGGGAATTCACACCTTTTCACCAATGGACAGAGTTCTATACTTAACACTAGATTACTAGGATCTACTTGACATCTGATCAAACAGATTAATTACCATTACACATTCCATTTTGGATATCCCAATAGTATCTTCCTTCCAGCAAGTTCATAAAACTCACCATAAGTGCTTATATTTTTCCTCACGGCATCCTTAGTGGAGTAAGAAGTTGAATGTTAATCCCACTTAAAAAACAAGGATCCTGAGTCTCACAGTAGTTAATATGCCTAAATTAAAACAAAGCGTCAATAAGAGAAGTGGGCCAAAGCCAAAGATGCCCAGTTCTCTACTACTACTACTACTACTACTACTACTACTACTACTACTACTACTACTACTACTGCTACTACTACTACTACTACCACCACCACCACCACTACTACTACCACTACTACTACCACTACTACTACCACTACTACTACTACTACTACTACTACTACTACTACTACTACTACTACTACTACTACTACTGCAACTAAACTATACTGCTTGGTAACAACCTGATATCTTTATATGGGAGCAGCATCCTATTTTACCACAGGAAAATATTTAGACAGGATTGGTTCACATTTGTAAGGTAGGTACTATAGGTATTATTATTATCCCCACTCTATGGATGAGGAAAGTAAATCTCAGAGCAATTAAGTTACCTGGCTAGCAGATGTCACCTTCATTTGGGATCATTTCTGCTATAATGTATATCCATCTATCTTCTATCTATGTATCTATATATCTATCTTCTATCTTTCTTCTATCTATCTATCTATCTATCTTCTATCTATCTATCTATTTATCTATCTACCCTCTATCTATCTTCTACCATCTGTCTTTGCATATACCAGTATGATGCAGTAGAAGGAATTCACAGTTGATTATCAAAATATCTTGAATTTTTATACCAACTCTGCCACTTACTTGCATAAATATGAACTTGCACAAATCACAGCCTCTCTGGGTCTCAGTTTCCTTATCTGTAAAATATAAGATCCCCTTGAAAGTTCTAAATGAATATCCTATTATCTCATTTGGTCCTTACAATAGTATGATGAGATAGGGAGCACAACTATGATTGTTCTTACTTTATGTTTTTACTCAGAACTTGTTGAGTATCCATTTTACAGATAAGAAAAATGAGGCACAGAAAGATAAAAAAATTTGCCTGAGAACATACAACTCCAAAGTTACAGAGACTAGATTTGAACATAGGGCTTATTACTCTGTAAACAGCTATTTCTAGCATACCATTGGCATTGATATTGTAGTAGAAATTAGTTTTCACTAGAATTAAATTTTATTTAATATAAATACATTTACATTTGAATTAATTTTTTAGTTGACCAGACCTGGGATTTCTTTCACATAGGAATTTCCAGGATAGAAACTTCCTCCATCAGTATAGCTTCTATAGACTCTATCGAAGCTTAGAGTCTTAGGTGGTCATCTAGGGGCAATGAGAGGTTAAGTGATTTCTCCTGAGGTCACACAACCAAACTGTAGCAAAGGTAGCATTTGAAACCAGATCTTTGTGACATTGATACCAATTCTCTATCTGCTATGCTACATTGCCTCTTTAACATTTTTATTTATACTTGTTAAATAAAGAAGATTTCAGATTATGAGCACAGCTTAGTCAATGAGGCATTCACTTAATTTTCTTTATTTTGTTAATTACATATTTTGCTGGTGGAAATGCTGATATTCCCTTATGCATAAGGTGGATTGTTCTCTCCTGCACAGCCCACTAGGTTCATTGGCTTATCAGCATGGAGACATTGTCAGCCTTCAATCTCTGTACAGGACTGTGGGGGTCAGCTTGGCATGGTGATAGTGTTAGACTGAAACTGAGAAAGAACTAGGTTTGGTTCCCACTTCTGACACCGACTAGCCAGGTAGCTATGTATATTCAGATCATTTGACTGCTCTGAGCTTCATTCTCCTCATCCATAGAATGGGGATAATAATAATAATAATACCTATAGTACCCCTTACAAATGTGGAGTCAGGATTCTAGGTCATCTCATTTTGTTTTACCTAGATCTAGAATCAAGAAGACCTGAGTTAGAATTTAACATGCTAAACTGTGACTCTAGACAAGTTACTTAATTTCTCTCAGCATTATCTGTAAAATGGGAATGATAATATCACTGACCTCCCAGAGTTATGAAGATAAAAAGAGATGACATTTGTAAAGTACCTTGCAAACCTTCAAGTGCTAAATACTAGCTCTTGTTGCTTGTTGTTATTGTGCTCTTAAAGCTTGGAATTATTACAAAGAACTTGAGCAGACTAGACACAGTTGTTTTTAACAATTATGGGAGTTATGGGGAATGTTTTTGTTTTCTCCCTCCATGAGAAGCCTTGATGTTTTGAGGCAGAAAAAGGGAAAGCAATTGTTCAACTTGTTTCAGACATATGCTGTTAACATATTGGTTTTTTTTAATGTTCCAACCACACCCAACTCTATAATAACCTCATTTGTCTTCCAACTCTGTACCACTCTCATTTATCCTTCTGTCCTTTTAGTCCAGTATGAAAGACTATATATAAAATGAATATCTCTTACTCAGCTCAGAGAAAATCTCAGCTCCTTCAATACACATATTGAGTCCCCCACTCAGTTCCTATTCACTTCTTTTGACTGACTCCTTCACCCCACCCCCAGAAGAACACAAAAATAGTCATAGCCTTCATCTTGCCACCACCCACAAATGCATCACCTCCATATTTAAGAATTCCAAAATTCCATTCCATGACTACCATCTATTGGCTTTCCAAATTTCTTCTTACCTTCTCCTACCTAACCCTACTCCAATCCCTCCACCAGGGATACACCAATCCATTCTCTGCCAGGCCATTAATTTTGTAGTAGCCATTCTCTTTACTTTTCCTATCTTGATCCATTGGTAAATCAATTAAGTTCTACACTTTCCTGTCCTCTTGAGTCCTTAGCTCTCTTATCATATCATTGACTGGGATCTACCAAGCCTCAGTCATGGATCACTCCCACCATCTGCCATCTTTGCTCTCACACACATGCTGCTGTAGAAAGTTGGAGAAAATCACATGATCGTTCTTGCTGGATTCACTACAAGTTTATGTTATGCAACCTCAACTGAACCCTTACTGTTACTAGCTCTCTTATCAATTCACTATTCCACTTTCTACATCAGTTCTTACAAATCTTTTGAACTTACCTCAAATTTGCCATGGCTCCCCTTCCACCCATCCTCTCAGCTGAGAACTTTGCCTCTTATTTTATAGAAAAAAGTTGAAGCCATTGTAGGAGCTCCCTCTTCTCCCCTCTTCCTAGTTTCATATAACTTGGGTGTTTTCTGCTACTATGTCCTCCTTTGCCCCTGTCTTACATTCCAAGATCTACAGAGCTTCTGTGCTGACCTTACTGTTGTATGCTTATGAAACCTGAACAATGTACCAGGACTGTGCCAGGAAATGGAATTGCTTCCATTTGAATTGCCTTCGGAAGATTCTGAAGATCACCTGGCAGAATAAGATACCAGACACTGATGTCCTTACTTCAACTAAATTTCCAAGCATTCAGACTCTGCTTCAGAAAGCACAACTCCAAAGGACTGGCCGCATCATTCAAATGCAAAATGCATGCTTGCCAAAAAAAAAACATGGAGAACTCACACAGGGCAAGCATTCATATGGTGCTCTCTCTTAAGAACTTTGGAATTGATTGTGTGACATGGGAGACACTGGCACAAGAAAGCATGGCAGACCCACATCAGAGGAGGAACTGTACTCTATAAGCAAAGCATAATTGAAACAGCTCAAAGGAAATGCAGAATGCACAGGTTTAAAGAATCCACCCCTTATGTTCACACAGACTATTTGTGCCCCATTTGTGGTAGAGCATTCCAAGCTCATATTGGTCTGATCAGTCACAGTTGGACACATTGAAAATTATCTGTAACATAGTGATGTCATTTTGGTCCTCTTTGAGAATGAAGGATAATAGCCAACAACCAACATTAGAGGTGACCTTACTCCTTACAAAGGCTAACCCTTTTACCTACACAAGTGATCCTATCCCATCTCATCTGTGCCAATAGATTGCATCCTTTATCACTCCCACTCTACCACTTATTTTCAATCTCTCCCTCTATACTGGCTCATTTCCTACTGTGTACAAACATCTCTGTGTCTCCTTCATCCAGAAAAAAAAATCCTTGCTTGATCTTTCCATCCACATTATCATCCTATACTTCTGCCCTTTGAAGCTAAACTCCTCAAAAAGGCCATCTACAATAGGTCTCTCCACTTTCTCTCCTCCCACACTCTTCTTAATGCTTCACAGTCTGGTTTTTGACCTCATAATTCCACTAAAACTGCATTTTTAAAGCTATCAATGCTAATCAAAGTCATCAAATCAGATGACTTTTTCTCAACCCTTTCTCCTTATATTCTCTGCAGCCTTTGACCCTGTTGATTATATATTCTTCTATCTAGTGTCTTTGGAACACTACTTCCTTCTAATTTTCCTCTTACCTATCAGACCTCTACTTCTCAGTCTTCTTTGCTGGGTTCTCATCTGGATCATGGCCTTTAATAGAAGGTGTCTCCCAACATTTTGCCCTTGGCCTCTTCTCCTTTTACTACTTCACTTAGTGATCTCATTAGCTCCCATGGGTTTAATTATCATCTTTATGATCATGATTCTCAAATCTACTCATCATCTGCCTTAACCTCTCTGTTGACTGTCAATCTCATATCTTCAACTTTCTTTCTATCTCAAACTGCATATCTAAGAGACAATTTCAATTGAACACGTCTACTTTATAGAACTATTATGTTTCCCCTTAAACCATCCTCACTCCTAACTTCTCTATTTACTGTTGAGGACAACAGTCTCCCCTCAGTCCTTCAAGTTAGCAGTCTAGGTATCATCTTCCACTCCTCATCTTCCCCCACCTCCAGTCATATCCAACTGGTTTTCAAAGCCTATATATTCACCTTTGCAATATATCTTGAATATACACACTCTTTTTCTCCTTTGATATAGCTACTATCCTGGTACAAGTTCTAATCTCCCATGCTTGGACCATTGCAATATCCTGAGGATGAGTCTACCTGAATCAAGTGTTTCCTCACTTCATTCCCTCCTTGGTTCAGCCACCAAAATGATTTCTATAAAGCATACATCCAACTTATTGTACCTCTCTCTCTTTCTCTCTCTCTCTCTCTCTCTCTCTCTCTCTGTCTCTCTCTCTCTGTCTCTCTCTCTCTCTTTCTCACACACACACACACACACAAACTCCAATGACTTCTATCACCTCCATGATGAAATACAAAATTTTTTGACATTCAGAGCCCTTCATAACCTAGTTCCCTCCTACCTCCAGTCTTCTCACAACTTACTCCATATCACATACTCTTCAATCTGGTGATACTATCCTCTTTGCTGTTCTATGAATAAGACCCTCCATCTCTCAATTCTGGGTATTTTCTCTGGCTGTCCTCTGTGCCCAGAAAACTCCTCATTTTTGGCTTTGGGATTCTGTGACTTTCTTTAAATTCCAAATAAAAGTCCCTTCATCTATAGGAAACCTTTTCCAGTCCCTCTTAATTCTAGAGTCTTACCTCTTTTAATTATTTACTATTTCTCTTGTATACATTGTTTGCTTATAAATATTGGTTTACTTGTCTTCGCCATTAGTTTGTAAGGTTTTTGAGGCAGGGATTGTCTTTTGCCTCTTTTTGTGTCCTTATGCTTAGCACAGTGCCTAGTATATAGTAGGCACTTAATAAATGTTTGTTGACTATTGACTGACTACCTATGGCACCTATTAGTGTGATTGTGAATTCCTCAAAAGCTAAAACTATCTTACACCTTTCTTTGTATACTTAACATTAAGAATAGTGCCTGCAATGTAGTGTACATTTAATAAATGTTTATTGACTGACCCCTATAGTCTGGTGCTTCTCATACAGTTACAAGAACAAAGAATGCCTCAACTAATCAAGAAAGCATAAAGTAACAAATCACATTTTTCAATATAGCTTTGTTGAAATTAAATATCTGGTCAAAGGATGAGACTGATAAGACCCAGGGACTGGATTCAATCCTCATTTTTTTTAAAACTCCCTCATCTGATAGAGAATGACAATTCCTTTAATTTATACATTTACAGAGTCCAGGGATAGATTAAAATACTTATTCATGGTTCTGTAGCTACTGTTTCATGTGTCAGAATTAGGCCTTGAACCCAAATCCCCCTGATCCAAAAAAAGGCCTCCTATACAACATGTCATACTGTCTCACCAGTGGTAGTTAGAACTATAAAATCATAGACTTAAAAGTTAGAAAAGATTTTGAAGAGCTTGTAGGTTATGCCCTACAAAAATCCCCAACAGTCTTCCAGCCTGTTTGAAGACCTCTAGTGTTGGGAAACTCATTACAATTGGAGACAACATATTCTCGGCTTGGATAGTTCTCATTATCAGGAAGTTTTTCTTTGCATTGAGCAGATAGATATACACTTCTTTGTAACTATACCTTTCTGCATCTCAGTTGGCCCAGTGAAAGTTATTTCTTCTATAACCTTATATAGGACTACATATATATATACATGCATATATATATGTGTATATATATATATATATATATATATATATATATATATATAGAGAGAGAGAGAGAGAGAGAGAGAGAGAGAGAGAGAGAGAGAGAGCAGCTACAGGGTGGGAGAGAGGAGGAAGGAATACATGAGGAACCTTCAGTACAGATATGATAACACCATTTTTTGCTTCACTTCCATTATGAAGGCCATTTTACTTCTGGAAACCGTATCTCCCTATTCATGTGTCAGGAGTAGTGGGATGTGCCACAGTCTTTCTTATTCATTATTCTTTCTTATTGGTGTTACATCCCTGCCCATGTACTATTGCAATCTACTTGGTGAATATAGCTTTTATTTTTTTTGCTTAGCATTTTATTTTTCCCCAGATGCATGTAAAAACCATTTTTAACATCTTTTTTTTAACTTTGAGTTCCGCATTCTCTCCTTTCTTCCCCCCTCCCGCCCCATTGAGAAGGAAAACAATTTAATATAGATTATATGTATGTAATCAAAGCATAGCTTTTATTTTTGGGAAAATGGGAGAAGTTGATCTGACTTTGGCTGTTCCTGTCTCTGATGGATGATAGGAACCCTTTACTTGGAAGTTAAAGGCAGCATCAGCACCACAAGCAGACTAACCTTTGTATCTGCTATGTATAATAGAAGAACAGGAGGGGAAAACCATGGGGAAAAAAAGGATTGATACCAGCAGTCATGATACAGCTGCTACCATGTTGGGTATAGGCCAGAAAGGCCACTCTTTAGTCAAATATTTCAATGAATTCCATTAACTATGAGTCATCTTGGACTGGATGAGGATTTAGTGAGGAACTGCAGGCCAATTGGCAGGACTTTTTTCCCCTCTTTGTGCTTTATTTCACTTAAAAAGAAAGAACTCTACTTGTTTAGTTACTACAAACTATTTTAACCCTTGGAGAGAAACATTTAATGATCAGATCTTGGAAAACAAGTAAGAGAGATATGGTGGAAAGACTCTGGATTTGGAGGCAGTACTTGGACTCATCCATATTCATTCCTATTTAACTTTGGATAAGTCACTTAATCCATTTGAATCTCAATTATTTCATCTGAAAAATGGAGGACAGAAATTGGACTAAACAGCCTATAAGATCTCTTCTGTCTTGTCATCTATGATAAGCATGATAGGTGTTATTGTAGTATGGGAATGAATGAAAGAAAGTCAAATTCTTGGCCTTGGTGACCCAGTATACTAGGACAGGCTCTGAATTATGCCCCTGTATGTGAATGTGAAGGGAAGAACAGGAGGGAAATGAAGGGTAGAGGGAAACATGGGAAGTTGCTATAGTTAGCCCAGCAAAGAGAAGAAAGTACAGCAGGAGGGAGGAAGGTAAAGAGAGAACATATGTGTGGTTAGGCAGAAGGAGAGCTACGGTATTTGCACTCCCACAAAGGTTGCTCGTGCCTGGTGTGTTTAAGGGGCGTAGATATGTAACACTTGCTGGTTTCTATGAAACTCCTCTTTGCCACACTACGGCTCTAGAGAGAACAGAAAAGGAGAGAAGAAGAGTCAGGTGGGATCTCACTTTGGGGAAACAGTGTTGATCTCAGACTTCGAAGGCATTTCCCCATGTATGTGAATTATTGGGTTCATGGGAAACTCACGGGACTCATCACAGGCTTATAAGATCATCAGTTTAGAGCTTGGAGTGTCCTTTGAGATCATCTTGTCCATTTTTCCCATTTGGATGAAGAAAATGAAGACCAGGGAGCTGAAAGCATAGTGTTAGTGAAGGCCTCACAAGTCAGTAAGAGCAGAACTGAGATATGATTTTAGCTCCTTTGGTTCCAGTGACAGCCCTCTTTCTACTCTACCATGCTGTCTCTTCACATCCAGGAAGGAACATCAGCAGAGTATGCCTTTTCTATATTCCCTGGTTAAGTCTTAGGTGCAGGAGTAATGCAGAGCAGTCTGGGCTTGTCCTGCACCACTAGGGAACTGATCCATGCCACAAAACCAGCCTATACTATGCCCCCAATGGGGTTCTATGAGAACATGACCTCTACCTTGAGGGCAGATCTTTAGCAAAACCTAGGAATCCCTGAGAATCAACATCATCTTCTAAAATTTTAGCATCATTTGTGTAGTCTAACATCCCTTAGATTTTTTCCACCTGAGGACAGAGAACTGATGCCTTGCATACAGTATGGAAAAGCACTTGAGAAAACCCCAGGCTTGAAGGAAGATCTCTTATAACCTCAGGACTTCATTCTCTGAATCATTTCCCAAATCTTCTCCAAATTTTGGGTCAGCCAATTAGAATTTTAATCCTGAAAGCACTGCCCCATGACTTTCCACTACTTCCTCAAGCCCCTAATATCAAAGAGGATGTCGCTCCAACTTTGGTCTTCTTAGAGTTCAAAATCATTAAATAACAACTATGTGCCGAGGACTGTGCAGACTTCCAGGTCTTCCTGTCTGCACTGATCATTTTCTCCAGATCTAGTCACAATGGCTAGCCTTCAGCTACTGTTGGAAGTTGGGAAATTGAAAACTTGATTTGCTTCTGGCTTGATATAGAGCGATAAGTTCGAGAATGTCTGGCTCTGTGTGTTTTCCGGGCTATGCTGGAGAGGGCTTGCGTATGCATAGATAAGTAGCGTATGGCAAATTGCAAAACCAGCTCCGACTACAAAGTCATCGTCCATGTTGTCTCTGCCCTAGGCAGGCCGACTTATTTCATTTCTTCAGACATCATTCAAAAAGCATCGGAGTGGTTTCCTACTGTCAGTCAGCACTGTACTTGTCCTTGCTACAAAGGGGAGATGAGACAGAGACAAAGCGAGAAATAAATTTGCTGTACTGGGCATGTTAGGCACACACTGGGTTGGAATTTCATTTTCAGTGAATTAGAAGCTCCCTCTCAGCACGGATGGCACCATGGTACACCTTTAATAAGACGACGTAAATAAAACCCTGAGATTCTTTTTCTCCCTGTTCGCTTGGAGTATGTGGAGGGGGAGGTTTGTGCCTATATACTCCCCATTATTATTTCCATGCTACCTCAAGCTGCAAGGATTGACCTTGCCCCCAAATAAAGTTATAATGCAGGCAAATTCCTTGGGAACCAATCCCAGAGGACTCTGGAGAGCCTCCTTTTTATTAATTCCCTAGGCCCTGGGAGGATAGGGAGTAAGAATAGCCCAGATTTATACGGCATGCTTTAAAACATAAAAACTGCTTTCCTCACAATCACTCTGCATGGTAGCTAGGTAGTACAAGTGTCAATATTACCATTTCATTTGTGAAGAAAAATTGACACTCAAAGGTGTTACAGGTTATTTGACCATACAGCTAGTAAATGGTAGAACTGGGATTTGAACTTGGCACTTTCCTCTACTATACCATGTTACCTTCCACAGCAAGCTGTGGTAGTTTTGTTTGTTTGTTTTCTGTCTGATCCTTTGGTGGCATTCCACTTTGTGAAAATAAAGACCTGTCTTTGAAAGGATAATATAACACCCAGGTTGGCTACCTGCCTCCCTTAGTTCTCTGGGATCTACACTGAGAAAGCTTCTGTTAAGGCCAAGGTCTGACTAGGATCATCTCCCACATGAAAATTTCTTTCTCATCTTACCCTCTACCCAATAGTCCCAGAGCAGTTATCACTCTGCAGGCCACCACGTACTCTACTGACAACCAGCAAAGGGAAGCATATTTTTGCCAAGGCTCTGGAGAGAACAGTGCTCTACGTAAAGTGGCCAGACAATTTTTTTTTTTGCTAA
>CM053593.1:92270433-92323230 GCA_028646575.1 Pseudocheirus occidentalis
GCCCTCAACCCTACCCCAGCCTGGGGCTGCTTCCCCTGATTCAAGCCTCCACTCTAATTGGAACATTTAATTACGGACTTTCCTTGGTCTAGGAGGGATTTAGAGAAGCCACTAAACTTTATTCCTCCATTGTGGCTTCTGGCAGTATGGGTGTATAAGTTTAAACATCCAGATTACCCCCACAGAATCAGCTGACCCTGCTATGGCACCTGAGTTTTTTCCCTACCCGTGTTCGATGCTCCTCTGTCCTCTGGTGAACTGCCTGGAAACCTCTTAGGCTGGGTGAGTCTGCTGGATGTCTGGCTGGAGCTTTTTCTTTCAGTCTGCTCTTCTCTGCTTTCTGCTCCACACTGGCGCAGCTTCCTTGCACTCAGTGTTCTTCTTACCCCAACCTAAGTAGGCGCTTTCCTGGGCTGGGAATCCACCTCGCTCAGTCTCTCCATGGGTTTTGTCGCTCTTGAATTTGTTCAGATTCACTTTTTAGGCTTTAGCGCTAGAATGGCTCTGACTGCCGCTGTGGCTTCTCCCCACTGCCCTAGGGTCAGGCCTCGGTTTTTGGGGCTAGGCTGGTCTTGGCTCCAAACCTACTGTGATGGGTCCCTCCTGCTGAACTGCTTTCAGCAGGAGACGTGCTTTCTGCAGTTCCGTGGATTTTGGAGCCTTAAAATTTTTTGTTTTATGTGAATTTAAGGTGGCCGTGCCGGAGCTGCTGATCCTTGTGCTTCTACGCTGCCATCCTGGCTCCTCCCAAAGGGGAAATTTCAAAGCCATGTCAGCTTTTTTGAATAATTGTGCTCGTTCTCTATACTGAAATTGCCCATACTCTTCATGTGTTTAACAACAACAGCAACAAAAACAAAAAACCAAATATCTGTTATCGTCTAATATAAGAACAGAAACACAAAGGGATGGAGGGGGTTGTTCTTAAAAGAAATATGAGTGAACATATCAATTTTTAAATATAGTAAGTGCTTAACAAATATTTCTTTCTTTTGCCAAAGTCGGAGCTGGTGGAAAATAAGGGGAAAATATGACCCAAAGGATGAGGCACAATTAGGATCAGAGTGGGTGGTCCGATCTTAGAAGGACTTGTAATACCCATGTGGGACACTAGGTGTAGTGTCCCAACAGGTAGACCTGGATTTAGTGTTAGGAAGACCTGAGTTTGAATCTTGCCTGGTATGCTTACTCTGGGCAAGGCCTGACTTGTCCAAATTAAGCTCCCTCAGTCCTAGTTTTTCCACTTGTAAAATGAGGGAGCTGGGCTGGATGGACTCTAAGGGCCCCAAGAATTTTAAATCTATAATCCTATGGCCCTTTGACTACGGAACCCGGGGAAAGAAAAAACTAGGTCCTGAGATGCTGAGTGTGGCAGCTGAGAGTGACTGTGCCTTTCCAGCTATGGATAGGCTACAAGATGAGGTGTTGGTCAGCAAAGACCCACTCTCCAAGCACAGACATTCATGACATTGCCATCCTGAGACTAAGTCCCATTCACCCCACGCAGTTATGGATCTGGTTGTTACCATTTAGATTGTTATAAAGGAATGGGACCTAGGGAGGAAAAATGGCAAACCAGCAAGGGCTAGCTTTGTTAGGTCAACAAGTATCTTTTTTTCACCCTCTGAGATAATTAGATAACTCAGGAGTATTGACAAGCTTACAACAGGTAGTTTTCTATTTAGGATTCTGGGTTTGACCTCCATTCTTATGTAAACCTTTGTAACTGGGCCTGTCATTTCTGTTGCATTGGGAAACTACCCCTCCAGGTAGAACAAATGTTGTTTAATTTGCTTCATGGAAATTTTGTTAAATAAATCATGGATTCCTAGTGGTACAGGAAATTAACAAGTCACTTTGCCTGGAAGGTTAGACATATTGTACAGTACTTCAAATAAGTAGGAAGACACTTTGCAATTCAAAAGATATATATGCTGAGACATGTGAAGGCAAAGCTGCCTTCTGTGTGTGTGTGTGTGTGTGTGTGTGTGTGTGTGTGTGTGTGTATACACAGGTGCTTCCTTTCCCCCAAGATCCACTATTCCAGAATGCCTTTGTCCACACCAAACTGAATATCTTTGAATTAGCCCTGGAGACATTCTGACAATAGGAGAGGGCAAGGCTTTCGATCTGTGGTTTATATTCAATACTCCTGGATTTGTACTTCTGACCCCCAATTCCGTAATTACAAATTGGTTTATATACGTGTTAGGGGTTTGGGAAAGTGTCCTTCACACTGAACCCTCTTTATCTTTCTTCTTTTCCCCATATAGAGTAGTAGAAAGTCAACTAGATAGAGAGACTCAGGTCTTGGCCCTATTGAGATTTTACTTTGAACAAATCACTTAACCTCTCACGGCCTTGGCTTTGTCATTTGTGCAATGACAGTCCCTGAGGATCTCTAAGGGCATTTCTAATGCATAAATGTTCCAAGATTCCTCCCAAGGATTGCTAATTCTAGGACAAAAGAACTCTAATTGCACTGAAGGAAACCACTGTCCCACGAGGATTTGGGGGTACCATTTACTTACAGAAGATCATACAAGAGAAGTGAACACATTTAGTGTTCCAAGAGTTAGTCTTCAACATTCATGGTAGGACCATAGATGGAGAATGATGATGGTAATAAAAGGAAGAGTAACTAACATTATATAGCACTAAAATCTACAAAGTGCCTTATATGTCTTAATGAACCTCATCAAGCCCTATGAGTTGGATGCTATTGTCATTGTTCAATCATTTCAGCTGTGTCCAACTCTTTGTGACCCTATTTGGGGTTTTCTTGGCAGAGATACTGGGGTGGTTTGCCGTTTTCTTCTCCAGGTACTTTTATAGATGAGGAAACGGAGGCAACCAGGGTTAGATGATCCACATGAGGTGGGTACTATTGTTACCCCCATTTTACAGAATGAGAAACTGAGACTGAGGGAAGTTCCATGACTTTCACAGAGTGAAATAGCTAGTTAGTGAGTGCCAGAAGCAGGATCTGAACTCAGATCTTCCAGGATTTAAGCCCAAAACTTTATCCACTAGGCTACCTGGCTTTGAATCTAGGTTCTTTTAACTCTTTACATTATATCATGTTGCCTCTAGCTCTAAAAAAACCCGTCTTGTTTTCGTTGGAAGCTGCTTGTTGTATCACCTGACCAGGGTGATGAGGAGTCCCTTGAGTGATCTATGTAGCTGCCAGACTCATGTAGTAGAAAGGACCAGACTTTCAATCCAGCACTGCTACTGTCTACGTTGGGCAAATCACTTCTGGGCCACTTATAAAAGGACGGGATTGCAGATTATCTCTAAGGTTTCTGCTATACCCTCCCCAGTCCTATTCCTTATTTTCCAGAGGTCTCCAGTAGCTATTTGTATAAATTAAACCTACCTGAGGCTAAATACTACCCTGAAGAAAGGTAACCTTGCTGGGTGAGAATTTCCACTATTACATTACAACCAACCTTTGATTCTCAGTAGGAATCAGCCTCAGGGAAATCCTGTTTAAATGAAATCCACCAAGAGCCTAAAAGTTCATTTTAGCCAGGAGCTTCACAGAATCATAGAATTTCAGAGCTGGAAAGGACTTTTAGAACCATCTAATCCAACCTCTACCTGAAACAAAAAATCTCTGAAACCTGCCCAGTGGTCATCCAGTCTTTACTTAGAGACTTCCAGTGAGAGGAAGCCTCTTATGGGGCAACCTATTCTGGACTTTCCTTAATCGTTATGAAATGATTTTTTCAAACATAAATCATAGATGTAACCCTTTACAACTTGAACCCATGGCTATTCTAACCTCTGGAGGCATGCAAAACAAAATTCAGTACTCTTCCAGGTGTTAGCCCTTCAAATATTTGAAGAATAATAACATGGTAGTCCAATTCTATGGCCAGGTTGCCAACAAGTAAGTAACGGGCTTGCAAATTCTCCTTGTTTTCCTGTTCCCTACTCCAAGGAAAGATTACTCAAATCAGAGAGAAAGTAGATGGTGAAAGAAGGAGGCAAGACATTTAGCAGAAAAAAAATGGCAGCCCAGTCTGATGAGTAAATAGAATAAGTGTGCAAACTTCCTTCTCAGTTACAGATTCCCTGGGCAATCCCATGATTTGCTTTTGAAAACTTGAATCTCTCTGATCAGGAGTTGGCCCCTGCCTTGTCTGATTTCATTGTGCATTTTTTTTATCACTCACAGTTTTAATTCTTCCTGCTCCCTACCTCCCACCTCCACAAAGCCTTTGCCACAGAATGAGTACATGAAGGAAATCATTATGTGTTGAGTAATACTCTGGTGCCCACTGGGGAAGAGAATTGGAATAACTGTGCAACAAAGGAGAGTGGAGTGCTTTCTACTCTCCTCCTCGAGACCTTCTCACTCTGGCAGTTGTCCCAAGGTCTTCCCATAGGCAGGAGTCATTCCTTTGCTTAAGCATGTGACTAGCTTCTAGTTAGGGTGATGCCCTGTATGACCACATTTTTGTAACACTTTCTTGTGAGTGTGTTTTCTATCAGACCTTTGAGAGCCCTGTCTTCCTTTACACAGATCTGGTAATTGGTGCTGGTGCTCAGTCACTGAACTATTACCACCCACTCTGTAAATGTGAGTTGTTATAGGGGGAGAGCCTTACCTAAAGTTTCTATTTTCCTCTCTCTCACATATTATCTGCCTGTAGCAGTTGCTTCCTAGTTGGTAAATTTAGAGCCAGAAATAATTTAGCTCAGCATCCACAGATGAGGAAACTGAGGCCTAGGCAGGTCAGGTGACTAAATATTGAATAAATGTCCACCTGTAAACTCTCCAAATGTCAACTCTTTGTCTTTTTATAGGAGGCTGAGTTGTGATTGAGGAAGTTGATTGCCATACCTGAGACAGGGGTAGTGACACCAATCTAGGTTCACGTTTAAATTTTTTTTTAAACCAATACCTTGTGGCCTAATTCATGAGAAATAGCACATGGAAATAATACATGGAAAATTCATTGCCTTTGGTAGCAGAGTACCTGAGTTCAAATTCTGCTTCCATTACTTGCCAACCTTGTGACCTTGAACAACCTCTCTGGGAGGGAAAGCGGGAAAGGGCATTTTGGGAAGCATAAGGATATGAAAACAAAGGGAAATAAAGCAAATTTCTTTTCAAAAACATTTATTAAATATTTATGGCACATGGAACACTGCAAGAAATGAGGGCCATTATGATCCTACACTTGGTTGGAAATATAGTCACTGTAGGCAGTCCTATATTAATGGCATTTACGAAAGGCTACGATACTTATATGAATCTGATCACAATGACAAAATGGAGGGAATCCCTTGGCTGATGCAGATTTGTGGCTCAGATTATGTTTGAGACTTTTAATACCCCAGCCATATGCATTGCCATTCAGGCTGTGCTGTCCCTGTATGCCTCTGGTCGTACCGCTGGTATTGTGGTGGTGTGACCCACACTGTGCCCGTCTATGAAGGTTATACCCTTCCCCAGGCCATCCTCTGTCTCAATCTGGCTGGCTATGATCTGATCGACTACCTCATGAAGATCCTGACTGAGAGAGGGTACAGTTTCACCACCACAACTGAGAGGGAAATTGTGCATGACATCAAGGAGAAGCTGTGTTATATCACCCTAGACTTTGAGCAGGAGATGGCCACTGCTGCATCCAGCTCCTCTCTGGAAAAGAGCTACGAGTTCCCTGATGAACAGGTTATCACCATTGGCAACGAGAGGTTCCGATGCCCAGAAGCTCACTTCCAGCCATCTTTTTTAGGTATGGAATCCTGTGGAATCCATGAAACTACCTTCAACTCAATCATGAAGTGTGATGTTGACATCTGTAAGGATTTGTATGCCAACACCGTATTGTCAGGTGGTACCACCACGTACCCTGGCATTGCTGACAGGATGCAGAAGGAGATTACAGCCCTAGCTCCCAGCACAATGAAAATCAAGATCATTGCCCCACCTGAGCATAAATACTCTGTCTGGATTGGAGGCTCCATCCTGGCGTCCCATTCCACCTTCCAGCAGATGTGGATCAGCAAGCAGGAGTACGATGAATCTGGGCCCTCCATCGTCCACCGCAAATGCTTCTAAATGGACTGTTTGTGTTGTTTTTTATTATTTATTTTTGTCAAAGTGTGTGATGAGATGACATGATAATTGCCCAAAAAAGAGATGAGATTGGCATAGCTTTATTTGTTTTTGTTTGTTTGTTTGTTTTTGGCGCTTGACTCAGGATTTAAAAACTGGACCAGTGCAGGTGATGAGCAGTCTAAGTATGTTGGAGGCAAACCATCCCCAAAGTTCTACAGTGCATCTTCAGGACTCTGTACATGTTTTGTTTTTTAATAGTCATTCCAAATATCATATAATTCATTGTTACAGAGTTACTACAAGCCTCTGTGAAGGCTGTCCTCTATTAGAGCAAAGGAGCAATGTAACAAAGACCCAGATGGGGAGGGGGGTGGAGGGAAGGTACTAGTATTGCTTTAAATGTAAATTATGTAATCCTTTAAAAGAAACTTTTTGTATCTTCCGCCTTAATACTTTTTCTTTTTGTTAATTGTCAGCCATGTTGAATGGCCCCCTAAATTCCCTCACTGCCGCCAACGTAGATGTGAAGGACTTTCATAGTCTCCCTCAGAGTTTTGTGATTGGTGCCAGTACTTGGGGGAGGGGAGGAGCTTTACCTGTACACTGATAAGACCAGTTCAAGTAAAAATTCACACGTTAAAGGAAAAAAAAGAAAAGGTCTATGCTGTTGTCCAAGTGCCATTAGCCCAATGTCCTCCTATTCTATTCTAGTCCCAGATCATTGTCATCTCTTATACTTGTCTATGGCAAATAGATGATTCTTTTAAACAAGAGCATGTCACAATAGGGCAATATATGCCATATGTTTTTCTCATTGAGTCTTTGCAGTGAAGATGACTAAATTAATTCATTTAAATCAGCAGTTCTCAACCTGTGTTTGAAACAATGACAATACATCCTGTATATCAGATATTTACATTATGATTCATAACAATAGCAAAATTACAGTTATAAAGTAGCAACGATACTGGTGATTGATAGATATCTTTCCAGAGAATGGCAATGAGATTAATCTGTAGAAATAGATGTATTCTTTAACTAAATATGGTTGTGCTCAAAAAACATCTTCACAATTCAGGCAAACCAATGTTAGTGCATCACAGGGTGTTAGCAGTGTTTACTAAACTGTCCTTGGGTGCAGCCGTACACAATCCAAGGGTGGGGAACCTTCAGCCTCCACTAGAACCCTTCTAGTTCCTTGGGTGTGACCATATGTTATAGGAATCTGAAGATCTTCCCTGCACCTAGGCCCTTTGCTTAAGTGGCTTAAGTGACTGTGAGAACCTTCCCCGATTTGAAAATATACACTGCCCCTAACAGGCTGAATGTGGTCACATGCAGCCTGTGGCAGGAGGCTTGTTCTTCCTGTTCTTCTTCTCCATGCCTTATTACTTTGTGATTGGGCAGTCAGTCAAGAGGGCTGTGACATTCTCTGATCCAGGAGAAGGCTATATATATACCCTGATGTGAGTTTTTGCTTTGGGGCTCACTTTGGAAAGAGCTGTGTGATTTGGTCAGATGAGACTCTGGGAAGTCGTTGAGTCCCCTGGCTTTGAAAAACCCAGATGTTGGTGCTTCTGTCTCTGGTAACTGACTAGGTATGGATGCAAAGGTCCGATGGTTGGAAGCTAGTCTGCTGATTTGTTTCTTTGTCTGCTAGTAACTTCTGCTTGTATTCTGTTTTCATTCTCTGAAGTTCAAGGTGCTGACTTTTCCCCCTGAACTAGGTAAATGATATACATTTGATTGATTAAAGTAAGATTGTTAACCCATTTTGAGTAGCTTTCCTTTAGAAAAGCAGATCTAAGAACCTGTGCTAGCAGCCATCCTAGTATGCCAGGGTGCTTGCTGATATACCATACTCAAAACAACTATCTCTGCACACAGAACGCTTCTATTTTTTCTACAGAACTGATAGTACATAGGGCTGAACTACAGAAAAATGACGGTTTGTTTCAGGCATTATAAATTAACCAATCCATACAATGTCATATGTATAAAAGACCTTAGAAATATTCTTATAGGATCCTCATCTAGGAATTGAAGAAACTGAGGCTTTAAGAAGTTAAAGGATGGTCTCCAGGTCATACAGTTAATAAGTATGAGAAAAAGGGATTTAAACTCAAGTCCTCTAATGAAAAATGAAGTGTTCTTTGCACTAAACCACACTGACATTTCATCAGCTGCCTAGTCCCACCTTATTAATCTAATTTTATCTCTTGTTATTTCTTGACAAGGATTCTTAAGTCCAGAACACCAGTCTCTCATCTCTCCTTCCCTTATATGTCCCTTTCCCCAAAAAAAGAAGAATAAAAAAGTTCTTTCCGCTTACCAGTTTTCTTGTCAAGGACAACACTGAGTAGTAGAAACAATGATAGATCTACAGTCAAGGTTGCTGGTGATCAGTTGTTTCAATCGTGCCCAACTCTTCCTGATACTGGATATGGTTTGCCATTTCCTCCTCCAGTTTGTTTTATAGATGAGGAACTGAGGTGAACAGGGTTAAGGGACTTGCCCAGGATAACACAGCTAATAAGGGTCTGAGGTCAAATTTGAGCTCAGGAAGATGAGTCTTTTCAGCCTTGAACTCTATGCACAAATGCCACCTAGCTGCCCCCAGTTAAGAAGGCCCGGGTCTGAATTTCAACAGCACTCTTTACTACATATGTGACCTTAGGCAAGTAGGTTTTCTCATCTGCCAAATGAAGAAGTTAGACTAGATGGTTTCTAGGGTCTTTCCAATTATACGTCTATGTTTTATAATGTCTAAGGTACCTTTCAACTCTAAATCTTACAAGTACCGGAACGTACTTTGTTGCAGCAATTTCACTTTTTTGTTGATTGCATTACAGTTTGAAAGAGTTTAAATCGAAGTGTTTTTAGCCAACAACGGCATTTTAAATCTTAACTTTGGGTAACTTAAATCTTAATTTAACTTAAATCTAATTAAACTTAATTTAAATTTAACTGTTGAGTGAATAATTTTATCCTCCGTTAGGGGAATGTTTGGGTACCAGCACATAGTGGTGGGTGTAGGAGTGACTGGTTATATGGTGACTTTTTTCAGATAAGATCCTGCAGCAGGAGATTTTAACCTTTTTGTATGTCTTTTTGGCAGTCTATTGAAGTCTAAGGATCCTTTCTTAGGATAATGTTTTTATATGCATAAAATAAAATACATGACATTACAAAAGAAACCAAGGTTAGTGAAAATAAAGATGATCTTTTTTCCCTCTCTAAAGTTCGTGGACCCCTTAAAATCTGGGTCTCTGGACCCCAAGTTAAGGACTCCTGGGCTGGAGTTAATTCTTTATAACTTAATTAGCACTTTGTATATAACACCTCTCTTGATCATAATAGTGAGCTGGTGAAGAAATCAGTGCATTTTACAGAGGAGAAAACTGAGTCAGAGAGAGCCTAAGTGACTTATGTAAGGTTAAAAAACAATTAAGTGCCAGAGGTGGAGAGCCAGGTTCAATTGGCTTCTAATCAAACACTCTTTCTACCGCATCATAGACATTCTTTGGAAAGTAGGGGCTCTGGATTCACACATAGTTTACCCACTCACGAACAAATGGATTTAGTCATTTAAGAAAGAAAGGAAAACAATTAAAATATCATCCAAAGATCCACTGTCCCCCATTGGCTACAAGGATCCCTGCTGTCCTTGGAAGGAGAAATAGAAACGGATCCACCCATACCTGACAGGTCTCTGCCCTGGAAGCTACTAAGGAGAGATAAAGAATCATGTCCTCTCACCATCAGTTTCTTCCAATACTTTCACTCGTGTGGCCTACCTAAGCCAGCACAGAGCTATATATAGGCTTCCTCCTGTTACCTTCAGTCTCCTCTTTTGAGTACAAATTAGATCCCTTTCTCTTCCTCTGAACCATTTTCAATTTCCTTCTCTGCCTTCACCTTTGTTTTCTGGGTCTTTAGAAATTGTATAGTGCTATGGAAAGAACCCTGAATTTGCAATCAGAGGACTAAGTTGATTCTCAGCTCTGTTATTTGACCTTCCTATTTTTGCCAAAAAAACCTTCATCTCTCTAGACCTTTCCTTGTGCCTTGTGGGTGTTGAGGGAAGAGGAAGATTGTAATAGACAATGATCCTTTAATATTTTCACACCATCACCTCCTTCCAAAATTCATCCCTACTATACTGTTACCTGAAGAAGAGAAGGTTTTTGACAATGAGGCATCGCTGGGAAGCTGTCTGCACATTAATTTCCATTAATATGTTTAACAACACAAACACTCCTCCACCACCATCTGAGTTTGTGTTTGTTTGCCAAACATATTCTTCAATCCCTGGGAACTCTGAAGAACAAAGTGTTCCTAGCTCCATTGCTTACATTTAAATTTTTAATCACTGTTTAAAGTAAGGCTGCGTTTCCCTGTCCTGGCCATATTAGGGTCTAGGATGGAGGGCCTGAGTTCTCTACCCTCCATCTCTGAGGGCAGGCACTTTCTATTCTTCATCAATACTTTGATTCTAGGACCCAGAGTATCTTGCAATCCCTGGCTGAAAGAAGCTACAGAAATGCAAAGAATTCTGTTTGATATTATCAGAGGCGTAAGTTCGAGTCAGAACATGAGGCAGATTTTAAGCTCTCTCTCTGGCTTCCCTTGCTATCGTGGATCAGTCAGTCCATTTTAATGTTACTAAAATGTATTTTTGGGGGGGGAGAGGGTGGGATAACTAGACAGGCAATGCTGAGGATTTAATTCATTGTATTGTCATGGAGTGATAATGTTGGCTCAATTTCGGAGGTTAGGAACAAGTGGGTAGGATGCTAAAGTCTCCCATCATTGAAGTTCTCACAATGCAGAATAATTAAGGGGAAACAGGCTGCCAGGAGCAGGGTAGATATTGAAGACGGGAGTGCACCTAAGCAAAACATTATGAAGCTGGACAGTTTGAAGGCAGGCTGCAGCTTTATCAGGCCTAGATGGATGGGGGAAAGAAGAGAGGGGACAATAAGTCAAATGATTTCAGGAGTGTGGCTCCCTGCTAGAGGGTTATTCAGAACAAACCAGTGTATTACCAACAGCAATTAAAAAAACCACCAACCCAGGATTAATTGTCATTCCATTGGCCTGTGAGGTGACTGATACCAAACATAATTGAATTACTTTGTAATTATTTCTTTTGGAATGTTCGACTGAAACTGGGATTTGAAGATGGGTTTTTTCCCCCCTTTTTCCTTTGTACCGCAAATGGTTTTGCATTAAGGATATTTTCTACTTTGCTGTATTATCTTGTACAAACTACTCTGGTTTGTTTCCCCCTCTTCATTGCCAATGGGGTTGTTTACTTATTGGAATTAAAGTCAGAAGTGAGCGGTCTCTTGCCAGCAGGACAGAATTTCTAATAAATATGTAAATAATGCATCTCTCAGCTGTTGCCTGGGGCATTCTGCTCTCTAGTGTATCCCTGTGGAGGCAGTCTGGGGTTGACTTGTGCTTGTAGGAGACAAGAGGTACCAATCAATTCACAGAGTAGGAAGGAGGAAGTGGGTTTGGGTTCCAGCTTTGCCACAAAGTGGCCAAATGACCTTAAGCACATTCACTCTTTTTCTAGGCCTCAGGTATTTGTTCATCTGAAAAACAGGGGCTTGAGGATTTGATTTCAAAGTGAGAGGATGCTGCATTCTTCCCAAGGTGTTGGCCTTCTGAGAGTAGAGAAAATGGGAGTTTCAGAGCCATCCCCTCAGATAAGACCCTAGTTCTCTTAGTCTGAGCCCAATTCTCATTTTTAGCTCTTACACCAGGCAAACGCAATAGCATAGGTTGAGAGAAACAGATCTGTAAGGGAAATTACAAGTGATCTACTCAAATCTCCTAATTTTTTGAATAAGGAAACTGAAGCAAAAAAAAAAGTTTGAATGATTTACCAAAGCTAAGCTAGGAATCAAACCTAGATCTCTGAATTCTAAACCTAGCATTCTTTACACTGTAATGAAACTAAGCATTTCAGACCTGTTCTCCCAAGTGTTCTATACTACTGACCAAAAGCTACATGACTTCTAGGGTCTCTATACTATGATCCCCAATATCTTGGGAACATAAAGATAAGACATGCCTCTCTTATAATAAATCCCAGTGCACTGATCCCAAGAGGGACACACAAACTCATACAAAAGACATATTTAAGGAAAGGTCTGGATATCAGAGGAGAGGATCGTTTTGTTCACAGGCATATTAAACATGATGGCTGTGAAAATTCATGATATTTTTGTTCTGAAATTTCTGCTATCAACAAATTAAAATAATGTACTCAATCAGATCACCTGCGTCAAAGGAGTAGGTTTTTATTTTATTTACCTTATCTCTAAGAAAAAATTTATGTAGGAAAACAAAAGCCAGATCTACCAACTTCCAGTGCAGAGTTCTCTTCATTAGACTCTGCCGACTGCATTGGATAGAGTCTACCAACCCATGTAGTAAGTAGTAGGGCTGGGATTTGAACCAGGATTTTCAGACTCTAAAGTTGGCACTCCTTCCACTGGATCAAGTTGTCTTTAGAGGGTGTTGTGCAAGTTCACAGAATCAGAAAATTAGAACTGCAAAGGGCCCTTAAAGGCATCCATTTCCACAGGAGAAAACTGAGGCCATAGACCCTGCTCAACATCAAATAGGTAATTTCTGAAATCGACTTGAATGCAAGTCATTTGCCCTCAGTTTGAAATTTGATGATCCATAACCTCTTTGAGCTTCAACTTCATCTGTAACATAGCAATTAAATTTACTTCACTGTCTTGCCTGCCAAGTTCATTGTGAAGAAAGTTCTTTGTAAGCTGTAAGGTCAATATGAGTTACTAGTTATAATTTTGTTGGGGGAACCTGTGATTTTAATGGTGGAAAGAATGGTCAAGCGAGGAAACTCCTGTTGATTTAGACTGGCAGTTGGTCTGTATTTTACACTCTTGGTTGCCGCCAGAAGTAAGAAGTGACCTATTTATGCTTGCTCAGCTCCTGTGATTCATAGAAAGGATTGGAACCCAAGTCTCCCTGAAAGCCATACTTTCTAGCTGCTCCAGCACCCTGCCTCTCACCTTGCTCATAATAAGTGCTTAATAAATGTATGTAGAATGGACTGGAAAGTAATCAATAGCTTAGTCCCCAGGAAGGAAATCCAGGGGTTGAATGGAGCTGGGTTTCTAGGCTTCTTGCTATGGTATGCACTGTGAGTTTGTGTAATAAAGGGAGAAATTAATTAGAACTATAATTTATGGATTGCTAATCACTGTATATTGTAGGAAAGCCAAAAATACAAAGGTTTTCAATTTTATGTGCTTGCAAATCTTTTAGCAACTCTCCTTGTCCAGGGTTTTCCTTTCTCCGTGTCCTGTGCAGAAATGCTCCGTGACCTCAACTACATTCAAGTGGCATCATTGGCTTATCCACTAGAAAACCCAGTGTGCATTAACTCTAGAGGCATCCATGAGTAAATAATGTTGGAAAATGCTGGGATCATCCGGGGAATTGGCTTGTGTTTCCTGGACCAAAACCACTGGCAAGGAGAAATAAATAATTTTTCGTTCTTTATGATTTTTTTCCCACCGTTTCTAATTAAACAGTGGTGGTAGATAAACCCCCTTTCCCCATCCTACTTGACAAGCAAGTGAAAGCCCCCACCTAGAAGGTGGGCAACAACACAGATTCCCAAATACAAAGGCTGCCAAGCTAGAACACTCAGAAGAGCAACAGCAGATGGACTGACCAGGGATACATCCCAGAACATGAAGCAGTTTGTCCACATCATTGCCTAAAGAAAGAAAAGTCAGTTAACAGTTGGGAAGAAGGCCGTCCTGTCAAGGTATTTGTTTTATCTCTCTCTCCTTTCCTTCTGGCAAGTGAATTCCATGTGTGCGTCCACATCACAGATTGTTTTAGAATGGAAGATGTAAAAGGGTACATAATTGAGTTTTCTTTGATTCATCTCTGGATCCAAATATCTCCTCCAATTACAGACAGTTAAGATTCCCTTCTGTTGATAGACCTTCTGATGAAGTGTACCAACTTCCTTTGGCTACAGGTTTGGGGACACTGTTAGTTAGTTGTTTCCAGCTCCTCATGACTTCATTTGGGTTTTTCTTGGCAAAGATGATGGAGTAGTTTGATATTTCCTTATCCAGTAATACTTAGCTCATCTCCAATATTTCTCGTATTGTTATATTATCATTACTATTATTGAAAATATTTGTAACAATATTTGGTTATCATAGCTAGTCTCTTCAGTGGTCTGATGGCTATAGAAAATACTACTTTATCTTTTCTTCCTTCTCCTCCCCTTCTGCCACTGTTTTCCTATTCTTCCTCCTCTCTGTTTTTCTCACCATCTTCCTCTCCTATTTGCCTTTTTCCTACACTTTTTCTGTCTTTCCCCCTCTTATTCCTTCTCCCCATCTGTCTACTCCTCCTCCTCTTCTGCCTCTTTTTCTTCCTCTGTCTCTTTTTCCCTCTTCTCTCCCTTCTCCTTCCACAAAATGTTGTAGAGAAATTCATTAGGTAAGTTTTGCCTAAGCATAATCAGTGCCTGGTTAGAAATCACTGGATATTATTCTACAAAGTGCTGATGATAACAGACATCATGATGATGATGATGATGATGATGATGATGATGATGATGACAGTAGCTCCTTACATTTGTATATTTTGTTTTTCCTCAAAGTTCTTTTTTGTTTTTTTATTCTCACCAACCCCATGAAATATACAGGGCAGAATTTTGGTGAAGGCCTAACTCAAACAACGATTCAGTTCAATGATTCAGACTTGAGGCTAAACTTCAGTGACATACTCATCATAAGACACAGTAAAACAATTTTGTTTAGAATTATGAAAAATGATACAATTCATATTTCTGTCTTCTCAATAGGTGGCAGAGGGGTGGAAGGAGGGAGAAAATTTGGAACTGAAAATAAATATTTTTTAAAAGCTACAATTCCTCAGGTTAAAAAGGTATATTAACTCAAAACACTCTTCCTCTCTGATTCTGTAGTGATCACAAAAGTCAGCAATACTACTTCAGGAAAGTTTTACCTGCCAAGTAATAAGAATTCCTCTAAAACCTTTAACATTAGTGCCTCATGGGTTGGTCCTTTTATGCCTCAGGATTCAAGGAAGTCAAACAGCTTCTTTCATTGCTTACAGGAACAGTTCAGTCTCCATAAAACAGGTGTTGTTCCTGCCACTTGTGGGTAGTTTGATGAAGAAATCAAGGGACATAGTGATTAAGAGATTTTTTTTCAATACAAAAGTGTACCTATAACTCAAGTTTTCAGGGCCCAGTTCAGTGTTGTTTTGTTTTGTTTTTTCCAGTTTCTAAACTGGAAAAGTAGTTTTATAAGAGCCTCATGGAAAATACTGTCAAAATAAATACATAAAGACATAGAAAGTCTTACGTGATCTGACGCAAAGTGAAATAAAACAAAAGCAAGCGAACAGTATATACATATATACATAATGACTTAATGTAAATAGAAAGAACAATCATCAATCAAAAATTACTGTTATGAAATTACAAAAACAATCTTACACCACCCCCAAAAGAGACATGAAATGGAAAGACAAGTCCTCCTATCACTTTGCAAAGATAGAGAGAGGGTCTATGGTTACAGAGCATTGCATGTATTGTCAGATTTTTTTTTTTAAATAGTGATTGGCTTTGCTGATTTTTTTCTCTTTTATTTTTAAAGTCTTTGTTATATGATACGGGTCTCTGAGAACAGTTAAGGGGAAGTATAAGAGGGGGAGGAATTTAAAATATGTATATATACATATATGTGCATATATATCTATATATGTATATATGTATATAACACATCAATGATTTTAAAAGAGACTAATGGAACTACAACTGCCCTGAAAATCAGGCCTGAACAATAAATTAGGAATCAGAGGACCTAGCTTCAGTTCCTTCATTCACTAGTTGTGTGGCTCTGGACAAGTCATATCCTTTCTGGGCTTCAGTCTCTTTATGCAAAAAAATTACACTAGGCTTCAACGGTGCCTTCTAATTTTAAATGTGTTTAATTCTAGTGTCCTACTTCAGATTATATGACCTTTTCTCCATCATCTTCAGCCTGCATCAGCATAAACAGAATAACCTGTTAGGAAAGAAGGGTCAGATTTGAGACTTCTGGGAATATCTTCCCACTCTCTGTTTCCACTGAAACTTTGTGGCTTACAAGTTGTGCGGGGTGAGAGAATTGGGCTCAAGATGCAAAAAGGGGTGTGAGGGAAAGCAGAGCTACTCAGGAAAGCTTGTTGTTAATGGTAAGGTCATATGTTAGAAGATTTTATCCAAAAGTAGCAAGAAATGTTACAATTTTTTTTTTTCAGAAACTAAGGTCTCTTAGCCCCTGCTCTGAGCAGCACTCTGAAAAATGAACTGGAGAGAGTCAAACGTACAGATCATCAAGGGACCCTGAAACCCAGCACTAAGATATTAAACACAAAAGAGCTGAAGTTAACATGAGGTGTTATTGGTTTGGGGAGATGGGCTGTTTCCCCAAGGTCCATAATTAGAAATAGGAACCTTTTGTGTGTAATTAAAAGTAAGATATTGGTTGTTAAGACCTGGAAGAGGATGAAACCTTCTCTCCAACTGGCATTTGGGATTAGAGGGTTTTTCTCTTACTTGTGAAATATGAGAGCTTTCCTGACTATTTAGGAAATAGAGTTTAATTCCACTTCTATAAGCATTTTTGTAACTGATAATGAAAGGATATGTTTTGCATATGTGATATGAAATCAACAAGGTGCCCTATTGAAACTGAATGGCCTTTGGAGACTCCTTTTGTGCAAGGAATCTGTCACTGAGAAGCTGATTAATTACTGTAATAATCATAATTTTTTAAAATTAAAAAAATCTCTTCTCATTCATTAAGTACACTGCAGATAGGTGCCAGAGGTAATTATTGTCTGAAAGTACTTCCGAATTATCTTTTCTAATCCAGCCATGCTGACATTTTTGAGAGAAAAAAAGTGTTTTGTCTCTTCTTTTATGAGTGGGGTGACATTTGAATATGCAAACAGTGTCAAAGCCTGCCCTATGGATGTTTTCCTGAGCTATGATTTATGAGGCCAGCCTATTGTATTTGCTATCACACAACCAGAAAGGTCATTAGACAAAGAGGCTCTACTTACAGGGGTCTACAGCTCATCTTGTGATATTTTAATTTTTGTGCTGGTAGAGAGTTTCCTGCTCTCTTCTTGAGGTATGGTGGACACTAGCCTGCTTTTGTTTTTTTACACGTCTATGTAGTTTGTACCGAATCTTGCTCTTTGGAGAGACAAGGTTGTATATGTGGAAAGAAGGCTGGACTTGAAATCAGGAAGCCTAATTTCAAATCTCAACTCTGCCACTTACAAGCTATGTGATTTGGGGGAGGCTACATAGAGTGTATGGTCCACCATTGAGACTTGAAATCAGGAAGCCTAAGTTCAAATCTCAACTCTGCCACTTACAAGCCATATGATTTTGGGAAGGCTACATAGAGTGTATGGTCCACCATCTCTTCTATTTAATAGGGGTGATAATTCTAACCCAATAGTTGTTGTGAGAAAAGTTGTTGGAGTTTTTTTGTTTCTTTTTTTTGTAAGCCAAAGTGTACTATGTGAATATGAATGACTAGTCTTAGTGATGGGGCACAGTACTTGCTGGGATAATAGAAATACACAGATAATCAAAAATCCTCATTTAAGCCAGTCAATTCAAAAACCATTCCTCAGGATGTTCATGACACTGTCACTGTGTACATGACACTAAACTAGGTATAACATAAAACATTGGTTGGCAGGGGAAGAGAATAGTTTTGACAAGTGTTTTTTGGAGAATCTACATGCCGAGCCTTGTAGTATGGTGAGTGTGTGTCTGTCTGTCCGTCTGTGTCTGTGTCTGTGTCTGTGACTGTATCTGTGTCCATGTCCGTGACCATGTCCATGTCTGTGTCCGTGTCTGTGGGGGTTGGGGTGTAGGAATGACAGGGAGAGAGGAAAGAAAACATAAAACAGAAGATGCTATCTTAGACCTAGAGTTGTTTATTTTCTCTTGCCAAGGATGAATATATACGCATGACCAAGACTAAAACACTTTCTACACTTTAGAAAGCTAGAGAAATCCAAGTTCTTATTGCTCATTTAGGTTATGACTACTACTAATAAGAGTATTGTGGAATCTAGTTCAAGAAAATCCAGGTTGCAGTCTCACCTCTGATACATACTGGCTATGTAACCCTGGACAGGGAAAACTAGATCATGCAGTAGATAAAGCACCAATCCTGGAGTCAAGAAGACCCAAGTTCAAATCTGGTTGCAAAACTAGCTGTGTGAACTTGGGAAATTCACTTAACCCTCTTTGCCTCAATTTCCTCATCTGTAAAATGACCTGGAGAAAGAAATGGTAAACCATTCCATTATCTCTGTCAAAAACAAAACAAATGGAATCACGAAGAGTCAGATATGACTGGAAAAAATGACTCAACAGTAACAAAAACAAAAACAACAACAACAACAACAACAACCCTGGACAAGTCTCTTAACCCCTAAGATCCCTGGGAAACATTCTAAGACTATAAATTATAGAATAATTGCCGATCCGCATTAGTAGGGTAGCATGTGCTCTAAGTTACACTCTCAAACTTATATTTCCATAGGTAGGTCAGGTCTCCAACAGCTGGCTACTACATCTCCCCTTATCATTCTATGGGCAAACCCCAAGGGATGTGGAGGTTATTTAATAGTACTGTAACTCAGAAGTCCCAACTAGTGCATATGCCCCTGTTCATTTGTATAAATAAGTCAGGTAAACGTTTTATAATTGAGCATTTACTAGTGATTGAAATGGCCTCATTTTAGCTTTGATTCCTAAACTAGGTAAGATATTTTTTAATTTAATCAATCAGAACTGAATGCAAATAGAAACATGTGCCCCCTTGAATTAATCATTGTGTGAGAGATGCCACACCTGATACAATTTGTATAAAAAGAAGAAACCATCTCAGAAGGTAAAGGAAGATATACTGAACATTGTATCTTGAAGTTTGAAGTAAGTATGGCATTTCCAGTATACCTATGAGAATCAGAGGGAAGACTGAGCTGTGAGTGAGAAGGGAGAGAGCAAGGAAAATCAATGGATCTACAAGTAAAAGCAGACCTTGTTTTATTGGGCTTCACTTTATTGTGCTTGGCAGATAATGTTTTTTTTACAAATTGAAGGTCTGTGGCAACCCTGCATTAAGTGAGTCTGTTGGTGTCATTTTTCCCACAGCATGTGCTCATACTCTGTCTCTGTGTTAAATTTTGGTAATTTTTGCAATATTTTAAATATTTTATTATTATTATTTCTGTTACGGTGATCAGTGATCAGTGATCTTTGATATTATTATTGTAATTGTTTTGGGGCACCACAAACCATACACATCTAAGACTGTGATAAATGTTGCGTATTCTGATGGCTCCACTGATTAGCCATTTCCCATTTCTCTCTCTCTCCTCTGGCCTCCCTATTCCCTGAGACACAGCAATATTGATATTAAGCTGATTAATAACTCCATAATGGCCTCTAAGTGATCAAATGAAAGGAAGAGTCAATCTATGCAGCTGGTTTTTATTATCGTCTTACTTTAAGAAGTTCTCACAGCCAACCCAACCTTCAGTAACCACCCCTGATCAGTCAGCTGCCATCAACATCCGGGCAAGACCCTCCACCAGCAAAAAGATTACAACTTGTTAAAGGTCTAGATGGTGGTTAGCCCCCCCCCTTTTTTAGCAATAAAATATTTTAATGAAGATATGTATATTTTTTAGACATAATTATACACTACAGTATAGCATAAACATAACTTTCCTATCCACTGGGAAACCAAAAAATTCATGTGATTCTCTATTGAGAAAGTCACTTCACTGTAGTGGTCTGGAACTGAAACTGCAATATTTCTGAGGTAGTCCTGTATCTCAGAGTTCACACAGAGGGAAGTCATGAGAAAAAAATGAACTCTTTCTTTAGCTTCTCAATCTGATGCCTATCTATCCAATAGATTCACTTAAATTTTGCCTCAATCACAAAGAAGCTGGTGGTTGACTAGAGACAGATGTAAATATAAGGCTAGGCAGAGAGCCTATGCTTAGGTATAAGGGATTTTCCTAAATGAGACCTTAGAGTAATTGTGATTGAACTCAGAACTTTTCATCTAAAATGAATTCACTAAAACCAAAGAAGAGGAAATCAAATTAACCTTAGGGTCCATTATATCACCTACTATTCTTAACATTAACTCATTATTATAACTGAGTATTATATTTACAAGGTATAATAAAACAGTTGGAAAAAAGTTCTCCCAAACCAGGAGGAAGATCTCCCACTGATATTTACAGAATCCAGGAGAAAGTGGGCTCAAGCTTAGAGATCACATGTGGCAAAGGAGTGCAATTCACAATTCCTAGAAATCCTTTCTGTGGACCCTCATGTGACATTACCTTTAAGTATGATGGAGTTTTTTGTTGGACTCCCCCATCTCTGACACTGACTATTCTAGAAGAATCTAGTTTGTTCTTGGCTCCCAAAGCAGACACTGCTGCTAGTGGGATGCTACTATGACACCAATGAGAAGTCTAAATCCTCCAGTTTTTTAAATTTCACAAGGTCTTCCCATCCCAAGAGATTCCCCATTCAGGGGCATGACTGAGACTGTTTCTAATACCCATTTATCTAGAATAAATAACTAGGTTCAATGCTGTCTTGTCATTTTATACACAATTCACAGGTCATAACTAAATTTCCTCAGGCAATCCCAATGCATCTCTTCTGGAGTGTCACTCCATTCATTCCAATGGATTTCAAAAATTCCTCACACCTGGTTGAACATCTTTGATCAGCTGATTTAATAGTTGTTCCCACTTGCTTAAGATGTTAAGGCACCTATTAGTTATCTCAGTGGGATAGGAGGGTTGAGTCAATCAAAATATCTAGGCTTTACTCACATCTGGTTCATACTTCTGCTTGTTTGATTAAGGTTAAGAATTTGGGTTATTCCCTCCACCCCTGCAGTAAAATGAATGGATGAAATGAGCGCAAATAATTTAAAAGTTTACTATGTGCCAGATACTGTGCTATGCACTGAGGGTAAAAATATAAAAAGAAAAAAATAGTTCTTGCCTTCAAGGAATTTATATTCTATCAAGGGAAGGCAATAAATATATTGGAGTGGTAGTCAAGGAGTTATGTTTTGGTTGGAGAAGACAAAGAAATGTTTAGTGGAGTCACTGAGGGATTTTAATTCCAAGCAATAGTACTATTCCTTTGATTACTGTTACCAAAGAGATAGAAAGTGTGGGGAAGATGGGAAGTAGTCAGAGGAAAGTGCTCCAGGTAATAACAGGCGAGAAGACAAAAGCAGCTTCATGGGGGGGGGGGGAGAGGCTGTTTTGGTTGGTTAATAGAGAATACTCACCATAAAGAATTCATAGCACCAATAAATTGTCTGACATAAAGATGTCTGGGCAATAGCAGCGGAGGGAGTTTCTGCACCAGGAGATCCTACATAGATGAAATACTTAGCATTGTATTTGAAAAGTTGAAGTAAGCATGGCATTTTCAGTACATCTTTGAGAATCAAAGAGAAGACTGAGCTGTAATCAAGAAGAGAGACAGCAAGAACAATCGCTAGACCTACAATCAACTATCTTAGAGCAGAAGACTTGAGTTGAGGGAAGTCAAATTAAACTCATACTTCTCTAGGGCTCACTCTAATCCTCTGAGATAGGGACCATAAGCATTAGCCACGTTACTTGAAGAAAAGAGGGTGTAAGGGGCGCCTAGGTGGCACAGTGAATAGAGGACTGGCCCTGGAGTCCAGAGGACTAGGGCTCAAATCCAGCCTCAGACACTTGACATACTTACTAGCCATGTGACTTTGGGCAAGTCACTTAACCCCAATTGCCCTCAAAAAAGAAAAAAAGGAAAAGAGGATGTAGACCTGTAGACTCAAAGAATAAGTGGTTTGTCCAGCATCCCACGGATAGCGGTTCCAGATCTTGAGAACTGAACTCAGTTCTTCTAATTCCAAGACTAAGTCCCTTACACTCTGCCACAAGTGCAAATGAATAGAGTTTTCATGAAGCAAATGGAAATACAAACCTCTGAGGAAAGCTGACTTCCATTGGTCAGCATCTGTTTAAGGATGCCAAGGAAATACAGCCTTTCCACTCTGTACATGAGTGTATATGCCCATGTATTAAGAAGCATGTATGGGAAGACCGTTGAAATTCCCACTTAACATACCTTTTTTCTTTTTTTTTTTTTGGAGGGACAAGGCAGGGCAATTGGGGTTAAATGACTAGCCCAAGGTCACACGGCTAGTTTTGTGTTAAGTGGGTTTGATGCTGGGTTTGAACTCAGGTCCTCCTGACTCCAGGGCTGGTGCTCTATTCACTGCACCACCTAGTCGCCCCCATACCCTTTTCTCAAGTAGGCGAATACTATGCCGGTATGGTGAGACAGCTTCACATAAATCGTTGGGGAGCAGAGCAAGTGGTAAATGCATGTGAAACTGCTAATTAGTTGCACCATTCTCTCAATTAGCTCCTCCTATTTTTATCTGTCTAATTGTTGGTCCCTATGGAAGGGCCAAGGAGATGGTGCAAGCTGAGCAATCTGTGCATTTCTGAATCTCCATCACACCTCTAGAAATGTTGGGGGAGAGAGGACACATAGTGTGATTGGTCCCAGAAACTTCTGTCCCCACCCACATCCCCAGGTGATGGCACCAGGATCGTGTACATCTCTGAGCATGGTCTTGGGATTCTGAATTCACCCCTGTCTATAGATGATAGGTATTTCCATTGGGAACAAAGCACCTTTCCTAATGCACAGCTATGAAAATAATAATAATTCACATTTACATAGTGCTTTGAGTTTTACAAATCACTTTACTCCTGACAGTCTTATAAGGAAGGCAGTGCAAGTATTATCTCCATTTTATAGATGAAGAAACTGAGGCAAAGAAGTTAAATGACTAGGTTTTGCCTGAGTCACTTAGCTAGTAACAACAGTAGTTCACATTTATAGAGCCCTTTGAGGTTTGTGACGTGCTTTCCATTCATTCATCAGGTGAGTGCTATTCTTATTGTTATTTTTACAGATGAAGCATGTGAACAGGTGCAACATATAACCAGTGAATATAACCAGTGAACATATAACCGGAAAGAACCAGAATAAAAGATGTCATCCAGGAGTTGTATGATAAGGTGAGAAGATGAGCTGGTCATGCGGCTAGGGCAAAAGATGACAGGTAGACAGCCAAAGGTCAGGAGAAGTCAAGGAAGGCCTCAGCCTTTTGGGTGGCCCTCCACGCTAAATTTAAGTAAGGATAGGGACAAAAGTCCCCCTGAATGGATGATCATAGAAAGGTTGTGATTTTCAGTCTTGGAGGGAATTTCTGAAGTGATGAGATCACAGTTCCATTTGGGTGCAAATGAAGAGACTGATGGCATTAAATACGGTGGCCACGGTCACATGTCTGAAGCCACAACTGAAGCTGGATCTTCAAGACAAAGTCAGCATCTCAAACTACCATGTCACATCTATTCCTAAATTTTGGAGCTATGTGGCTTTCATCCAGGTCCAGCACTCTGCTGGAGAAACTGAGGCCGAGAGAGGTTGGAAGACGTGACTGTTATCATACTGCTATGTACCTAAAAATGATTTGGGACTTGAATCTGGATATTTTGATGCTAGGTCCAATGTCCTAGTCATTCACATCATTCCTATGCTCAAATATCGAAACAAAACAAAACAAAAAACAAAAAATAGAACAAAAAAACTCTTCCATGGTTCTCCATTGGCTAAGGTGGTAAATGCAGATGCCTTAGCTCATTGGAGCCCACTCTCTGGGAATTCTCCCCCATCCCTAATAGGAGCTGAATACTAATTATGATCAAAATAGCTGGCATTTCTGTAGCTTTAAGATTTTCAAAGCACTTTACATAAATTATCTCATTTGGTAATGGCCTAAGGGCATTTCTTTCCCCAACCCCATTTTCCTTTTCAGAACAGCTAGAAGTGGCGGGCAGCCAGCACAAATCACCCACAGTGGTGTAATTAGATGAATCCCTCCTATGGTAGCACCTGTAACTGATCTATTTATTCCCCCTTCCTGTGGGTTTTCCTATGGTTCGCCATGTTGGGATTCTGTGCATTGGATGGTGGTTCCAGTGGCAAGTGAACCTTCTTTAAGAGGATGGAGATTTTTCTGCCACCAGAAACATAAAGAGATATAGCATAGGTGAAAACTGCACCCCGAACTTCCTCTTAGATGGGGCCTTCCAGGGAATGCCTGAACTCCAGATGATCTATTTCTGCCAATGATTCTGCTACTCTTTGGGTCACCAGGTTCTCAACACACAAGTCATCCTCAGTTCTTCCCTCTTCCTCAACCCTGATATTCCCAAATATTCCTGATTCTACTCCCCCCTCCACTAGCTTCTATTTCTTTTCTTCTCTCACATGGGCCACTGTAGTACTTTATGCCCTTACAACCCTCACCTGAATTATTACAAAAGCTTCCTAAATGATGTCCTTGTCCAAGTCTGTTCTATGTACAGCTGCCAAATTGATACTCTTCAAACACAAGTCTAACAGTGCCACTCCTCTGCTAAAGAAGCTTCAGCAGCCCTCTGCTTCTCTAGGATAAACTATAACCTCAATCAGCTTTTAAAGCTCTTCACAATCTCATTCCAAATTATCTTTCTAGATTTATTTCATTTATTCTGTTCCAGCCAAACTGGCATAATTTTCTGTTCCCCAAGTGACATTCCATCTCTGTGCCCTTTGCTTTTGTACAGACCAGACTCTATGCCTGGAATACGCTCTCTCCACCTGTCTACCTTTTGTCATACCTGGTATCCTTCAAGACAGCTCATGCTTCCTGCTTTTCCTGATTTCCCCAGTTGCTACTGCTCTTTCCCACTATGAAATTACTTGCTATTACTGTGAGACCCAAGGCAAATCACTCAACTGCCTTAGGAGACAGATTTGGGGGCCTGAAGTCAGAAGGACTCATCTTCCTGGGTTCAAATTCAGTGTCAGATACTCACTTGCTGCATGACCCTGGGCAAATCACTTAACCTTGTTGGCTTCAGTTTCCTTATCTGTAAAATGAAGGAAATGTCAGTGTCTCCAGTGTCTCTGCCAAGAAAACCCCAAATGGGGTCACTAAGAATCAGATTCAACCAAAAACTGACTGAACAGCAAGAGAGCTTAGAGATTTACCAAGTAGCACCAAAGATTTCTCATTCCTAGGAAACAGGATCATAGATTTAGTGTTGGAAAGTACCATAAATTTACTTAAAGGCTTACTTTTGTTTTCTGTAGGCTTTTAATTAAATAGTGTGAATATTCTGCTTGCAAATGAAGAGTCAATGTTAATACTGAGCAGTGCCATGAAGAGATTTTCCCCTGACATTGTGATGTAGTATATAGAGCTGACCTAAAAACCAGGAAGTCCTGGGTTCAGATCTGGCTCTGCCACATACTGGTTGTATGACCTTGGATAAGTTTGATCTAGGTAACTCTTTAAGGTTAGGTTATAGAGATAGTGTTGCCCAGTATTAGTAGAGTGAGTTTTCTCATCCTGGAGTTCACTTTCCCAATGAAATCGTTTGTCCCAGTCCTGATCTCTTCCCCATCCTTCTTGGGGCATATAAACTAAAAATAAGATACAATAAAATAAAATAAAAGCAGAGGGCAGGGCAGAATCCTTTCCTGGAAGATCCCCATAGCCTCTGTGGTATGAGTGTAAGTGCCCACTGACTGAGAGGAGCAGCTGAATTGGGAAGGGGCCTGGGGACACACTCTGGGCATGTCAGCATATTAGTAGAAGAGCAGAACATCAAAATGAGTAAATGCCACAAAAGGGCTGAGATTTTAGAAAGAAAGTTGGAGGCAGGTAAGTGGTCAGTCCTCTGACATTTCCTGGTCTGTTTCTTGATCTTTCTCAAGCTTGACACTGCAGCCAATTACCTCACTTCTTGTGAGGTATTTCTCACTAGCCTTTCTCTTTTCTCTTGACATCCTGGCCCCCCCTCAGCCTGGATTTTCAGGCTAAGCTAGTTTTCCCAACTTGGACCCCTACTCTCTGTTCAAAGGGGGTAATTGTTCTCCTATGCCACCAGAGGACTTTTCCAGTTACCCAGAAGAACATGACTTTATGCTGTTCCATTTCCCTCCATCCTCAGCTCAAATCAACAAACATGTATCTAGTTTGTGAATGCAGTGTGCTTGAATGCTGAGGATATGATGAAAGTTTTTAGATTCAAGGATTTCTTTTTTTAATTAAAAATTAATTTATGGAATAAAACAGGCATTTCCATAACATAGTATAATAAAAAAGATGATTGAACATGAAACTGCAAATCTATTATGTACAGTTTGCTATTCCTTTTAAACATAAATTTCTCTTTTTTCCCCTTTTTCTTTCTTCCCTGGGTGTGCGCATTCAAGGTTTTCTACAATCTGGCTCAATGATTTCACACCCTCTGCCTTCCTTTCAATCTGTACATCTTTACTCACTGCATCCCACAACCTGGACCATTCCTTTCCTATAGGAAGTTAGACCTTTCCTGTCTTCCTATGCCCCACTCTGTTCCTTTCACAATTTGTTTTTTTTCCACGTGGCGCTGAGAGTCCCATCTGCAATGACTGTTGCCCTTACCTGGAATGAACTCCCTTCTCTGCTCCGCTTCTCAGAATGCCTGTTCCCATCGAGATTCAGCTCAAGATCCACCTCCTACAGGAAGCTTTTCCTGATTCTCTCCTACCCCAAAATAATCTTGCATTTCTTTTGCATATATCATATATCTGCTTATATTTATATATGTTGTCTTTCCCATTCAAATGTAAGCTCCTTGAAATAAAAATAAATTACTTTTGTCTCTTATGTCCCTAACACTTAACGAGGCACCTAACACCTGGTAGTTAATTAAGACATGTTTACTGATCAACTGTATCATACTCAATCTACATAACCACTTGTCGAAATCATTCTCTCTGCAAAGCCCCAATTTCAAAGCTGCTTTTTTCATGAAGTCTTCCCTGATTTTCCTGTTTAAAAATTATTCTTTCCTGCTAATTTTTTCTCACACTTCTCTACTCCAGTATCTTAGGCACTTGATATTATAAGATTTCGGGTTAAAAGGGAGGTTAGATATCATTTGTTCAAACTCCCGCATTTGACAGATAAAGAAACTGACTGAGGCTAAGAGAGGTAGAGTGATTTAAACAAGGTCATTGAGATGTTATGACAAATCTAATGCTCTTAGGCACCTGGTGGAGTCACTAATGGAGAGAGGGCTTTGGCTGGAGTCAGGAATGCGTGAGTTGAAATCCAGCTTCAGACACTTACTAGTGGGATGAGCCTGGGCAAGTCTCTTAGTCCTGTTTGCCTCAATTTCTTAAAATACAAAATTGGGATTTAAAAAAAAAAACCACCCATCTCACAAGGTCCTTATAAGGATCAAAAGAGATAATATTTGTAAATTGCCTGGCTCATACTAGGTGTTATATAAATATTTGTTTTCCTTCTTTCCAGTATGCTGCCCTCCCTCTTCATTAAATTCTTAAATTATAACCTCAGTCAATCAACAAAACTTTATTAAGTGCCTACTATGTGTTAGGTTATACACTAAGCTTTGAGTATAGAGAGGCAAAGAAAAAGAACCCCTGCCCTCAAAGAGCTTACTGTGAATGAGACAATATTTATACATAAGTAACGTGATCATTTGAATACATGATTCCCCCTACTGGGACATAAACTCCCTATGAGGAGAAACAGTCATTTCTTATTGTCTCATTCCCTACAGTGTCTTGAACATGGTAGGCATTCAATAAATGTTGATTGTTTATGGAAATGAATAGGAGACAAAAGAAGGAGAAGACTGAAAATGCAGTAAGGATGATTTAGATTAGACCCTGAGAAGACCATTCAGATCCCAGCAGCAGCTCGGGACTAGCATAATATGATATGGTAGGTGGTATGGAAATGTCTCTTGTTCAACACCCAAATAAATCTGACAGAGAGTCGTATTTTTGGTGTGAAAGTGAAAAACTGAACTGTAGCTGGAAGGATAAGGTGATAACACCCCATGTGGACAGAATGATGGTGGGCCCATCACAGATACCTGCTTTAAGTTCAGCCTATGAACAAGGTCAGCAGTAGGACATGTAATGCTGCTGGTGATTGGTATGCTGACTGCAAAGGAAAACATTGGATTTACAGGCTGGGTTGCCATTTTGGTTTTGGTGTTTGTGTGTGTGTGTGTGTGTGTGTGTGTGTGTGTGTGCCCAAGAATGCACATGTGCACTGATGTAAAGGTTCTGCTTTTCCCCCTATCCTATTAACAGCTTTACTTATGCTAATCATGAGTTTGGAAACACTTCCTGGGCAGATAACAATTTTTTAACAATGACCCTCCTTGCTTTCTCCCCATCCTGTCCCCCACAAATCCTCACATGCCCCATATCATATCCCAAGAAAATAAACAAATCCTGGTTCCTTACAGTACCCAAAGGAAAGAAAGGTCTTGGGCTATCTTCTGTCTCTGTTTTTTTCTTTCCTGTTAATCGATCCTTGTGATTTTATTCTCCCCACTCCCACCCCCCAAATTGACACATTCCGTTCATTATCTCCTCTTCTTCCACAGGAGAGAAACAGCAAGCTGTTTTTGCAAGCAATGTAAATCCCACTCCCTGGCTATTCAATTGAGATCAATTTCTGCCTGGGAGAGTGAACATGCCACATCCATGAGCCGTGCAACGTCTGTCAATTGGAATGAAGCTGGCAATCTGTAACACGGCAAACAGCCTACTCGTGTTGTGAGCCCGACAGGCCCCGTTAGGAGCCCTGTCTGTATCCGCCACTTCCAGGGCTGGCAGTATGGAGGCTTTGGTTGTTTACATGCACCACAGACTGTAGAAATCACTCGCACGGTTGGAACGGGAAAACACTTTAAAGAAATGACAACTCTAGTGTCCTTCTCTGGAAACAGATGTTCTCTGGAGCAGTTTCATCTCCTGTCAATATGCAAGGAACTGTTGTTCCTCCCTGCCTGACAGATTGGAGCTAATGGGGAGATGTGTTCGAATGGCAGCTGGAAAAGGGTTTCAGTAAGGAATCTTTCATTGAATACATCTATCTTTCCACATTCTTCCTTCAGAATCCAAATCTAATGCAAAGAGGGCCCACATCTGGGCCACCAAGGCTTAAAAAGTCTCAGTGATCAATCAGGTGTTGATCAGCACTGTGTCATCAAACTTTAATTTCTCAGTAGACTGAGTGACTTGATTATCTCAGAGAAGGAGAAAGCTCTGGGAGAAGCCAGTGTGTATTGATTAGCACCACTGGTTTTGTTGTATTGAAGGTGGGATTTCATTTTGTTGTAGGATGAATGTTATTTCTATACATTACCTTAAATACCTGTTCAAATCTCAGCTTTGCCATTCACTGGTAGACTGACCTTGGACCAATGACTTTACTAACCTCTCTTTATTTCAATTTCTTTATTTAAAAAAAATAGAGTTGAATTACATGAACAACAAGGAATCAGCAAGCTCTGTGATCTTTTGTGTATAACTTGTGAATTCAATTGAAGATAATGGAGGAGGCAGAACATTGGAAAGAACATTGAACTTGGAGTCACAGAATCTGAATTCAAATCCCTTTTCTTCCACTTACTGTCACCTGGGACTTATCATTTAACCTCTCTTTACTTTATCAAAGGAGGTGATTAGACTAATACAATTAGACAAAAGAAGTGATTAGACTAATACAATCTCAGGCAGCAGTAATAGAGGCATGGTATTGCATTTAAATGATAGTGTCACTGGAATCTACCATGGTTAGACTGGACTTAGGGCATTGTGGTCAATTCCAGATGCCATATTTTTGGAATGATAGCATCCAAAGAAAGTGACCAGGATGGTGAGGGGACTCTGGACAATGCATGCTATATGAAGACCAGTTAAAGAAATATAGGAGATATTTAAAATGGAGAAGAGAAGATGGAATAAGAAAGAGGATAAAATGCTATCTTGCAGAAGAGGGATTAGACTCATTGTGTTCCTTAATCAGGAACAATGGAAGCCACTGGAGAACAGAATTAGGACTTACTAAAATAAGACCACACTTAGAGTTTGCAGGTTCCGTTTCATTAGAATCTTTCAAATACAAGCCTGATCAAAACTTTGGGAGGATGTTATAAAAGGTATTTCTGTTCATCTCTGTGTTGGGTTAGATGGATGCTTAGATCCTCCCCAAATCTGAAACTCTGTTACACTGCGAAGTCCACAGTTGATACATTGATACATTGAACATGTATCTTTGGGGCATTTCTCACTTACAAATCATCCTTCATTGTGATATTATTAGCTTATATTTTTAAAATGCTCTAAAATCTACTTTCTTTATAAAAGTCCTGCAAGGTAGGTAGTGCAAGCACTATTATCCCCATTTTATAGATGAGGAAACAAAAGAAAAAAAATTAATCATTCTACTCAAGAAAGTGTGACAGGAACTGAGCTTGAGTCTGCAATGTGTTCAGTCATTTTTCAGTTGTGCCCAACTCTTTGTGACCTCATTTAAAGTTTTCTTGGCAGAGATACTAGAGTAGTTTGCAATTTCCTTCTCTAGATCATTTTACAGATGGAGAAATTGAGGCAAACTGGGTGAAGTGATTTGCCCAGGGTCATACAGCTAGTAAGTATATGAAGTCAGATTTGCACTCCCCAAGATGTCTTCCTAACTCCAGGCCTGGCTCTCTATACACTATGCCACTTGGCTGCATTATGCATGGTATAGTAGAAATACCATGAGCTTTGGAGTCAAGTCAAAGAACCTAAGTTCAAATCCCACTTCTGATGTGTACAACCTATGCGACCTCGATTTAATTTCCCTGGGCCTTAGTTTCTTCATCTGTCAAATGGGAGTCAAATTGGAAGACCATAAGTTCCCTTCTGGGTCTCTATTTATGATACTCTGATCCACACTGCCTCTAAGTCATATCCATGTGGTTGATCTCTTGGGCCCTGTGATGGTGAGATATTTGTTTGTAAATGTCAAAAGGGAATGAAAAAGTCTCAGTTTGGGAGAAGGGGAATGCAACCACAAGGGCCTAGAGAATCCTGGTGCTGAGTTTGGAGAGGCTGTAACTGTAATATTACAGTAACTATAATAATAACTAACTTTAAAGGCTAGAAACTGCTTTATAGAAATTGTCCCATTTGAATCTTACAACAAGCCTGGGAGACAGGTGCTTTTGGCCCCACTTCAAAGATGGGGAAAAATGAAATTGAAAGAGGTTAAGTGACTTGCCCATGGTTACACAGTAATAAGGACCAGAGGTAGGATTTGAACTCAGGTCTTGTTGGTTCCAAGTTGTTATGGTTGTTGGTGGTCCAAGAGGACCAATGACATCACATGGGTGATATCTTGCCTTATGCATGAATTGGATTTAAGCAAGGCTGAGCTACACAGTCATGAGCCTCACTTTTTCCTCCAGAGTCATCAGTATCCAGGGGCAAGACAAAAGTCAAGATGACTATGACCCAGTGGTTCCAAGTCCAATATTCTAACCAATACCCTACCAAGCTTCCTGAAAAAACAAACAAACAAAAATCCCACCTTCATCTGCTTTGTTATTTAAACTCGAATCGTCCCTGGACAAGGAATTAGAAAACTTGATCATGGTCAGGATTTTGATGATGATTAAAAATGACAGCTACTTTTATATAGTGCTTTGAAGCTTACAAAGCACTTTACAAATATGACATTACTTTATCCTTACAACCACCCTGGGAAGCAGGTGGTATTATTATCCCCATTTTACAGATGAAGAGACCAAGAACCCTTAAGTGATTTGTCCAGGATCACACACAGCTAACATACATCCAAGATCGATCTTGAACTCAGCTTTTCCTGACTCCGGGTCCACCGCTCTATCCACCCAGCTGTCATTTTCAGAGACTTAACTACTAGCAAGCTAACACAGAATTCATGGTCAGGATTTTGATGATAATTAATGATGATGATGATGATGATGGTAGCTTTTATATAGTGCTTTGAGGTTTACGAAGCATTTTACCAGTATTTTGCTAAATACTACACCATAGTCCTGCCTGTAATCCTCCAGTAGAGGGGAAAAGGTATTAATTGCCTTTGGTGTTACCACTTTTGGTTATTCTTTCAGATGCCTCTAATGTAGAATTTGTGGCATTTTTTTTCACCATTTCATAGATGTATTTCTGATTGAGTAAAAATGTCAGAATTTATTTCCCTATTAATTTTGCGTATAGTCTATGAGATTGAAGGGGGAAAAAAATCTGTCTAAAATTACTTGCTATTCTAAACCAAGACTTGAGCCAATGCAGAATTTCTTCAACACTGAGGCAGACCAATTCTGTATGTCAAAGAATTTCTGTTTAGGAGGCATTGGATAGAATTTTGAGAGGCAGTTTGGCAATGTTCAGAAAATTGACCTCAGAGTAAGTTTCAGATTCCACTTCTGACACTTCCTGGCTCTGTGACCCGACCCAAGGGCCAGTCACCTCACTTCTAGATGCTCCAGGCAACTTTCTAAGATTTTAAATCAAAGAATAGCATCAAATTTATTAAGTATAGGAGGGTGTTTGTTCACTGGGGGTTTTCTATACTAATAAAATCACTGGTTTGAATAAACAAAAATAAATTCAGTTTTAAAATATTTGAGCTGGAAAAGTCCTGGGTTATTTTGTGATAGCACCCCTTCCTTTTACTGGGGAGGTAACTGAGGACCAGGAAAGAATGACAGAATCATAGCTATAGAGGTCGAAGGGACTTTAGAGGCCATTTAACCAACCTCTTAATCTTACAGAAAAGGAAACTGAGAACCTGACAGCTGAAGGGATTAGCAGTAGAAGTGGATGGCGTGGTCTACTCTAAGTACAATGAACACTTGTCATCCCATTTCCTTTGCTTGCTGGCCTTATGATCCTGGACAAATCACTTCACTACTTTGCACATTTATTTCTTAATCTCTAAAATGGGAGTAATATTTACACTCCCTGCCTCATGGGGTTGTTATGCCAGCAATGTGGTGGTGTGAAACAGTCATGAGTCCAGAGTCAGCATATGAATAAATCAACAAATCAACTTCATGCTAAGCACTATGCTAAGCATTGGAGATAAAAAGAAAAGAAAGAAAAAAACAGTCCCTACCCTAAAGGAGCTTTCAATCGAATGGGAAAACAGCTCTTTACCAACAAGAACTATACTAGTTATATTGGAAGCAATCTCAGAAAGAAGGCACTAGTCATGAAAAGTACACCAAAATGCTTCTTACAGAAGGTGATATTTTAGCAAAAAAGTTGAAGGAAACCAGAGAGAACAGGAGGTGGACACAAGAAAGGAGAGCATTCCAGGCATAGGGGAGCCTGTGAAAAGGTACTGAGTAGGGAGATAGAGTATCTTCTTCAGGATATTGGTAAGAGGTCAGTGTGCCTGGATTATAGTGCCTGTGAAAAGAGAGTCAAGGATAAGATAACTGGAAAGATAAGGAGGGTTCTAATGGTGAAGGGTTTCAAGAGCCTAATGGAAGATTCTATATTGGATTTTCCTAGTAATATGGAGACCATGGAGTTTATTATCAAGTAGGGTACTGACAATGTCTGACCTCCAAGTTATCCTGTATGTATTTGGTGTATGTATAGTTGTTTGCAAGCTATCTCTCCCATTAGATCATTAGCTCCCTGAGAGCAGAGACTGTTTTAACCTTTCTTTATATCTTAGCACTTAACACAATGCCTGGCAAACTGTAAAGTGTTTAATGAATGAATACATGTTAACTTAATTTGGTGAGATGGTCAGAACTTTGCTTTAGAAAGATCACTTTATTACCTGAGTGGAGGATAGATTGAAGTGGGGAGAGACTTGAGGCAGGGAGAAGAGGCAACAGGATGGTTCAGTAGTCCATGTGAGAAGCACTGAGGGCCTGAACCAGTAGTAGTGTCAGAGAGGCTGAGAAAAGGTGACCATAAGAGATGCTGCAAAGGTAGAATTGACAGGACTTTGCAACAGGTTGGTTATGGGGCAGCCAAGAGTGAGGAGTTAAGGATAACACCTAGATTATCATCCTGAGTGTCTGGGAGGAATGGGGTGCTAGTGATGGATGCCTAAAAACCCTGGACTTTCCCAAGTGACCCAGGTCCCTGGTGTTCACCTGGGGCACCCCACCCTTCCCAGTTAATAATGCCTTCAACTGCCCTTTCATTGTGGCCCTCATTGTTGGTACCTGGCCTCACCCTAGACTGCCACTCCTTACCCCCATATAAACCCCTTCTGTTACCTCCCAGTCATCTCAAGCTTTTGACCACACTATAAAAAAGGTCAGTCTCTTCTACCAAATTGCTCAGATTCCTTAAGAGATAATCTGGCCCACATGTCAATACAAGCATCACAAATAGCACTGGTTCTTTAAAATCCCATCTGCTTTTATTGGTGAAAAAATAAACCTTGTATCTGACTGAAAGAAGACTAGTCGAATTCTTTCCAGGCAGGACCCATGTTTTTTGCCATTGAAATTCAGTGGTCCCAGGACCCCTGGACAACAACAGGAGTATGATGGTGTCCTCAAAAATACTAAGGAAGATTGGAGGATGGGAGGGAAAGAGAATTGAGTTCTGAGTTGAAAATATCTATAAGACATTTGATTTCAAATTTTATTTCTGCAACTTCCTACTTGAATTAGCTTTGACATCTCACTGAACCCCAAACCTTAGTTTCCTTATTCATAAAAGGAGAGGGTTGAACTAGATAACTAATGCGTTTTCTAGCTCTAGATTCCTGGATGATCCTAGGAAATTGTAGGATGCATCCTGAATTAAGGAGGGAAGTCCATTTAGAAACTTGGAATGTTTAAAAACATGCCAAGCACATAGTAAACACAAGAAACATTTGCTAAATTTGAGTTATTATTAATGATAACATGGCTTGCCCAAGGTCATATAATTTCTTAGCAGAGATGGAATGAGAATCCAAATAGGGGGCAATTTCATTAAATTACTCCATTTTGCAATTAGTACTTATTATTTTAGAATATATACTATGCTTGACAGCAATAAAATTGTATTTCTTTTTAAAATTCTCATTAATTTTAACCTTTTATGAAGTCAGACTTCACCCCCAACCTTTATCCCACCAGTAATTCAAAACAGTGAGCATTTACTATATTTGCAAAGTTGCTGTAAGGGAACGCATTAAACTCACAATGTATTTACTCTCAGGGCTAAAATAGAATTTCATACATATGAACCACTTAAGGAGCCAAATTGTAATGGGAGTATTTTCTAGTTGAGATGGGGAAAGCAGAGTCCCAGTACCTTGAAGAAATGCCATTTCCAATGGTGATGCCCCTTCCTGTCCTCTATTCAATTGCGAACCTTGGTACTACAAACCAGGAAAGGGTTAAAGGCTGCATTTGTCCTCCATGAGTTTTGTTTTCTCAAAGCTTTCCTCACTGCTATAAATATTTCAACTTGGCTTTTATGTAAATGTACTAGGGAAGGCAGGACAGAAAGATTTATTTGTGAGCTTTAGGGGAAAAAATGAGGAATCTGAAACTGAGTGTTTATTGAAAATAAATGGATATGGAATGCAGAACAGAGGCCAAAAGAGGAATGAATATTTTGTCTTAAGTAACACAGAAACAAATTCCCTGTAGAACCCAGGGAAGTCACAGGGAGCTATTTCAGCAAGCAACGACTTGGTCCCCTGCATCCTAAGACTATACAGAGGTCATATGGTACAGCTCAGGGGCATTTTCCAAGACTTCCAGAAATGACTTGTAGAATGATCACTGGACTGAGGGTCAAGAGACCTAGGGTATAACTTGGAATTGTAAACTTACCCTTTCTGGGTCTTAATTTTTACAGGAACAGCATGGAAAGAATCATCCCAGATACCCACACCCAACCCCGATTTCCCAGGGAGTCTAATTTAAATAAAATTACGTAAAGAGAACTTCTTAGGCATGGCTAGGTGGCACAGTGAACTGAGCCGTGGCCCTGGAGTCAGGAGGACCTGAGTTCAAATCCAGCCTCAGAAACGTAACATAAAAACTAGCCATGTGACCTTGAGCAAGTCACTTAACCCTAATTGCCCTCCAAAAAAAGCAAAAAAAAAAAAAGAGAGAGAGAGAACTTCTTAACTTTAAAATATGTGTAATATTAATACCTTTTTGTTTTGTTTTTTAGAGAGTGTCTCCTTATTTCACCCAGCCTGGAAGAACAGGATCCAATCAAGAGTCTAATTCCATTATTGATCTGCCTGGGAGCTTTGACCTACTGACTTTCTGATCTGGATCTGATGGGCCCCCACTCCTAGATACTCAACTTATTTATACCCAACGTAGTACAGACATACATTAGCTTAGCCAATTACAACTCAGAACTCTTGAGTTCAAGCAATCTGCTCCATTCTGCCTTATCAGTAGCAAGAATTGCAGGCATGTTTGACCCTACCTGGCCCCGCCTTTTGATTGAATATCAGTCCTTTCCCTATATATTGACCCTTTCTGTTTAAACACTCTTGTGACAAAGAAACACAGTTAAACAAAATGAGTTGACATGGCACTGTATCTGACACAGTAAGTGGCAGTCTGCATCTGTAGGTTCCCCTCCCTTCTCTCCTGAAAGGAGACAGGTGTGATTCTTCATCTGCTCTCTTTTGTGTTAGGGGGCAGGGTTCATACTGCTAATCTTTGAGATTGTTACTCTATTGAATCTCTAGACTTTGAAAAATAGAGCTGGCCTTTTTCTGGGCACAAAACAATTCTTTCCAGTTGAAATTCAAATAAGTGCTATTCTCTTACAAGGCTCTTCTAAGATCCTATCATCAAATGACGTTTCAAAGGAGTAGACTGTTATTTTTGTATAATAAGTGGCATGTGTACAATATATAATAATCATTAATCATGATGACACAGATGATATAACTGAAAAAAGCACTGGACTTGGAGTGAAGAGACTTTGACTCTAGACCTGATCCTTAACAAGAATTAATTATGTGACCTTGGGCAAGTCGCTTCACTAATCAACCAGTTAATCCATCAACAAGCCTTTCATAAGTGTCAGATTTGTGTCAGGTATCAGTGACACAAAGACAAAAGTAAAATAGTCCTTGTCTCCTAGAAACTTACCATCCACTGGGTCGGGGAAATTATCTACAGCCAGGTGTCAACTAGGGCCTAAAAAGAATCATGTAGTACGGTCTCATTATTTGAATTCTCACTGCATATTGCCATTGGGCTAGAACCAATTACTATATTTTACATAATTATAATTTTCTGTAGTACAAATCCACATACATGGGACCACTTCACAGGATTCATTATTGGCACTAATTAAGAGAGACATACATACATACATATATGTGTGCCTATGTAAATATATACATAGAAAAGGCACGTAAAATCAATGCAGGATAATTTGGTGATGACAGGAGGAGGGTACTACCTAGCCAGTGGGAGGATTAGAAAGGCTTCATGTGAAGCAGGCTCTTGAGTTAAATCTTGAAGGACACAAAGAATTCTAAGATCAGTGTACAGTGGTACAGTGGAAAAAGGAACAGATTTGGAGGCTTATAGATGCCATTTGCCTGCCCTGTAGCCTGGGGAAAATACTTTCGTCTCTCTTAGCCTCAGTTTTTCCACCTATAAAAATGAGATTAGACTTGTTGTTCCTTTTCATTTCCAAATCGATGACTCTAGGTGGAAATGAAAGGAGAACCCATTTCTGGCATGGGAGAAAATGCAGAAAAAAACAAAAACAAAAAAACGGGAAATGGAATGCCATTTATGAAGAAGAGTAAGAACAATTTGGTTGTACAATGGAGTAAATGGAGAGGAGGGATGTGCCATAATCCTGGAAAGTTCTGCAGAGCTGGGCTGAGAAGGATTTTAAAGGTCTAACAGGAGTATGTTTATCTTAGAAGTAAGAGGCCTTCACTGGAATTTTCACAGTATAGGACTTGTCATAGTCAGACCTGAAACTTGAGAAAATCAGTGGGGTGGTTATATAGCCTAGGCTTTGATTTCTTTTGTTTTTTTTTCATTTTGTTTTTCCTGAGGAGGGAAGGCAGGGCAATTGGGGTTAAGTGGCTTGCCCAAGGTCACACAGCTAGTAAGTGTGTTAAGTGCCTGAGGTGGAATTTGAACTCAGGTCCTCTTGACTCTAGGGCCAGGGCTCTATTCCGTTCACCACCTAGCCACCCCTAGGCTTTGGTTTCTTTAACTAGAAAACGTAGACATAAGGTTAGATCGTCTGGAGGTCACTAGGTTTAGCCTGGAAGGAACTTTGAAGACCCTGCTACTCAGCCCTCTCATTTTACAAATGAAGCCCTAAGAGGTAGTTTGATTTGCCAAAGACCACACAGCCAGAATTTGAAACCAGGTCATCTAATTCTAAATCCATAACTACTGTACCGCATTACTTTCTCGTTCTAATATTCTATTATTTTATCATTGATTAAAAGGAAAATCAGTGCAATTTATTAAACTAGAAAAGAAAATTTCAGGTAAGGTGGCTGTTTGTCTAATTGGCCCTACTTTCACTGCTTCTGGATAAGCTTAACCCTGGTTCTGTGGGCCAAAGACCATGACCTTGCACATGTCTGATGACCGGAGTTCCAGCACAGAGGGAGCTTGGTGCTGGCAGAAAACGTGGCTCAGTTTTGCCACAAGCCTGAGTTTCTTCTCCCGTAAAGAAACACCCAGGCACTGTTACAGGAAGTCATTTGGCAGTTGGCTAGTCTTGAGTCATCATTTTCATTCTTGTACAAGACCTTCTCAACCAGCCTTTTAATTAAAAAAAAAAGCCTGGCATTCCATAAATAACACCGTCAGTGACTCAGAAAAAGAAAAGAAACAGTAGAAAAGAGGGAGAAGACTGAATCTTTCCTTAACACAGTCTGCATCCCTCAAATCCTTTCCCCATATTTTGCTCAGTACCACCCACAGAGGAGTAGGGTAACATGCATGAGAGAGGGCATTGTACTGCCCAAATGTCTTGCCAGTGAGTGGGTGGGAAACATTGGGTGAGACGCTACATGTCACAGGGAACAGAGAATGGTTTGCCTATGTCCTAAACAAATGTTTTGCCACAAGAAGCTCCTTGTAGTACAGGGGCAAGGACAGGACAAATGTTTTCTATAAACATCATGGAACTCTGGTTACCTCTGAAGCTAAGCATTTATTGAAATGAAATACATCTGGAATGCAAAATAGACACACCAGGGATCAGGGGGAAAGGAAATATTGCATTGGGTAAGGGTTAGAGGGGCACTTCTCATTGTAAAAATATTTCTTTTCCAGTAGCAGAAGTCTATCTTCAACAGCAACATTGTTCTGGGGATGCTAGGTGGCTGCATATCAATTGAACATCATGATCTCAAGAGAATCAAAATTGTAGGTGACAAAAAGATCGGTAGAAAGACCTCATGGGTGTCAATAACCTGTGACATCCTACCAATTTTGATTTGTATCCAAAGAGGAACCCAAAAGACATCATTAAGACATGGGAAGTAACATAGTGCGGGAGAAAGAATACTGGTTTAGGAATCAGGTGACCTTGATCCAAATACTGTCTCTGTTACCTAAATTGTCTTGGAAAGTTCACTCCCTTTTCTGGAATTCAGTTTACTTAGTTATTGCTAGATTAGAAGGTTAGATAATAATCTTCTAATAACCTGTTAGCCTCACCACAACCCTGTGGTACTATTATATCATCCCCATTTCACAGATGAGTAAACTGAAGCACCAGAAGTTAAATGATGTCCTCAGGGATACACAGCTAGCAGGTGTCTGAAATTGGATTTGAACTCAGGTTTCCAGACTCTAGAACTATTTACTCACTACTTCTAGACGAGTTCTTTATTTTTCCTTCTAGTTCTGAACCTATAGACCTATTAAATCACAATGCTGCATAGTAAAATGAAGTGAACTGGTCATAGAATAAAAGGGAAAGGAAGTAGTATATAGACAACCTGAATTCAGAGTACTAGAGGAAGGACCCTTGTACATCAAGGGATTTCTCTTTGGAAACTCATGGACAAGAGGTGAACAGGAGAAGGACAAGATGGATTCCACTTTGTATCAATGAAGGGAATATCTGCATAGATCCATTAAAGTGTCAAAGTATAATTATTTCCGATAGTTGACATAACCCAATAGAAAGAACTCTAGAATCTATCCTAAAACTGAAATGGCCATTCCATCCCCTACCTTTCCTTCCTTCACATTCATTCCATACACTTATCATGTTCTAGACACTATTCTAGACTGGGGATACAAAGAAGGCTGATAACACTGGTCTTGCCCTTGTAGAGCCAAGCACGAGCAGCTTTCTAGATGTTGGCTTCTGTGAATAGATCTCAAGGTTCTAATTACACAGTATAGTGAACACTCTATTTAATCAATAGTAAATCAAAGCAAAACATTCACAGAAAATCAAGGCACAGCATTCACAATGTTACAACTTAACACAGAAAACCAAAATACAGCATTCAAACAATTTATCACTAAGATGACCACAAAGTTTTCACCGTTGTGGTCACAAAGTTTTGAACAAATAACAATCATTTAGTAACTCAAGCATTCAATCATCTCAATCATTCAATCATTCTTAAGGATACTTGCCTCCTTAAGGGACACAAAGTATAATAGTCAAAGTTCTCCACTCATGCGGCACACTAAGTTAACTCAATTACTTATTCAGTCATCATTCACTAAGTACAATCATTTAGTCAATCAATCATTAAATAAACTCAATCATTCAATCATGCTTCATCATTCACTATTCAATCATCAGAAAATACACAGATCCTCCAACCCTGGGTCACTAGTAAATTACAATTTCTCAGTTAGTACACAGTATCCAAATAAAGTCTTCTTTCAGCTTGACTCGGGGTGGTCTCTCAGATTCCCTGGATCCCCTTCCATCGTCCCAAATCCTACCTGGATTCACCAAACTGTCACCTGTGTTCAAAGACAGACAGCTCCCAGCTCCTTGTCCAGCTCCCCACACACTTCCTACTCCAAGCTGAAGCTCACAGCATCCAATCCACTTCAAATCCTCCACAGTCTCTGTTCCTGGGAAGACAAGGCTCAACAAAGCCACAAACAGGTTCATATAAAGTATCAGCATCACAGTCATGCTTCCTCAGTCTTAGACAGCTCCAGCTGGCCCTCAGAAATCCTCAACAGCCTCAGCAGCTCTGCCTGGCTCTCAGCTCTGCCTGGCCCTTGAACTTTGCAGAAGTTTCAGCTGGTTCCCAGAATCAAAATCAATTCATCCAGGTTCTCAAAATAAAAATCATTCTCTCCAGCCTGGGAAGACTTTCCTCTTCAGCCTCCCTAATAGCAGCAGCTTCTGCCTCCACAAAGCTTGCTCTAAGAAGATCTGACTTTCCCAGGCAGGGTCTTTCCTTTATACAGATATCAGTAGCTTCCTATTTCAGCCAAACACTTCCTGTTACATCAGCAACAGGGATTCATACATTCCGTTTCTTTAACAGAGGCTTGATTCATTACTAAGTGCTAAGTACCTGTTCCCTTTGCCAATACAAAGGGATGTTCAAATTCAAATTATATTACCATTACAGCCCTCAAGGATCTTATATTGTAGTAGGAGAAACAACATACATGGTGAAGTGGTTACCACAGAGGGGCACTGTGGTCCAGAAAGTTCTGGGGTGGGGCTGATGGGGCCATGGTGAGCAGATCAATGATAGTCACTTAGGAACAATGGCAGAATTGATCTGGTCATGGTTAATGATTCTAGGACTTGAAGAGAGCAGCAAGGTTCCTTTTTGAGGAGCTTGTGCTGGGGGTGGCTGAAGATGAGAAAGCAAAGTGAAGCATGACTGGTGTTTTTCTGGAAATGGTGTTCAGAGGGAAGCAATACCTGGGAGACCAAGGACCCAGGGTAGAAGTTTTTCTAGGACATGGTCTCTGTTGTGGGCTGTGAGTAGAGTTCAAGTGTTATCTCCATTTTAAAGATGAGGAAAATGAGGCATGAAATGATCAAGTAACTTTTCCCAGAGTCATGCAGCTAAGATGTACTGAAACTAGAACAGGAAACCTAGACTTCTTAGACTACCAGACTACATTGAACTATATCGCGAGCTGTTGACAATGCCTGAAACTCAGACTTCTTACTCCTTCTGCTACACTGAGTTGACAATGTGATGTATGTTTGGGGTACCCTTATAAGATACCATCTGCTGAGTTTCACTTCCACACTGGGCAGGTTGTTGGGAACTATAATAAGGGATAGGATTACTGAACGATGAGATAACCAACTGGCATGGTGATTTGTGCCTGTAATCTCTGCTACAGGGAGACATGAGGCTGGAGGATATCTTAAACACAGGAGTTATGAACTGCAGTAGGTTAAGTCATTTGGGTGTCCACACCAAGCCCAACACCAACAGGAGGAGCCCTTGGGGTGGACAGCCATCAGGCTGCTTAATGAAAGGCAAATCAGCCCAGATGATAAATAAAGCTAATCAGTAATGGGTTGGGTGGGCAATTGCCCACTATGAGTGGGCAATTATCCTCCAGTCTAGACAAGTTAGGGAGATCCAATCCTCCCCAAAAATGAATTCACAATATGTTTTTAAAAGACTTTTAAAAGATTAGAAGTTAATCAGATTTTCTTAATTTACTCTAATTGGAATTAATATTAATAAAACTTTAAAAATATTTTTAAAGGATGAAAAGCTCTTTTTAGTTAATTTTCATTAATTTACTCTAATTTGAATTAATACCAGTGAAACTTTTAAAAAGATTAGAAGCTCTCTTTTGCTTAGTTTTAATTAATTATCTAATTTTAATTCTATTTCCTGGGAAGCTGGTATTGGAAATGGGTGTCTGGCACCATTTGAGACAGTCTCAACAAAAACAAAACAGAGAAACAACAAATATTTTAAAACAATTCAAACAAACATCTTTATAGAAGAAATATTACATCTACAAAGTGAGATCATGTCTGACCACCGGTCTAACTATTACTAAGTTTGGGGCAGAATACATTAACATTTGGACAGGGTAGAATCAGTAAATGTCATTAAATTTCAAGAGCCTTTGATAAAATTCTATATCCAAATCTATTCTTTAAATGAACCATCACAGTGGTGTAATTTTCTTTTGTTTTTCATGGATAGAAACCTAGTTTAACAATGGGGTGAGGCAAAGAAATGTTTAGGATAAATGGATATAAGGAGGTCGCAATAGATGTTGGTGCCTATCAAGATTTTTGTAAATAAGATTCATCAATAAGCATTTTTAAGTGTCTACTATGTGCCAGGGGTTGTTTTAGGCTCTGAAGATACAAAGACAAAAATGAAACTTTCCCTGCCCTCAAGGACCTTACATTCTAAAGAAGCAGGCAATATTTTTTTTATATCTAGGCATACAAAGCAGATACAAGATAATCTTGGAGGGAAGGGAGCACTGGCAACTGGGGGGACAAGAGAAACCTTCATATTAGAAGGGAGCTCTTGAACTGAGTCTTGAAGGAATTGAAATATTCTAAAAGGTAGAAATGAGGACACACCTCCAGGAATGGGAGGTGCAAAGGCACAGAGTAGGGAGATGGGATGTCATACTTGAAGGAGATTGAGGCCAATGTGGCAAGTAAAAGAGGTTCATAGTGAAACCTCTAGCCTCGAAGATAGCATTAAACTCCAAGCAGTGAGGTGCTCTGATTGGGAAACACCCACTGTTAGATTATGTTATGAAAGAGTATGAATAGACAGCAAAGCAAGAGTTAATGTAGGCCAATGTGAGCTATATATTTTGCATGAAATAATTCAATCAATAACTATGGGATCATGGGCTGTGAGCTGTCATTAATAGACAGGGAAGAATCCAGGAATCCTCATAAAGCTGATCAATGTTGAAAATCATTCACAAGAGCATGAGGAACACAACAGGAAATGTTTTCTTGATCCTTTATGAAAATAATAGCTATTGTTTTGAGTCTCACAGCACTGTGGAATAGATAGTACCATTCCTATCATCGTTATATATAGTATCACCCATTCTCATCTCCTGGATGAAGAAATTGAGATTCAGAGAGGGTAAGTATCCTGTCTACGGTCACATAGCTCATGAGTATCAGAGGTAGAATTTGAAGCCAGAACACCTAAATTTTAAGTCTAACACTCTATTTCCTATAGGATATTGCAGGAATACTATATTCAATTCTGATCTTGATGCCTTAAAAGCATAATAGAAACCAGGAAGGTCTTGAGACAAGTGACTAAAATTACTTAAGAAGCAGGAAAAGGTGGTGGCTTCATATGAGTAAAAACTAATAATAATTCGTATTTCTAGCACAGCTAAAAAGTCAAAGTACCTACCTTACAACAGGAGGAAGCTGAGTAATACTCCCATTTATCAAATGAGAAAATCGGTTGTTAGAAAGGTCAAGAGACTTACCCATGACGTAATAGTTAGGGGTGTCAGAGCCAAGATTCAAATGCAGGTCTCTTGACTATGGGCCTGAGTGTTCTTTCCACCATATTATACTGCTTCTTTAAAAAGAGTAAAACTCTTCAATATCATAAAGAAAAAAAAAACTAAGAGATAGATTTGAAGCCTATTAAATTGTGAAGGAAAAGGATAAAGGACAACGCAGGCTCACTTATCAAAACTTAGAATATGTTCTAGAATTGGAGGCCATATGAAGAGATAAATTTAGGAGTAATAAAGGGAAGTGCTACTTTACACAGCCGGTAGCAAAGTTATGGGACTTTTTACTCTGTTAAGTGGTAGAGATTAAATATGTATATAGGTTCAAAACAGATTTAGATTATTTCATGAATAATAGATTCATAATGGATCTATCAAGGGAAAATAGGATGTTTCAGAGGATGTACTTAACTTTCTGAAGTTGATGTCAAAGATGCTAGCCATGCCATTCTATCCATCTTGGTGCCATCATCTGAGACGCATATTTACCAGATGGACTATAGATCTGATTCAGACAACCATTTTTTTTAACTTTTCTGTCTTCTATCTCTATCAGGTCTGCATTTTTCCTTTGTCTGTGACCCATGAGACATCACATTCAAAGAACCAGCTTGAGTCAATGAGCTCTCTTTCTGTCATTATATAAACCACAGGGGTCAAATGGAATGAAGACACAATGAAAGAGAGAGAGAGAGAAAGAGAGACAGAGAAAGAGAGAGAGAGAGAGAGAAAGAGAAAGAGAACAAATATGTGTGTGTTAGAAATCATATCTTCCGAGAATTATACATTTTTTCTAATGTATTCTGACACTATAGAACCATAGGTTCCCAAGTTCCCAAAGTGGGCAATACAGCTCCCTGGAGGGTCCTGGAACTATGGGAGGGTCATATTTTTAATGACACAATTTTTTAAATGTTAAAGGATTTAAGAAAGTAAATTTCCACGGGGGCTCTGAGTAATTTTTTTTAAAGGAGGCAGTGAGCCAAATAAGTTTGGGAGGCTCTGTGATGGTCACTGCTTAATCTGACCACGTGATCTACAAGATCAAAAATGAATATGGTGCAGGTTTACAAATTCATATCAAGTCAAGACAGTAAGCACGTATCAAGCAATTACTTTGTACTAGACACTGTGCTAAGTACTGAGGATACAAAGAAAGATAAAGACAATCTCTATTCTCTAGGAGCTTGTAGCTTAATAGGAGAGACATAGGGAAACAACTATGAACAAGGACCCTATGTACAGGATAAATCGGAGATAATTTCAGAGGGAAGGCACTGATCAGTGTTCATGTTCCCAATTCATTGAATACAGATCAAAAAACCCAAGCAATCAGTAAGCGTTTATAAAATGTTTCCTATGTGCTAGGCCTTGAGCCGGGTAAGCTTTGGTTCTACAAAGCAAAATAATAAGCCTGGGAAAGACCTCCCTCAGAAAGTTGCATTTGAGATGAGTCTTGAAGAAGCCAGGGACTCCAAGAGATAGAGGTGAAGAGGGACAGAATTCTGAGCATGGGGATGAGCCAGTGAGAGACCATGAAGATGGGAGATGGAGCATCCTATTTGGGGAATGGCAGGAATCCACATGACAGGAGATGAAAGTATGACCATGTGAGGAGAAAGAAGAGAATGTATTTGAAGGGGTAGTAGAGAAGAAATGACAAGATTTGAGAACTGACTGTTTATGTGGGAGTGAAGTGTAAAGAATGACACCAAGGTTGGGCACATAGGTGACTAGCCATATCCTTCCAGGTATCTTGTTGGTGGTCCACCTGCCACCAGTCTCTCACCACTCCCATCCACTCTTCATTTGGTCACCAAAGTGATTTTCCTAAAGCACCAGTCTGAACATTTCACCCCTCTAACTCCATATATTCCAGTGATTCCTTCTTGCTTCCAGGATCAATTACAAAATGCTTTTCTTGACATGTAAGCCCTTCATAAACTAATCCCCTCACTTATCCAGTCTTCTTCTACCTCATTCTCCACCATGTATTCTTTGAACCAGTGACACTAGTCACCTAGCTAGGTGAACAAGACACCCCATCTCATTACTCTGGGGCTTTTTCTCTGGTTGCCTCCCTTAAAACATAACATTCCCATTCAGGGAATGTTATTCCTCCTCATCTAAGCCTACTACCCTTCTTAGATTCAAGTTCCAACTAAAATCCTATCTTCTAAAGCAGTGGTTCTCAACCTGTGGGTCACAACCCCTTTGGGAGTAGAACGACACTTTCACAGGGGTCACAGGGGTCGCCTAAGACCATCGGAAAACACATATTTCCTATGGTCTTAGGAATCTAGACACTGCTCCTCTATCCATCTCCAGGCAGGTTCACCCACATCCAGATATTCCCACATACAAAGGGTTGTGGCATTAGGAAGGTGGAGAACTACTGGTCTAAGACCTAGGATTGAATACTTTGTATCTTTCTATACAGTTATTCAATCAACAATCATTTATTAACAACATTGAGTTCAATGCTTCCTGTGAAAGGCTCTAGGAATAAAAAGACCCAATATGAAATAATCTCATCTTTCAAAGAACTTCCTTTCTATTGGAACAAAGAACACGTGTTTATGTGTATACATATGTATATTTACATATATATTTATTTATATGTTACATATTATATATCAAATGAATATATAGTAACTATTCTAATCATTGCTCAAGATATATTAGTAAGTTCTTGAACAAAGAACCCACAAGGAGTATAGGCTGCTGACAATGGCTGTTTCTGTCAGATAATTGCCCCTTTAGAATACCACAGGACAGCCCTGCAATGATTGTCAATTTAAAAAAGAAAGTCAATTTTTACCAGCAGCAAGCTCTTAATGGGCCTGTAAAATAATGTCATTTTTTAAAAAGTGAAAGTGATACTAATTTCCTTTTATTTTTTATTGATAGAGTGGGATGCTATCCATACTAGCATAGGGCATCCTTTCATTAAGTACCAAAAGTTCACAGCTATCCATACTGAACAAAGAAGCAGCTCAAAGTCACATTGGATGGGCACTGGTCTGTCCACACATACATACTTAGAGCTTTTGGTTCAATTAAATTGCTTTTGCAGCAGTCGAAGAGATCAATAACTCTTAGACTCTTTAAGGGACAAATAATATACAACATAGACATTTTAAGCTCTTTAGAAAATATATTCATGAGGTCGTCCAGTTTCCCCTGGTACCCAACTTTGCTTGTGACATTTATTAATGTTTTTTTCTAGCAAACAAGGAGGTGGAGTTCTCTAAAGGCTCTCTTCTCTTTTCTTCCAGAAAACATTGATTTTCTTTTTTTAATACAAGAATTGAGTTGGAGGAAGGAAAAAAAAAGAAGAAATGCTCAAAGCACAGAAAAAAATCTCAGAAAAGAATAACTAAGCTCTAAGCTGGCTTGACAAAGTAATTCTATCTAAATAGCTTTGTGCCACTTGATAGAGACAATTTCTCCTGATTTTCTCTGAACAATTCCATCGTCTTCAAGAGAAGAATGCTTTGAGAATATTATGTTCCAAATTGTAATGTAGGGCTTTCTACTGAGCATTCCTAAGAGCTAGAGGAGACTGCATGATGTTACTGTGGCTTTTGGAAAGCAACTTTAAATTCGAATTCGGAATAATTAACAAGACATTTAGTTTAAAATAAAACATAACACATTGAGATGCCAGACCGAAAAAAAAATAACTACTTCTTAGTTAATTCCTGAAAGAAGAGGCCACAAATCACTATAAAGGACAATCTGACTCAACCAACTCTAGTTCAGGTATTATAACCAGAGAAAAGCAAGGTAGTTAGGTAGCAGAGAGAATTGAATAGTCCTTGTATTAGGAAGACCAGTTCTTAACTAGCCATGTGACCTTGAGCAAGTCACTTAACCCTAATTGCCCTGCCCTCCTCCCTAAAAAAAAAAAAAAAAAAAAAGGAAGACCAGTTCAAATTCTGCCTAATGCTTGCTTCCTAGGACAAGTCACGTATTCTTTCTGAACCTCTCTCTATATCCAGACGCTAAAGCTTTCTCATCCCATGGTTGCTTCTTCTCCCCATTCATTCCTGTGTTCATTGATTTACTCACTGTTGGATATCTACTATACTGTGTACCCAGGCTCAGGGCTAGGTATTAGATAGAAAGATGACAAAGGGAGCGAAACCTGCCCTATCTGTAAAATGAGGGGGTTAAATTCAATCCTTTTAGCTCTAAATCTATGGTGCTATAAAATCAGAATAGAATTAGGCGATAGAGTCCTGTCTCCTCCTCCAAAAAAATAACACAATCACTCTCTGCTTCAACCTGTTCTTGCGTTGTGGCATAGGTTTTGTCGTTACTGGTTTGTTGGTTGATTGCTTTTTAAAGGACACTGGGTCTGCAGAAGCCTGACAAACTTTGGCTCTGTTAGGGGTGGGGGGTGGTAAGTTAGAGGGGGGATTGGGGAGGGGAGTGTGGGGGTGTGGGGGGCTGTACTTTGAGCCAGGTGAAATGGGAAGATGAAGGAAATAGATGTCATATAGATATGGTTATAGGAGATGTAAAGAGAGCTATAAGGAAATTCAAGAACTAATTGAAAATGTTCACAATTTAGTGATTTTAGGAAGCTTTCCTAAAGCTGCTAGAATTTGATTTATGTTGACTCTATTTACTTTGGAGCCATCATACTTTTTTTTTATCCTTGTCCTCAGTTGTTGGGTCCTGGAGACATAGCGAATCCCCAGCAGTATTTGCTTTCTATAGCCTACCTACCAGTTACCTAGCCCTGTAACACACTATTTCCCAACTGAAATAACATTTTTGGACCAGTATAACCCTTTACCGTTTCAGAGCAGTAGTTCTCTTGACCCTGAGCCACCATGGAGAGAAAAGGAGCTGTCTTATAATGTAAACTCTTTAAATCAATTTTCATTCTTTCTTAAGGGCAGGGGCTGTTTCCTTTTTATCTTTCAATTCCCGGAACCCAGCCCTGGTGTAGGTACGTAGTATAGTATGGGTACATTGTATAGGACAGGATAAGATGGGATGGGATAGGACAGGACAGGACAGGACAGGACAGAACAGGACAGGACAGGACAGGACAGGACAGGACAGGACAGGACAGAACAGGACAGGACAGGGCAGGACAGGATAGGATAGGATAGGATAGGATAGGATAGGATAGGATAGGATAGGATAGGAGAGGGAGAGAGAGAGAGAGGGAGGGAGGGAGAGAGAGAGGGAGGGAGGGAGAGAGAGAGGAAGAGAGAGAGGGAGAGACAGAGACAGATAGACAGACAGAGACAGAGAGAGGGAGGGAGAGAGAGAAACAGAGATACAGAGAGACAGAGAGATAATAGGGCATAGATAACCAACCAATGCTTATTGAATGAATGAACAAAGAATGAATGGGGAGAAGAAGGAAGTCTGGAATGACAGAGCTTTAGGATTAGGGGATACAGAGAAGGAGAAAGGGAATGAGTCAGCTTTTAAAAGTTTATGGTTGTTAAAAAGTAAAGCACTTTGGCAGTAATTTTACCAACCAATAAAAAATTGTCTGTAAATGGTACTTGACACCTAGCAGTCACAATCTTAATGACAAGCCAGTCCCACTCTCTTTAGATAAGTAGCCCTGACTCACCATTATTTCTGGAGGAGTGATTTCCTTATCTGCCAACAGATATCAAATTCTAGCTCAATTGCATCAGTGTTCTGCAGCAAATTCTGAGTGCTCTGAGTGTACTAATCAGCCCCAAAGTCACTTGGGTGAGAAGTGCTATTCATGAAGGAAAGAACTTTTTTTGGGGGGGGGGAGTTTAAATCTTTACCCCCAAGGGTCAAATTTGAGTTACTACTAGAGATGTACCCACTAAGATGGAGAAGTAAGGGGAAGCAGTATAGCCCAGATTTCAAGACTACACCAATAAGCATCTAAAAAAAGCTCCTTTGTTGCCTTTCTTTCTTGATTTTTTTTCTAGATTTCAAAACTATGACCTCTCTCCTGATGGTTCATCCCTTTCCTTAAGGCCTAGGGTCTCCTCTATCATCCCCATGGACTTCTTAATGTGATGTACTTCTCTACAAGGGTGAGTTCCCCTTGGAGTCTGCATTTTGTGCAGAGGGGCAGCATGGCCTATGCTCGGTTCTTTTCTGATATTGTTCCTGACTTTCTTCAGCCTTCAAATCATGCCCCCTCGGGGCATGGAGTCAGGAGTACCTGAGTTCAAATCTGGCCTCAGACACTTAACAAAAAACTAGCCGTGTGACCTCGGGCAAGTCACTTAACCCCAACTGCCCTGCAAAAAAACCAAAACAAAACAAAACAAATGCCCCCTTCAGGGGCTGCTAGGTGGTGCAGTGAATAGAGTACCGGCCCTGGAGTCAGGAGGACTGGAGTTCAAATCTGATTTCGGACGCTTGATACACTTAACTAGCTGTGTGATCTTGGGAAAGTCACTTAACCCCAATTGCCCTCCAAAAAGCAAACAAACAAAAAAACATGCCCCCTTTACTCATGTTTCATCCTGAAACTTCTCTAAGGGCCTGAGGTGTCCTTACTCTGTAACATCTTCAAATCCTTGTGGCCTATTCACCCTGATATATCCTTCTACAAATCATACCACCCTTCCCAAATTACCCTGCCTTCATTCTCTTCCTATTCCTGTTCCTGAATTTCTCTGGACTTCAATTCTTAAATAGCACATTTATTCTCCATTTTCCCCACCTCACTTTTCAGATCATTTTTGCGTGTAGTCTTCCCCCACTGAAATATAAGTTCCTTGAAGGTAGGGATTATTTTTCTTTTTGCTTGTATTTGTATCCCTAGTGCTTTCCTGGCACATAGTAAGTGATTAGTTTGTTTCCTACTTCCCTCCAAAATATGTACAAGCAAAGGCTCAAAGAAAAATCATATTTGGTCCTAAGATCAATTAGAATTCCTAGAAGAAATAAAGTAAAAGTTTTCAATATTTGAAAATGGTATTTAAAAGCACTAGAGGAAAGGATTCAAAAGAAACTGGAGGAGAAACTTGGAAGGACAATTGACTACTTAATATGAGAGATACAAAACCTTACACAAGCAATAGACTCCTCAAAAATGAGGATGAACCAAAGAGGTTAATATCTCTGTAAAAAAAAACCCCAATAAATATTTAAAACAAAGTGGAAAGATTGAATATATAAAATAGGTTATCTCTTATTAAAATATTGACCTGAAAACCATCAAGGAGAATTCATTTAAGAATCACTGAAAGCCTTGATACTGTCCCTTCCTCCCTGCACACCCCCTGCCAAAAAAAATGAACCTGGACATCACATTTCAAGAAATTATAAAAGATAAGTACCCAGACCTATTAGAACCAGAGAGCAAAGTAAAAATTGGAAGAATCCATCAATTATCTCCTAAAGAAACCCCCAAATAAAAACCTGAAGGAACATCATAGCCAAAATCCAGAGTTTTTAGAACAAAGGAAAAAAATATTGTAAATATCCAGAAGGGAAGAGTTCAAATACTGAGTAATCACAGTTAGGATCACATAAGATTTATCAGCTACCAACAGAAAGGAGTGGAGAACGTGGAATAAAACATTTCAAACGGCAAAAGATATTTACAACCAAGAGTAACCTGTGCAATAAAACTCAGTACAATTCCACTCATCTCTATAATCACCAAGAATCACTAAAATATATGCATTTATACATATATAACATGTGTGTACATGTATATGTATATAAATATATGTTCATATATGTGTATATGAGTGGTTCTCAACCTATGGGTTATGTTCAATTTGTAACAATGAAAATATATCCTGCATATCCGATAGATTCATAACAACAGCAAAATTATAGTTATGAAGTAGCAATGAAAATAATTTTATGGTTGTAATGTTAATGAAATCAGAAGATCTTCCATGCCCCCTTTCTATTGGCACCTAGTAAAGGCACTTAGCACCTCAAAGGCTTAGCTCCTTACTTCCAGTTAACTCCTTGGGAGTAGTTCACACCTTAACAGGAAGGGGCTGAACAGGGAGGAGCTACACTGTATGTAAGGAGAGAACCAGGAAGACCTTGAGCTCTTTTTCTCAGACACCACCTGGAGATTGCACCTTTTCCTGAGACCCTCCTTCTACAGCTTCTACTGAGAACTTCCAAGGACCAGGCTGAGAAACTGTCGTGAGTCTGAGAGGGATCCC
>CM053593.1:92323730-92346769 GCA_028646575.1 Pseudocheirus occidentalis
GTTTTGGGACTCAGTGTTATGGTTTCTGAATAAAGACCTTGGTTCTGCCTTCCATGTGGAGAGTTTGCTACATTTTGTGATCCAAAACTATACCAGCATATTCATAACCATCATGGGTGTTGTGAATATCTCATTGTTGATACAATGGTTGGGGTCACTACAACATGAGAAACTGTATTAAAGGGTCACGGCATTAGGAAGGCTGAGAATCACTGGTGTATACACGTGTATATGTGTGTGTATATATATATATGTATGTTTGTGTGTTATATGAATAAATGTATGTATATGTATTTGGATGAATTAATTCCATTAGCTGCCCTTCATTGCTTTCAGATGAATAAGAGATTCAAAAGATGCTTGTTTCCCATGATGCCAGTTCTTAATTCATATTACCGACCATGTAAATTATTTCAACTCTTTTAAAAATGTTTAAGGAGACAATGCAGGGGAGAAGGAAGCACCTTCATTGAAGTCTGTTTTGTGGAATAGAGACTTTCATTTTCCTGACCATCTTCTTCTGAAGAAAAACTATAAGGAATCGGAGTCCTTTTATGGTGGTTTAAAAAAAAAATAAAAGAGGTGAATTAACCTCCCCTTCCTTCCAAGATGAAAGTTCCAAAAATGTTGTCCATCTGGGGCGGCTAGGTGGCACAGTCAATAGAGCGCCGGCCTTGGAGTCAGAAGGACCTGAATTCAAATCTGGCCTCAGACATTCTACCCAAAAACTAGCCTGTGACCTTGGACAAGTCACTTAACCCCAATTGCCCTCCAAAAATACCCCCACATATACGCAAAAAATGTTGTCCATCTAACTCAAGTCAGAAATAATTGAAGGATATGATAAAATCATTAAGTAAAAGCCTTTGCTTCCAAATAAGAATGATTTCAAACAATTGAAGCAATAAGCCATTATTCCCTTTAAAAAAAGAACTTATATATGTGTGTGTGTGTGTTCATATATATATAGAATATATAGAGAGAATATATATATATATACATATATATGTGTATGTATATATATTTTAAATAGAAAACTCTTCGTTCTCTATCCTCACATCTCTATCTCCCCTCTCTCCACCACCACCACCATCACCACCACCACCACTCCTCTAAACCAGTCAAACAAGTGAACAACAACTCAAGGTCTTGGAATAGAATGTCTCAGGCATGCAATCTATTCCTTGGTCATTTTAAGCCCTATGGAACAGAATAGATTGGACTGATTACCAGTTTATTTAAAATCTTTAAAATAGGAGCAAGTGTTGTGTGATGGGGGGAGATAGAGTTGAAAAGACTATCCTAATGTGTCAGTTCTCTAGAGGGATAAATCTGGAGTGTCCCAGGGACAATAGCCCTGCCCAAGTCCATCCAGATAGAAAGTTGAAAATTTGGAGGATTTGTTTAATCACAATGCATTTCCTAAGCAGGTAAAGAAGATCTGCAAATTCAGGGAGGAATTTAGCCAAAGAGCTCCTGGGTGGGGAGGTCGTAGATGACTAAACTTCATCTTAGAAGTGGGGCTTCAGGAAATAAACCTTGCTATGTGAAGGAGGCCTCTAGGGGAATAGAGGGGATTAAGACAGACTCAAGTTATTACAGAGATCAAATAAAGGAGATAGTCCTTACTCTTAAGGCTTAAGATCAAATGTTACCTTGTTCTATCTTCTCCTAGGATACTCTAAGGCCACATTATTCTGGGTCACATGAGAGGCTGAAGGATAGTAGTAGCAGGAGAGAGAAAACCTTCTACAAAGGACTATATTTTTACTGGCCCAATTTCCACTTAAGAATATTTTTTTCTTCCTCAAGGGAGTGTTCTCAGAATTTCCCTTCTCTCTTCCAAATAATGCTTGCCTTAAAAAGGAAAAACAAAACAAGCAAACAAACTAAAATGCCTTTGATTCTCAATCACTTGTTGAAATTATCTAAAAGTGGGAAATAGTTCTTTTGCCTAAGAAATTTCTATCTTTAATGCAATAAATATTTGGCATATAAAACACCTGTTTTCACCTACCCTGGTATGCAACGAAACAAAGCACGAGACTGATTTATATCCTAAAGCAGTTTGCCATCTACCTGAGACTATCAGCGTATGTTTGAGAAATTAAACAAGGCAGTTCTATAGGACATATTATGAAGAAGCGTATCTATACAACTCATCTGTCACCTAAATGTATGACTGTTAGAGGAATTTAAAGGAAGAAAGATTACTGCGGATTGATGTGGTCACAGATGATATTAATAAATCAAAATGTATTTATTAAGTGTTTACTTGGCAGCAGGAATATCATGGAATGCTTGTTGGATGAATTGGATCAGAAGAGGCAGAGCATGGGTTGGATCCTGGAAAACCAATAGCATTTGAAAACACAATAGGAAAGAGAAGGGAAAAAGAGTATTAGAGGTGGAACCAGAGGACCTGAGTTTGAATCCTAACCTCACCATGTATTCACTTTGTGATGGGGCAACTCACCCAACCACTCTGGCTCTCCTTTCTCCTTATCTGAAAAATGAAAAAAATTGGAATAGTCGATTCCTAAGGTTCCTTCCATTGCTAAGTCTATGCTGGTGGGATCCTTTGAAAGTATTTCAGTGGGAAACAACAGCAGAAACAAAGGGACAGAAGGTGGGATGGTTCATGGTGTGTTCTGGGGCCTGTGAGATCAGTCTAACTGGGCCAGATGATTAGGATGTAGTCTGAGGTAAGTTTGCAGGAAGTAGTTAGGGGCCAAATTGTAGAATGGTATCTTTCCTTGTGAGTCACCCTCAAGAGGTCTAAGTGCTGCCTGCTGATTGCCTTCTCATGGAGTGTTCCATTATTTTATTAGGTCTCCATATAAATTATTTATCTGAGAGAATGCTGACGCTGACCCGCTCTGAGAAGTAATGTCTTCTATGGGAAACGGGAAATGCTGCTGGAGGGACTTGGACCCCGAGCGCCTGCCAAAACATTGAAAATCAATTTTAATTCTTTTTTGTGAAGGTCTTTGAGAGCAAGGGTTTCTCAGATGAAGGCTGCTCTTTATAGTGGGTCTCTATCAAATCTATAAATTAAATTTCTGGGGGCAACTTTCAGGGAGGTGTGTTGGAGAACCACTGATGGTGTTGTTTGTTTACAAAGAGAATCTTAATAGCTTGGCTGGGGTCAGAACATTGAAAGGTCGCATCATTTTATCTCCAATGTTCCTCCCCTGGGGGGAAAAAGTCACCTTGCAACCACATTCAGACAACAATTTGTTAGTGTATTTACCTTCTCCTTGTCATTTCGACTGAGCTTAATAGTCAGAAGGACCATCCCTCTCAAGACTGTCTGCTCTCAAAGGTTGACAAAAGCCTTTCAGGATTGCTGTTTCCTTTACCCACAAACACACACTTTAGTGTTCCACTCCTGGTTCTTAACCCCTGAAAAAAAAGTGGGGGAGGTCCCTTCTGTTGGCAAGGGCTTAAGAATAAATCCAGGTCTGTCCTGCTTTAAGAAAACCTGATTTAGGAGAATAGAAACGTAACAAAGTAGAAAATAATCAACACCAAATTATGACCACTGTGGGTAGTAAAGTGTAGTGGATAGAGCACTAGTCTCATATTCAGGAACACCTGGGTTTAAGGCCCACCTCTGAAACATACTGACCTGTGACTCTAGGCAAGTCACTTAACTTTGCGTTGTCGGAGGCAGCTTTCTCAGCAGGAATTCCTTAGCACAAATTCAATCATAGGCCTGTGCCAAAAAATAAGAAAAAATCCACCCCCACTTAAAAGCATTTTAAGGCTTCCAGAGCACTTTCCTCACAAAAAACTGTCAGTGGCAAATATACAGTGTAAGCATTATTACCCCCATTTCATAGATGTGTAGAATAGGGGTGATTTTCATATTATAAAAGTTTTTTCCTTTTAAAAAAGGGTTCCTTTCATTTGAAAGCCCCTTTGCCCATCTATGCAACAATTACAACAATGTAAATGCAAACAGCCATGAAGCAATTGGAAAGGCATGTTAACAAAACAACAAAGAATAAAATATTTCCCCTGATTTCTCTGCAGAGGTGAGGGAAAGGGTTCAAGAGCATGGAACATTTCATATATTGTTGAATCTTTTTTAATGTATGGATCAGTTTTGCCATTTTCCTGTTCCCTCTTCTCCTTTTCCTATTTTTTTTATAAAGGATAACTCTCTGGGAGGGGAGGGGGAGAAAGACAGGAAGAAATTTAAGCAACATAAAAACAAATGATGGTGATAAAATTTATTTTTAAAAATGATTCCGTTTTCAAAAATTCAACAGACATATAAAGATTTAAATAACTTCCTCTTCTGCTGAGGCCTTCAAGTAATCACTCCCAACCCATTGTCTGTACCATCCATACCTGAACCGTAGCCTCTTTCTTGGTTCTCCTCCTACTTGTCTTCTGTTTTGTCTCCTTTGCTGAATCTTCACCCACAATATGCCCACAAAATGTTAATGTCCTCCAAGGCTCTCTTTTCTTGGTCCTAATGCTTCCTTATTTAGTAAACCTATTAGCTCCCATGAAATCAGTGTCTATGCAGATAATTCAACATCGCATTGTGGGTAGGACTTGGAGTCAGAAAAACCTGGGTTCAAATGCTACCTCAGACACTCATTAGCTGTGTGATGCCAGACAAGTCACTTAAATTCCCTTTGCCATACTTTTCTCATCTGTCAAATAAGAGGCTTATACTAGATAGCCTTTCAGGATCCTTTCATGTCTAAATCTACAAATCTAGGATTCTCAGATATATGGATTCAGCCCTTCTATCACTCCTGAATTCCTTGCCTTCATTCATAATTGCCTATGGAATATTTCAAACTGAACGCACCAAATTCAACATATTAAAACTAAACTTTATTTTTCACCACAAAGCCTTCTTTTAAACTTCCTTACATTCTTCTTAATCACCAACACTTACAAGTTCGGTTTCATCCCTTGCTCTTTTACCAGCCCAGAAATCCAGTCAGTGGCCAAATCCTGGCAATAGCCTTTGTCCACAGTAGTTCTCGTGTATGTTACTTCTCTCCCCCTCATGTGACAGCCTCCTAATTAGCCTCTCTTTCTCAAGGTTCCCCCCATTCCAATTCGTTCTCCAATCATCTACCACAATGATTTTCCTAAAACATGGATCTGATCATGAACTTCTCCTATTCAATAAACACTACTGGTTCCCTGTTACCTTAGTGATTAAATCTAATTTCTGCTTGGCGTTTGATGCTCTTCACAATCTGGGGCTTTCTTTTCTTTCCATTCTTCTTCTGCTTTACTCTCCTCTATTCTATGCCAAGTGATACTAGTCTATTTGGTGTTCCTCATACATACAATGCGTCATCTCTGTCTCCTTGACTTTCCACTGTGTTCCATGCCCCAAATGCTCTCCCTCCTCACTTCTGCCCCTCATAATCCTTAGCTTCCTTCAAAGCTCAAACACCCTTTTTTTCATGAACCATCTTCTAGTATCCTCTGCTACTAGGGCTTCCCTCTTCAAAGTTACCTTCCATCAATTTATGTACGTTTTATTTCATTCATTAGACTGTAAGCTCCTTGGGGGCAGGGTTGGTTTTTAAACTGTTTCATATTCCCACTGTTTAGCACAGTGCCAGGCACATAACTAATGACTTACTGACTGACTCATTGGTGTTTCACCCCTCCAGCATGATGTAAATTCCTTGAGAGCAGAGACCGTCTCTCTTTTGCATTTGGATCCTCACCACTCAGCAAAGAACCTGGTATGTAGCACTTAATAAATGCTTATTGATTGTTTGATAAAGAAAAGTGTGCATTTAGTAAAGGAGGAAGGGGGAAAGCTTGGCTTTACTAGTTATGGCTTATTTGTTTATCATCCAACACTCTCATTTGTCTTCAATACCTCTCTGTATACTGGCTACTTCCCTGCTGCCTACAAGCATACTCATGTCTTTCCCGTCCTTCAAAAGCCCTCACCTTATCCATCCATCCTTGCTAGCTGTTATACTTTTTCTCCCTTTTGTGGCTAAACTTGAGAAAGCCACATAAACACATACACTCTATGATTCTTTGTCCTTCTATGTTATTTTCTCTTACCTCTTTGAAAGCTGGCTTCTGACTTCAACATTCAACTGAGACTATTCTGTCCGAATTTACTATTTCTTAACTGTCAAATCTAAAGACCTTTCATCAATTCCTCATCCTTCCTGACCTTTGTGAAGCCCTTGACACTATTGATCACCCTCATTTTGATAATGTCTCCTCTTTAAGTTTTTGTGGCACCATTCTCACCTGGTTCTCTTCCCCTTCTCTTCAATCTCTTTTTATTGGATCTTCATCCAGATTGTACCTGCTAATCATGGATTACCCTCAAGCCTCTGTACTGGGGTCTCTTCTTTTATCCATCGATAGTATTTTGTTTGGTGATCTCCTCAGCTCCCATGGATTAATGATCATCTCTATGCAGATTAATCTGAGACCTAATTATCCAAACCTAACTTCTCTCCTGATCTCTAATCTCTTATTTCCAACTGCTGATCGGATCTCTCAAATTTGATGTCCCATGGTTCTTTTAAATTCAACATATTCAGAACTGAATTCATTATCTTTCCCCAAACCCTCCCCTGTCCTTAAATTTCTGTTATCATGGGAAGCACCACCATCCTCCTAGTCACCCAAGATACTAATCTAGATGTGACCTTAACAGTTTACTTTGTCCATTTAGCTGCCAAATCCTATTGATTCTACCTTCACACCATCTCTTATATACTTTCTCTCTCCTCTGACACTCTTACCACTCTAGGTCAGGCCCTGACTGCCTCACACATAAATTATTGCAAAACCATTCTCATTGATCTGCCTGCCCCAAGTCTCTCCTTACTGTAGTACATCTTCAATTCAACTGACAAAGTGGTTTTCCTAGACCCCCAGGTCTGCCCATGTCATCTTCCCTATTCAGTAAACTCCAGAAGCTGACTATAACCCCCATGATCAGATAAAACCCTCTGTTTGACTTTTAAAGCCCTTCATAACTTGACTCCTACACCTTTACAGTCATATCTTCTTTGTACTCTGTTCCAGTGATAAGGCCTCCTTGGTGTTTCTCATATAAAGTATTTCATTTCCATTCCTAATTCCATGCATTTTTATTATCTGTTACATGTCTGAACTTCTCTTTCTACTCACATCCGATGCTTTCTTCAAGTTCCAGCTAAAACTTGACCTTCTGAAAGAGGTCTTTCCTGGTTCCCCAGTAATACCAGGGCCTACTCTCTGAGATTATCTTCCATTAATCCTGTATATGTCTTGTTTGTACATCACTGTTCGCATGCTCTCTCTTTCATTAGACTGTAAGCTCTTTAAGAGCAGGGACAAATTCTGCTTGTCTTTGTATTCCCAGTGCCTAGCATATGGTAAGCATTTAAGAGTTCTTTACTGACTTGACATGGAAAGGATAAATGTAAACTGTATACTAAGAGTCAGTAATGTCTGAGGGAAAGGACTTTGGACCTGGAATCAGAAAGTTATCGTTCAGTCATTTTTAGCCGTGTCTGACTCCTTGTGACCCCATTTGCTATTTTCTTGGCAAAGATATTGCAAAGGTTTGCCATTTCCTTCTCCAGCTAATTTTACAGATAAGGAAATGGAGGCAAACAGGGTTATTTGCCCAGGATCATAGATAGTAAGTGTTTGAAGTCAGATTTGAATTCAAGTCTTCCTGACTCCAGGTCTGGTTCTCTATACACTGTACCACCTATTTCAGGAAAATGAGGGTTCAAATCCCTCCTCTAAAATTTTTTATTTGTCTAATGTGGAACATGTAACCTAATTAATCAATTAATCAGCAAGAATTTATTATGTGTCAAACACTATAGAAATACAGAAAGTTAAGCAGTCCTTACCTGTAAGAAATTTGCCTTCTATTGGAGAGACCAAAATACAAACAGGCATACATACACAATACACACATGCATACATGTAAACATGCACACATACACACAAATGAGTATATGATGGGGAGCACAGAGCAGCTGGGGAACAGACTTATCTAGACATACAAAGCTACTACATTATTCCAGGCACTATGTTAAGCACCAAGTTTACAGATATAAGCAGGTAAGTTCTTACCCTCAAGGACCTTATACTAAGGGGAGGACAACATACAAAGGGATAGTGGAGAGAGGTGTGGTGGAGAAGTCCTTCTATAAAACGAGAAGCTTGAGGTGGATCTTAAAGGAAACCAAATTCTGAGAGGAGAAGGTGAGAGCAGGGTGTATATTCTAGTTGAAAGATCAACAATCTCATAGGCACTGTGAATTCCATTTCCTCATCTTTAAAATACAAATAATATCTGTAGTATCTACTTCACAGGGTTATTGTGAGGCAATGAGATTGTGTATGTAAATCACTGTGTAATTATCAGTTATTATTGAAGTCACTTGGGGAAATGGAAGCAGAGTCTGATCCCCCAGGGAACTAGCAATGAAGATGTTTATCTTTCTCAACAGCAACAGTTTGAAGCAGAATTCCTGGGCTTTACAATTCAGCCAATGAGAATTCATTGAGTTTCTACCATATGCCAATCACTGGCCTAAATTCTGGAGATACAAAGAAAAGTAAAAGATGGTTCTGGCATTCTGGTCTTCATTCTAGACTGAACTATGATCTAGGAATGCAGGTTGTAAAACAATGAAAAAGATTTCTCTTTTCAGTTCAATCCAACAAGTATATATTGGGTGCCTACTTTATGCTTAGCATTAATCATACCTTATAATAACTTCCATTAGGGATGGGAGGCTGCTCCTTTCTCAGTTAATTCTGTCTGGATTGTGTGAAATTACTTGCCTGAAGCTCTTCAGATCTGTCTGAATAGTGGTCCTATGTTGGATCCCAGATTATTTCTGGGGTTTATGGGAAGAAGGACCATTCTGGATGGCAAAAGTCTGAGAAACACTAGAGATAGCTATTTTTCTGTATCTTGTAAGGCCTGTGTTGCAGACTCAGGGTGGATCTCTCCTCTTAAGGACAGCTGAGCTGGGATCATAACAGTCTTACCAAACAAGGAAACAATTCTGAAATACCACCTTTGTCATTCCATATTTTAGAAGTAACTGGTGATCAACTGATTTCTGAGGAAAATTCACTTTTTTGGACCCTTCTTTCTCTCCAGGCATCCTTTCAAAATTATGAATCAATAGCATTTACATAGCACTTCAAGGTCTGGGAAGCATTTTACAAATATCTCATTGGATACTCATAACAATCCTGGGAAATAGGTGGTATTATTATCCCTATATACAGATAAGGAAACTGAGGCAGGCAGAGGTCAAGTGACTTGCCCAGGGTCACACACAAGTGTCTGAGGTCAAATTTGAAATGAAGGATTTCTGACTTCAGATGATTGTATCCACTCTATCTAGCATGTTGTCTTTTCAAAACATTTCCTTCCTTTTTATAGACTAAAACTAAAACCTTATAAAATCTATAAATGGCATTGCTACAAACTAGGAAGGCTGCCATTATAAACACAATTCTAAAAACACAAATTCTATAAGCATAAGTTATAAACACAAAAGCAAGTCAGCTTTCTTCCTATTTTTCTCCTGCTGGTTTTGCTAATTATCTGTCCTTTCTACTTCCTGTATCTAAGCCTATCTCCTTCATTTCTGAAGCTATCTGAAGCACAGAAGTATAAACCATCAGTCCATGTACTGTTTATATTTCAAGAAGGTCACCATATTGAGCACGGCTATAATTTTCAATCTTCCCCTCCCCCTCACTCTCTATCTCTTCCCTTCATGGCCTGGTCCTGGGATTTTTCACTCTGAGCACTGAAGTGCTTTGTATGTAGGTACAGAATTCAAAGCTATATTCCCTATAGGTTCTAGATGACTTCTTTCAACACTTGGCACTCTCACTTCCTGCTCCATCCTGCACCCTTCTATCTTCCATTTTCCTTTGATGCAGTTCCCTTCCATGTACCTATATTCTAGTCAAAATGGAGTACTCCGTATCTTTTCCATGCCTCGTGTTGTCTTTCCCCTGTGCCTTTGCTTATGTAGCTCACTGGGTCTGGAATTCCCTCACCCATGTCCATCTGTTGAAATCTTTGTTCAGTCATTTTAGTCGTGTCTGACTCTTAGTGACCCCACTTGGGGTTTTCTTGGCAGAGATGCTGGAGTGGCTCACCATTTTCTTCTCCAGCTCATTTTACAGAGGAGGAAACTGAGGCAAACAGGGTTAAGGGACTTGCCCAGGGTCACACAGTGTCTGAGGCCAGATATGAATGCAAGAAGATGAATCTTCCTGGGTCCAGGTCTGGCGCCGTATCTACAGCACCACTTAGCTGTCCTTAAAGGACATAGTCATAGAATCATTGGGTCACATGATCATAAAGTTAGAGCTAGAAGGGCCCTTAGAGGTCATCTAGTTCAATCACACCAAAAATGGAGAAACTGAGGCACAAAGAGCTTCTGATTTCCAGATTCAAGTGTTACCTTCTCCACAAAGTCTTCACTAACTCCTCCAGTCAGTAAAAGTGCTTCCCCATTTGGCTTAGAGCTTTATTATGCCCTTGGTATGCATTACTTTCCTTCTATATTTATTTTTCATTTTATTGGCATCTTTTGTTTTTACCTCATTTTCATTTCTGAATACATCCCTCCCCTACCCATGAACTATGTTATTGTGAAAATAATTTTCAAATCTAAGCTAAAAAGAGTGATTCAGCAAACTAACATATTAACTACTAATATATTCAGTATTACACATAGTATTACACATACATAGTCTTCCAACTCTGCAAAGAAAGGAGGGAGATGCATTTTTTCATCTTTTGGGGGGGGACAAACTTGGTCATTATAATTCATGTATCATTTTCCTTTTAGTTATTTTTGTATATACTTTTATCTACCTCCTGTGCTTTTAGCTCTATGACAAGGACCGTGTCACCTTCTATCTTTGTGTTTCATCTAAAACCTCTCAAAGTGTTTTGTATATAGTAAGCACTTAATAATTGCTTGAGGATATTGAAGTATGTCTCCTCATGGCTCCTAAATAGCCCAATATTTATGATAGGCAGACTATTTTGCTCTTGCTAATTCTGTCACATTAGTCTTTCCTAGATCTTTCCTGGAAATGCAAATATAGAGAGATTTCAGCTTTCTTTTTAATCTTTGCCTCCGGGACTTGGAATAAAATAGAGGATAAAGAAAGAATCTTGTACACCACAGTCACTAGAGAAGAAAAGGAGGCAGTGCGGGGTCCTCTTGTATAAAACATTCTTCGCTGTTTGCTTTACTCTTGTGGTTTAATCTCGCAGCACATCTGAGCACACAGAAGAACTGAGGTTGACAAATATTAGACTTAGGGTTGAAATTGTCAGTGTGGTATAAATTCTAAGAGAAATGAGCGGGAACAAAACTGTATCAGGAATCTGGAGACCTGGGTTCTCATTTGTCAGTAATTAGCTATATGAACTTGGACAAATCACTTTACTTCAGTAGCTTTAAGTCTCTTCCTTTGGTAAAATGATGGTACTAGGTGGTTTTGAAGATCCTTTACAGCTCTCCTTTAAAATTCTATAACTATATTCAAGACTTTCAGGTTTAATTGACAAAGCAATAGTTCCGGAGTTATACATTTCCATCTAAAGAGCGTTCTCGTTTAGGAAACAAGGCCAAATCTGGTTTTGCTTCCATGCAGGTGTAAGAACAGAATTGGAAGTTTATAGCTCATTGGAACATGGTACTATTTCTGTAGCTGTGGGATCCAGCTGAGAAGCTGATAAGTGATGATTCTTATAGCATGCACTGACCTCATGGAGAGTTGACTTTGCTCTCCAGGGTTGATACTGGAGAGTTGATGTCTCACTGGCAGTATGAACATGAATTTTATTATTGACTGTGTGATTGTACGTATTTTGTCATCATTTGCTTCAGTGGCTGTGGGTCTTTGCATTAAGCCTACAATCTCATTTTCCCTGGCTTCCCTGTTCCATCAAGATCACTAGTGTTTGCTATCTTTATTGAAGTCAATGTATAGCCGCTGGCTGCTGCTGTTGTTGGGAATAATCAAATGTCATTTATGGAGTCCTCCTGCCACAGGAGTAAGAGAGCTGTGTCACCAGTTTGTGAGGACAGCTGGGAAAGGAAAGCTGATTCAGAAACGTACTTCATGGCAGTGATAAATGTTTATGTAGATGGCTGGTTATTTCTAGCCCCTAGCTGACCTGTTGTGAATTATAGGCCTGAATAATCTGTTCTCATAAAGATTCTTCAATCTTGAGAGAGTTTTCTTTACAGGCACCATACAGATCCTGTCTGGCCCCTAAAAGTGATTCCCCTTCATGAGTCTATTTACCTAAAGAAAAGACAGAATTATTTCCTATCCTGGGCTCCATATTCTGCTCTGAACTAGCCATAGGTATTTATAGGTTAAAATATCATAGGATTTGGAGCAGGGAGGGATCTTAGAGGTCATCTAGTACAACCTCCCTCATTTAATTTAATTTAATTTAATCTTTTTGGCTTTATTTGGAGGGCAATTGGACTTAAATGACTTGTCCAAGGTCACACAGCTAGTAAGTGTTAAGTGTCTGAGACCGGTTTTGAACTCAGGTCTTCCTGACTCCAGGGCGGGTACTCTATTGCCACCTAGGGGCCCCTACCCCATAATTTTAGAGATGAAGAAACTGAAACCTAGAAAGTAAAAATGACCTGCCCCAAATCACACAGGTAGTAAATGACAGTTTTCTCTGTAGTCTTCTACAGGAAACATCCTGCTTTATGGTACTGACCATGGCCTGCAAGGACTGATTCCTTGAATTCTTCCTTGACCTTTGGTTTCCCAATAGGAAGGAGATCTCATGGGAGCCTCTGCACTTTTGCTCACACTAATCTCTCCTCCTAAAATGTCCCCTTCACCCTTTCTTCTTGTTGAACTCCAAGGTATTACAACATTCATGAGACTTATCTCCACGAAAGCTTCACTGATTCATTGGCCAGTGATGACATTCTGCCCCTTTACATGAAAGAGCTCTTCATTTGGAGTCAGGGACATCTAGATTCAAATCCTGTCACTGAACTAGCTGTGTGATTCGGAACAAGTCACTTTATCTCTTTGATTCTCAAATAGCTCCTTGAGACTTATCTACAGAATCATAGCTTGATTAAGATCCGCCCATCAAAATCACAAATCCTTCATATTTGTGTAAGATATCACAGAATTGTTGTATGAAATGTTCCTTTAAGATCACTTATCATTTGGGAGGGAGGGGCACTCAAGTCATCAAAGGTGGTGATGGGTCATCAAAGAGAACCTGAAAAATGGAATCCCCAAATGGGGGGAAACTTGATTAATCACTGAGATCAGGACCTGTTTATCATGTTCTGATGTGTTATGCAAATGAAAGGAAACAGAAACTTAGTAGATAGCATGACCTTTATAACAGAAGAGAAAGGGAGGTCAATTTTGGTTATCAGGGGGAGTTGCACTGACCTCGTGGGGAAATATGTCATCCCTAATTAAGATTACATGGCTGCCAGTGAGCCTAGAAATGGGTACCTGGTTTGAACAAGAGATGAAGTCAGGCTTTACCAAAGGACAGAATCAGATTTTTACAACTTCCTAGTGCATATGTTTTTAGAAAATCGTACAGGACAGTGCAATAAGTAAAGGATGAAGGCAGGACTCAAAAATTTTGATTATTAAAGCTGGAAAGAGCCTTATGAGTTATCTAATCTAAGCCTGTTCATTTTATAGGTGTAAAAACTGAGAACCTTAGAAATAAATGTGCCGATCAGTCAGTCAATAAGTATTTATTAAGTGCCTAATATTTTCTAAGCATTGGAGATACAAAGGAAGACAAAGGCGATCTCTGTCCTTGAGGAGCTCAACATCTAATGAGGGAGATAACGCGACCAAATAAGCACAGACAAGTTATATACAGGACAAATAGGAAATAATCAAAAGAGGGAAGACTCAAAAGAGGGGTTGGGAAAGGCTTCCTATAGAGGGTAGGATTTTAGATGGGATGTAAAGTAAGCAAAGGAGGTCAATATTCAGAGCAGAAGAAGGAGAACATTCCAGGAACAAAGAACAACCAGAGAAAATGCCTAGAGCAGGGAAATGTAGTTTCTTATTTGGGAAACGTCAAGGAAGAAAGTGTCACTGGATCAAAGAGTACATAGCAAGCAGTGCAGACTGGAAATATGGAGATCTGGGGGCATCTGCATGTTAGGTGATGAAGGGCTTTCAACTCCAAACAGAGGATTTTATATTTGTTCCTGGAGTTGATAGGGAGCCACTCAGAGTTTACTAAATAGGGGGATGACATGGTCTGACTGTATTTTATGAAAGTTACTTTGGCAGCTGAATGGAAAATGGACTGCAGTGGGGAAAGACTTGTGGCAGACACAGTAACCAGCAGACTATTGCAGTAGTCAAGTGTGAGAAGATAAAGGTCTTCAAAAAGGCGGTGGCAGTATCAAAGGGTCTTGGCAATGGAGACAACATTCTGCTTGTGGCAGAGTTTAGGTTAGAACCCAGATCTCCTGACTCCCAGTCCAGTGGGATATTTTCATACCACACTGCCTCATGGTTCACAGGCCCTGAAAGTTAAATGCCTCTAGAACAGCAACAACAACAAAACATTAAAGGAAGCATCTTCAAGGTCAGTGAAGGATATCTCAAATTGAAAGTAAAATAATATCTTGGGAGGAGAAAATGGGGCCACAAAGAAAGTGTGCCCAGAACCCAAGATCCAGGAGAACATTCAGGAACCAGGGATTTGCATTATAATGCAAATCTAGAGGAACCTGAGGTAGAAGAACTTGCAGCTAATGATTAGACATGAGAACATATATTGGGCTCTATTAACCCATCTAACTGTTTAGCGTTAGTATCATTTTGTATATGGAGTAAAGGCAAAATAAAGGAATCAGGATCTGGATTCTCAGCAATCTATGTGATCTTAGCCAATTTGGGGGTAAATATTAAATCATCAAAAAGTAGCATTCTTCAAATCTCAATGATAATTTTATATGGGTGGTTTGGGACTTTTTCCCATATAGTCCTCCTAAAATTTCCTCCTGAACAGTTGAACTAAAAAGTGTTTTATTTTGTTTCATCTCTATTTACTTCACTGCATCCCTTAAGGCTGAGTGAGCATAGGGTCTATAGTAGACTAAATCAGTTTTGTTGCCTATAAAGAAGCAGCAGAACTGAGGCAGGCAAATAACAATGGTCATTCATATTTACAGAATGTTCTCTGTCATATAAAGTGATTTTCTTATAACAGCCCTATGAGGTAAGTAGTAACAGTATCTTTTATATTCTATGAATGAGGAAGCTGAAGTCTACTATCATAAGCAAGTAGCAAAACTGGAGTTTGAACCCTTACCTTCCAGTACAATTCTGGTCAGTTCTTTACACATATTGATTCCCCTCTTTATACCTTGAAGAGATAGAGTTTAATACCTTAACTTAAAAAAACAGAGTGGGACAGTGAAGCTGAATGATTTACTAAAAAAAATCACAAAATCCCTAGACAGGTTCATCCCTTTTACCTATAGAGCTGTACCAAAATCATCCTAAGAATCAACTTTTTTTCTTTAAAATCTCAACCAAAGAGAAACCTACCACCTCTCATGGCATCTGTTCCAGTATTCCTCTCACTATGAGTAAGCCCATTCGTTTTTGACATGGACTTCAAAGAGATAGTTAACGTCTGTTAATCACTGTCATTATTCCCCAGATTTCTGAGACTGGAAGACATGAATGTCTGTAGTGAATCAATAGCTGTATCCTGAGTTTTCCAGGCACCACTGGGTTCAGAATGTGCTATCAGCTCCATTAAATAGAATCCTCCAGTATAAATCTTTTTCATGAATACACTGGAACTAACCATTGACATTATTTATCTCCCATTTACAAGTATGAGTGAGATGCTGTGGAGCTAAAACGAAATTTTGAAGAAGGTCCCTGCCCTTAGGGATCAAATGAGAAAATATATGTAAAGCACTTCAAAAACTTCAAAGTGCTATATAAATGGTATGATTATCATCTTACAATCTACTTGAGGAGACAAAACATGTACCTATGAAAAATAATGAACAAATGACAATAGTGAGCACCTCAGCTCAGCCACAGCTCTCTCATGTAGGGAATGCAGGTGGTAGCTGGGAGCTGTCCACAGCTGAAATTTCTTTGGAGAAACACAGAGTGAGACTTTAAAAGTACTATGGCTCCAAAGGATAGTGTTAGACTCAGTGCACTGAATGCAACAAATTGTGTAGAAGCTCTTTATTCAAGATCTGACCTTGCTCAACATCTTTTTTATTTGAACTATGAGCTGAATTTCAGGCCGGATTTCTCTGCTTATCCCTTGTATCTCATCCAGGTTATACATACTCTTCAGGACCAAGGCCTTCATTTACTTTCCCATGTTAGCTGTTCTGATTACTACCTGTCTTATTCCCTATTTACCACTTCTTGAAACTAATTTCCCATATCCTGAGACATTACCATAGAACAGCGGTTTTCAAACTGTGGGTTGTAACCCCTTTGGGGGTGGAATGATCCTTTCACAGGGGTCGCCTAATTCTTAGGTGATATTTCCAATGGTCTTAAGAACTGAGACACTGCTCCTCTATGCATCTCCAGGCAGTTCTACCCACATGCAGATATGTCCATATATGAGTATTAAAGGGTCACGGCATTAGGAAGGTTGAGAACCACTGCCATAAAAGACATTTTGCCTCAATCATGCCAGATAACTGGTACTATCCTACACCATCCAGTATTACTGGTTTCATCCCCTGGTTGTCCTCCTTCTGGTCCTACTCTTAGAAAGCACTAGTGGCAACATCACAAGCAGTAATTGCTAAGTATCCTTCAGACTGAACTAGTCATGAAAAGGTTCTTGGAAGAGGTATAAACTAATCTGAGTCTTAGAAGAGTTTGGTACTTGTGGTAATAGGGGTGGGAGAACACAGAATTCTAGGAAAGAATGAGAAGAGCAAAGATATGAAGGCACTCATGATAGTGGCTCTAAAATTCCATTACAGCTGGTTGTTTGAGTTTGAAGGAAAGAAGATTTAAACTCTGATATTCCCATCTGTCAATGTTCCTACCTTGTGTGCTTTATGAGGACAGTGACAAATGCTGCATATACACATCTGTGATTCATACATTTAAAACACTGGCATCTATTGTGATGAATGCAAACGGTTTCAGAATGCTCTCAATATTAACTGTACTGAAACAATCCAATACTACATGTCAAAGATCTGTTGTAGTTTCAGGGTCTGGCCTGATGAGGCTCCAAATCTGGTAGGGTTTTATGGGTTTTTTTTTCTTATTTAAAGCCAGAAATGTTATAAGGAAGATTTCTTCAAGGTGTTTTCTGATTTATTTCCATGTCAGTCATCAAAATGTTCCTTGAGGTCTGTGTTCTCTGATACTCAAGAGGGTGTGTGTGTGTGTGTGTGTGTGTGTGTGTGTGTGTGTATACTTCTATGCACATGTACCATTACTACTATTGACAACTAAAAAATACTGAATTGGATAAGGGGCACATGAATCTACCACTATGTAGTCTATGATTGAGTACACTGAAGAATGGAGCAAACAGAGACACGAATGTCAAGTTCAAGAGGGCAGGCAAAAACAGGCAAGAAACAAATTATGAGTTAGTGGTATTAGAGACATAGCTGACTCAAGTTAAAACAAGTCAAATAGGGAGAGTGAGAATAAAGTTTAGGGAATTAAAAAGCCTAGACTAAAAGTACTGTGAAGCCATAGAGTGGAAATGGGGTCCAGTGCCACCCCAAAGATAAATTGTCCACCAACTGGTCATCACCAACAGTAATTGCTGACCAAATGCCACCAACCAGCAGGCACTTGAGCCACAGGAATAGTAATGTCCCCCCCTCACCCATGAGCCAGTCTATCTGCTTCCCTCCACATCCATTGTCCAGGGAAGCAGCACTTGAAATGCAACCAATCTGTCAACTGCTTTTGCAGGTTCTGTATCTCCTAACTCCTCAGCAGCCATAATCATTAAGGACTCAGAATGACAAGGTTATTACCACCAAATTCCTTGACAATATCAAGTGGTTCAACATCAGAAACAGATATGTTTTATTAATGGATATGACACTAAAGAAGATGCATTACCATCTGCTTCCCGATGCACTCTAAAGACTGCTGGGTTTCTCCATACAGCTTGCAGCTGAAGTCTCACATATATGCTGTGTCCCTCTATAAAATAGTTAGCTCCTTGAGAGCAGAAACTCATTTTTCTATGTTTCCTCAGCACTTAGTATAGCAATTTGTACATAGGACATATTTAACTTTTTTTTTCATTCAGTCATTTACCTAGGCAGGATACCACTGGGACCATACACATGCTCACTTCTCTTCACACTGTCTTCAATCTTAAAATTCCAGTGCCTTGGTGAGGATAGCTATTCTTCTATCAGACATCAAAATAATTCTTTTCTCTGTATTTCTATATGTAGTTCCACATGGTACAGATCACGTTTGCTTATTTGCTAATAAGAATATAGAGTTAACTGGATAGAAGTCAGAGCCTGATGATATTCTGTTACACTGAGGTATCAGTTAAGCTGGAAAAACCTGGACTCCCTAAGGAGTTTCTCCCATTATTCTTCCCTGAATATTGAGTTTTTTGACTGCGTGGATTTTGGTGATCCAACCAATGTGGGAACAGTAAAGCTTCTTCAATAACAAAAAAATGTGACATGTCAGTCATCTACAAATCCCAAACACTATTTCTCCTCTTCCTCCTTCAATCCTGAGGAAATATGCAGGTGGATGCTGTCAGGCTGGAGCAAGCCATTGATCTTAAATCTGAGAAGGGAAGGCTAGTTTACTTAATGACCCAGATTCTTGCAGGATATAAACTGCTTCTGTTGAAATGTATTACCTTTGGCATGGTGGCTTCATAGACTAAAGCTTACCTGAGGGACCTGTAAAAGAAACATCCCTCAGGCAAGGTCAGGCAGGGTTAAATGGAAGAACATCTCTACACTTATGTAGAATTGACTTAAGCTTTTGTATCTTATTTTATGTTGCTTTCCCTCCTTAATTCTCTAGAAAAGCTTAAAAAACAGCATCATGTCTCATTGGATTAAGAAAGAAAGGTCTATTTGTTTTTTTTTCTATTGCCCAAGCCCAGAGAGCTGGGTTTATTCAAGAATCCCAGAGGCCAGTCAGGTACAAGTGACACTGAAGATCAAGGGACTATCATCCCTTGCGAGCCTAGGGTGAAGGTCTCAGAGAATGAAGAAAAGCTTATAGAGCAGCGGTTCTCAACCTGGGGGTCACAACCCCTTTGGGGGGGCGGGTGAATGACCCTTTCACAGGGGTCACCTAAGGCCATCGGAAAACACATATTTCCAATGGTCTTAGAAACTGAGACCCTGGTCCTCTATTTGTCTCTAGGCTGATCCGCCCTCATGCAGATACGCCCACATATGAGTATTAAAGGGTCATGGTATTAGAAAGGTTGAGAGCCACTGTTATAGAGGGTTATTATCCCCCACCCCCTAGCTCCCCACTACTGGTCAAAGTCTCCACAACCACAGTGCAGTTTGGGCACTGGGATTCTGTGGTTCAGCATTATATAACTTGCTATCAACTTGTCTTTCATTTGATTTTTTTTTTTCTAAGCTTGATGTCTGTAGGGTTTGTTTCCTTAGTTCAGTAGAGATCCAAATTTGACTCACCACTGGAGAAATGGAACAATTCTCTCCTGGGAACATTTCCTGGAAGGTGTCTTGCCTCCTGTAGCAGAATTAGCTCTTTATCAAGAGTAGTCAGGTACTGATAAAGTCCTAACATCTCCTATCTCTAAATTCCTGAGATGTGAAACATGGAAAGGTGATGCGGAGAAGTATGCATCAGGAGTGAAGGTTTTTAAAAATCAGTATAGTATTTCCTCCCAAATGGATAGTTCCTTTGGGTAAAACTGTCCATTTCCTGGTAGCTTAGGTTTCTGCATGCTGTAAAAGAACCAATAAGCTGATTAATAGCACAGGCCAAAGGCTTGATCAAAACAAAGAGGGAAAGGCCCTTTCCTTCTGAGCGTACAGATGGTTCACAAGTTATGGCCTATCATTGCAATCACTTTCATTCTTTTGTTTTAGGAATGGTTACATGGGTAGGGGTTATATGGCTATGGAGATTGAGATTGGGCTCGAACTGGGGGAGGGGGATGGTGGGGGGAAATTAATGGATAACGAATTTGGTCTAATAGGTCCTTTAAAAGATATAAGATGTTTTCATACATTCCATTCTTACCTTCCCCACCTTGATCTCTGCCCCAACTACCAAGGGACTTGAGATTCACTCCCTACAACTATAGCCAGAAGGAGAAGTCTGTTGTAACTGTTCTCTTGCTGGGAAAACCCTTCAGTCTCTTCCATAAATATCCTTTTGCCCTTTGTTGCCTTCTTTTCCCCCTCAACACTGCTGCCTAATTTTACATGGATAAATCTATTTGTGGAGTGAGCAGAGTGATGTAAGGATAAGTACACTATGTGATCTGCACCCAGTTCCATGGCTTTGAGTAGTGGGAGAGGGAGATTTTCATTCAATCTCCACTAAATAAGCAATTTCAATTACAATCCCACCTTCTGGACCCTGGAAAGACACAGAAGGGGGAAAGGGTGCAAGGGGGGAGGTGAAAGAGGGTTCCAAATAACCTGTTTTCTTTCCTTTCCTTTTCTGACTCAGACTCCCCAATCTCAGCACGAAAGGTTACAATTTTCCTGGGAAGAAATTGTGCTGACCTTGGGCTTTTTGCAAAGAGTGTGGCATTTCTGCGCTGTTGCAGAGCCTGCTGAAATTCTACTAAAATAGCTAGGAGACAAGAATGAAATCCTGGAACTGAACAGCAGCCTATGAAAGTCAGGCACAGCCTATGAACTGAGGAAGAAAGTACCGTCATGTCCTCTCCTCCCACCCAGTCCTTCTCTTTGCCCTCCACTGCATTACACTATTGAAGGTATACACTGCTTCTCAAGAAAACAGAAATGAACCAGGATCTCTTCAGAAACCTAGCTGCTCCCTTTATCCAAGAGTCTTCATTAGAAAATTCTAAGGATCATGGGATTGGTCAGAGCGTTAGAGTTAGGAGGGATTTTAAGTCATTTTATTTCTGTTGTCTCCTTAGCAGGCGAAGCCCATAGAGCTTAGGTGACTTATCCAAGGTCACCCATGTAGTAAGAGAGACACCATCAGAATTCACACATATGAGTCCTCTGAGTCCAGATCTAGCATCTTTTGCTTGTACTACCACCTCCCACTTAACATAAAGAAAAGAGACTTATCTCTGAATCATAGTAACAAATTGGGAGTTAACTTACCAAAGCCAAGTAACTTAAACTTCCTAGCTTTCAGTTTCCCCGCCTATAAAAATGGGGAAAATCATTTCACTGGGATACTCTTAGGATAAATAAGATAAATCTCTGCTGAGTGTTTTTAAACATAGTCTCTATGAAAATACAGTTCCATAAAACTGGTCCTTGTCATCTAAAAGTTTTGAAAAATAAAGCTGCCAAAAAATAAAAAGAAAGAAATTTACATGATCATTTTGTTGCATATTTAAAAGGAATAAATAGCAAGTTTTGCATAGTAGATTTTCAGTTTCATGTACAATCATCTTTTTTTTATTGTACTGTGTTATGGAAATGTTTCTTTTATTCCATAACTTAAAAATAAAATTAAAAAAGAAGAAAAAGGAAATTAAAGCTGCCAAGAAAATTATACTGACAGTTTAATTCAGTGATTGATGTGGGGAAATACAACTCCAATTTTCTTCCCTACGTGAATGCTTCCAACCTTGTTGTCCCAGATGCAGGACCTAGGCATATTACCCTCAGTAGAACATGGGGAGGTCCAAAAGTCTTAGTGTAGTTTTAAACTATCAAATTTAAAGGATCTTTAATAGTTTAACATTTTTCTGAGACTTTTAAGACACTGTATATGAGCTTTCTGAACACAGAGAGTCTTTCCTTTACCCTATGCATTCTCAGTGCCTTGTGCATAGTGGATGCTTAATAAATATTGCTTGAATTGAATCAAATTACGTGGTAGAAGTCCTTGAACAAATAGTTCACACATCATTAGATCTTTATAGGTGGTTTTCCTTTTGAGAAAGACAGAAACAAAAAAATCTTTGCTGAAATTGTCTCAGTGAAATGGCATTAAAAGTACCTTTTTAAAAAAAAAAAATCAAAATACTCTGAGAAAAGTCTACACACTAAAAGAGACAGGAGTCACTAAGACCTTAGTGTGAATTAGTTTAATTGATTTTCTTCAAATATCTTGCATAGTGGTAAGAGGAAGGCAGTTTTTACTAGCACTCGGAGAGACAAAGGAGTAATTTTAGGGGGTTGAAGTAGACTTGAAAGCATCACAGGGCTTACTATAGTAGGAAGGACATTCAGGGAGCTTGTGGAATAGGGGACTTGGGAGTCAGAAGTGACAAAGTGCCAGGATATTGGGGGGGTGATGAAAACAATTGCTGTCTATTTCATTTTTCTGAAGGTTGACCATCCCCAGAGGTGTTTTCTGCAATTCAATCTGGCAAAGACCAACTATTTCAAGAGCATGAGAGAGAGAAGGAGAGGGAGAGGGGTAGAGGGAGCAGGGAGGAAGAGAAAGAGAAAGAGAGAGAGAGAGAAAGAGAGAGAGAGACAGAGAGAGAGAAAGAGAGAGAGAGAGAGAAAGAGAGAGAGAGAGAGAAAGAGAGAGAGAGACAGAGAGAGAGAAAGAGAGAGAGAGAGAAAGAGAGAGAGACACAGAGAGACAGAGACAGAGACAGAAAGACAGAGAGAGAGACAGAGAGAGAGAGAGAGAGAGAGAGAGAGAGAGAGAGAGAGAGAGAGAGAGAGGGAGGGAGTGGGAGAGGGAGAAAATGGAAACATCATACAGACCACAGAAACCTTGTTTTAAAGCTGGAAGGAATGCTGGAGATTATCAAATATAACTCTCTCATTTTGAGTGTCAGAGATTATGTAACTTGCCCAAGGTCACACTGC
>CM053593.1:92347269-92370710 GCA_028646575.1 Pseudocheirus occidentalis
AGAGAGAGAGAGAGAGAGAGAGAGAGAGAGAGAGAGAGAGAGAGAGAGAGAGGGAGGGAGTGGGAGAGGGAGAAAATGGAAACATCATACAGACCACAGAAACCTTGTTTTAAAGCTGGAAGGAATGCTGGAGATTATCAAATATAACTCTCTCATTTTGAGTGTCAGAGATTATGTAACTTGCCCAAGGTCACACTGCCAGAAATGGGTAAAGCAAGATTCGCCCTCAGGTCTTCCTGAATTTAAGCACTTTGCCCACTATACTATCTAGATGCCAAAATCAAAGACATTTATAAAGATTTTCGTGATCTTAAAATAACAATAAAATGGAAACTCTCCAGAAAAGATTTTTTAAACCGCTGAAACAAAAATCTCAATCTCAGTCCACCCTAGGTTCACTCTCAGTTTCTATTCAAGGAAATGTCTCTCACTCCTGAACATCAATCTGAACTTTACCTCTCTAATTCGACATTTGGCTCTGCTGATGCTGGTTTTCAGCTCCACAACCTTAGAGCATTTGAGAACAAATACCCCAAACTTAGGGCCACCTTTTACTTTGCCTTCCCTCAAATACACATTATGGTTCTGACCACATAGATCATTGACATCACATTATATATTCTTTCAGTTTTACTACCAGGATTTCTTTTAGGTTAAAACTGCCCTGTGATATCTTGCTTTTTGTCCTGCCATATGCAAATCTGAGGGATTGCTGTCACTGTCTAAAACTATTAGTCTTCTTAGAGAACAGGTATTTAACAAATACAGCACTGAGAAGGAGCATGCTGTAACTAATGCAGGGGTTCTTGAGGATTCATGAATTTGAATGGCAAACAATTTCAATTTTATTTTTGCTCATCTCTAATTGAAATTGAACATTTCCCCCAATTATAAATGAGAACAATAAACAGTTACTTGGAGAAGGCATTCATAAATTTCCTCAGACTGCCAAAGGAGTCCATGACACTGAAAAAATCAAGAGCTCTTGGTTTAGCGGAATTTGTGTTCAAGCTATGAAATTTAGTTCAAGCCTTGGTTCTACCACTTACTACTCATATACAGTGAGTTAAGTCACATAAACCTCTGCTCCAACTCATACCACAACATGAATGAGATCATTTAGTGGCTTATAATGGAAAGATGCTTGATTTGACATCAGCACACTTGAATTCAAATTCCCCTGATACTACTGGAAAATTGGGAAATTGTTTCACTTTTTTCATCCATATATAGGGTTTGATGAAGGGATGAATTGGTGGAATGACAAGACTTTCTTTAAGACTTTGATTGCATGTCATCAGGTGGGAGTGAAATGGTTGACTTGATCCATTGTGGATCAATTGGGAATGAATGGATTGGCTTGGGTTTTTATAAGCTGGAGCCATGTACTCTTGTGCTTAGCCCATGGAAGGAAGTCTTCATTAACAACTCAGCCCCTTTGTGCCCCTTCCTTCTTTCTTGATCCCAGGTTCAGTGGCCAGCTTCTGGAAAGTAGACTTTGGTCCCAGGCATGAAAGATGCCTAGGGTGGGGTGAAAGGGATGGAAAGCAATAAGCATTTATCACCTACTGTCTACCAAGCACTGTGCTAAGCCCATTTGCAAATAATATCTTCTTTGCTCCTCACAACAGCTCTGCAAAGTAGGTACTATTATTATTCTCATTTTATAGGAGAGGAAACTGAAGCAATCAGTGGTTAAGTGACTTGCCTAGGATCACACAGCTAGTATGTGTCGAGGATGAAATTTGAATTCAAGTCTTCCTGATTCTAGTCCCAATATCCTATCCACAATACCACAACGGCTTGCTGCATGTGTCATAGCATAGTCCTCCAGACAGACCAGCCATAATATCTATATTTTTGACCTTCAAAATAGCATCATCTTGGTCCAGAAGATTGCAAATGCTGGACAGTGTTGGTGTATTGAAAGTACTTGTGCACTGAATCCCCGGACTTAGTCTTAAAGAGCAATGGCAGCAGTCTATGGCATTAGCATACTTTCAGCCATGTCTGTAGAGCCATGTGGTGTGTGTGGCCATTCAGACATGGCCAACTAGTGAGAGTTCCTGAAACTCAGCCTTCTAGAGAGAGAAGGGAAGCTCATGTCCATTACAAGCCTTGGGATTATTTCTCTACAAATCAAATTCAAGAGTTTAGTTACACAGCCTTCTAGAAAGACAAGGACAGTGTCTGGACAGTGTCATCCTTTGAAGAAAAAAGGATAGAGTATATGGCTTAGAGCAGTAGCAAATAGGTAAAGCATTGTAAAGCAGATACAAAGACTATCCAGGCTTTACCCTCTTTAGTTACCATAAATTATTTGAAGAAGACAGGTCTAATGAGAAGGGGCTTGCTTCTCTAGCAGCCTAAGGGCATTTCCCTTCTGAGAGAGTCCAAGCCTTCAAGGTAGTATCATAAGGTTGGATACTTGTATGGGTCTCTAGGATGAAAGTAGGACTCTAGAATATCAAAGAGATGGCTATCTAGCAACTCCAAGTTTATTTGGTTTTGTTTTGGGGGTTTTCCCCTTCCAAGGGTAGCCCAAATCACAAGGTGGTTCTGTGAGCCTAGGAGGATTGAAGGGGGTAGACTGTATCAGACACTGGGAAAAAGTGAACTTTTAAGATGAGGAAGTAGAATTATATTAACTCTTATGGACTACTGTGAATCATTTATTTTCTTGTTTTGTGTGGAGTGAAATAAAACATGTCCTATACTCCATACTCAATATTCATTGTTCCCTTGAGTGTTTATACAGGAGCTGGAAACTCTTGTATCCACTTCTATAGAAACCTAGACATAAGCTATACAATACATAGTCTGAGATTCCCTAGAGTTAATTCTGTTTTGGGGCAAAATATACCAAAGATTTGTGACTTTGGAGTAACCTTAATATTGTCCCTGGTCTGGGTAATCCCAGAGCTTGGAGTGCTGGTACATAAGGTACATGTAAAGTAAGTAAGCAGCATATTATAGTGAAGGCACTAATTTTAGGCATCAGTTTCCTCAATTGTAAAATCAGAGGCTTCGGTTAAATGACCCCCAAAGTCCCTTTCAGCTCTAAATCCACAAACCTATTGATTTCCAACTGATTGGTGAGTCCCTGGCCAGGATCACCATTACTCAGGAAGACCCAGCTTTATTCTCAGCTTCATTCATTCTCCCACTTGCTCTGCTTCCCCACCAGCTAGCTACCTTCTCCCCATAATATGGAAAAAACCCCTTTCTCCTTATGCCAGAATCCTGTTTTTAAGCTCTGTTCTACATTTTGTCTTCACCTTCTGCAATGTAAGCTCCTTGAAAGTAGAGATTGTTTTGTTTTCTTGTATTTATACTCCTAGAGCTTGACACACAGGGCTTAATATATGTTTTATCTGTCTGTCTGTCTGTGTGTCATCTATTTTCATCATGATCTCATTTCATTAACTAGAAAATAGGGTTAGTTAATACTTATACAACTGTAATCATTTATACATACTTGGCAAGGCAGCATGGTGTAGTATAAACTGTGACTTGGATTCAAGAAGCCTGGGCTCAAATCCAAGTTTCAGAATATGCTATCTCAGCTGACCATGGACAAAACACTTACCCTCTGGAGATAGCAGCTTTCTCACCTGTAAAATGTGGGAACAATATCTTCATACTTAACTACTTTATGGAGTTAATCAAATAATGTAACAAAGAGCCCGTGAATATGAATACTCTATCTCTTTTTTCTATTTCTTTCTGTATTTTTGTCTGTTTCTGACACTGTCTCTACATATTTCTGTCTCTCTCTGTCTCTGTCTCTGTGTCTCTCTGTCTCTCAGTCTCTCTCTGTCTCTGTCTCTGTCTCTGTCTCTCTGTCTCTGTCTCTGTCTCTCTCTCTGTCTCTCTCTCCCCCTCCCTCCTTCCCTGCCCCCCTCCTGGTTGTCCTCCAACAAACCTATTTGACAGTTCTCTCTCAGTCTTCTTGACTGTCTCACTTGATTATAATTCATCTCCTCCCTTCATACCATTCCCTAGAGTTCTTTCCTGTGCTTTCTTTTCTCTCTCTATAGCACCTTTCTTGGAGATCTCTTAAAGCCTCATAAGTTCACATGTCATATATGTATAGATGATACTCAAATCATTCTATCCAACCTTAATCTCTCTACTTATCTCTAGTTCTACATTAACATCTGCCTACTGAATATGTCCTGTATGTCCTGTAAGTATCTCAAACTCACTGTCCAAAATGGAATTCATTACTTTCTCCTGTTAAACCCAACTACATAACTTCCCTATTTCTGATGAGAGCACCAGCATTTCCTCTAATAAAGCTGGTTTTTAATTTCAGAGGGTTTGAATTGGTCTCTATACCTATAATCTCCCTCTCTTCCTCTATACAGCTGCCAAAATCACTTTCCAGAGGAATTCCCCTGCTCCCCTCCCCTAGCTCCCTATTGCCTCTAGAGCAGAGGTGTCAACTCCTCTCTGCCACCTGCACAGCACTTCTGAATGACCTGAACCATATTAAAATGTAATTGAAAAATATTTAACAAAAGAAATACATGTATAATAAAACATAGAAATGTTATACATAGAAATGTATAATAAACCATGTATAATAAAACATAGAAAATATTAATATGTGTTTTTCTAAGTCACCATGCAGCCATCAAGGATACACCTGTGGCCTTGTTTCTTTTTGAGTTTGTGTAACAGCAAGTACCCTGGCATGCCCAGGATGGTTGCCAGCACAGGTTTTCTTATCTGCTGTACCTCTTAAACACCCCCCCACACATGCACACACATCATTCACTTAGTTCAGGTGGAAAAGTCAACTCCCTGAACTTCAGAAAATACAAACAGAAATTATAAGCAAACAAAAAAAATATAGACAGAAAAAAATAACACAATTCAACAGACCAAAAGACAGAGCTTCTAGCTGTCTGACCATTACTGATATACATAGTTAGTTACCAGAGAGAAAATCAGGGGACTCAATTGTTGCCCAGAGTCTCATATAGCCAAATCACACAACTCTTCCCATAAGTGAGCCCCAAAACAAAACCTCACCTCTGAGTATATATACACCCTTCTTCATGGTCAGAGGGCATCACAATCTTTGTAACTTATTGCTTAATTACAAAGTAACAAAAAGTTCTGGCTTTTCTAAAAAAAAAAGCCTCCCCTCAATCAAGCCCCTCCTGCTGGGCTCCCCTTGAGGCCCTTTAAGGGGCAGGGAAAATTTCAAATTCCCTTACCATTACAGTTTGACACTACTACCCTAGAGAATAAAATACAGGCTCTTTAAACTGGCATCAAAGGCCATATATATTCAGAATCCTACCTCCCATTCCAGTCTTATTTCATAATACACTCCTTCATAAACTCTGTATGACTGACTAGTTGGAATTCTCCTAATTTACTACTTAATTTCCTGCTTTCTTGCATCAATACAAATTGTTGTTTAGACCTGGAATTCACTTTTTCCTAGGTTTTGGTGGCATCTCTTCTTTGAGGCCTTCCCCAGTCCAATCTCTCCCTTCCTGCTCTCCCCAGTCAATAACTGTACCCATCGTAGTGTTCTTTGTACCATAAATTATCCTTATGGTATACTGTAGTATATCTGTGCACGCTATATCCACCCCCTTCTCCCACACAATGTAAGTTCCTTGAGGGCAAGGATTGCACTTCATTTTGTGCTTGTATCCCTAGTTCCTAGCACAGTGGGTCTTAATGCTTGATGGTTGACTGACAGCTTCTAAAATCAGCTCTGATCCCTCTCTCTCAAATCTCTAGCACTGAGGCTTGGAGAAAACCAGGACATTTTTTTCCGCTTTATTGCAGACTATGCCTATAGAAGTACTTATTAGTGAAGAGCATTTTGAAGACCCCCAGATATGTATGCAACCAACTCTTTCTTATTATGGCTTACTTTCTCTCTCTCTCTCTCTCTCTCTCTCTCTCTCTCTCTCTCTCTCTCTCTCTCTCTCTCTGCCCTTGGCTAGTATATTTTAACATGCAGAGAATGATACTTGGGGCCATGAGTCTCCATCACTCATCATTCTATGGAAGTTAAAACAAAAATAGTTATGGGAGGGCTCCCATTACAGGCTCAGAATGGTGGAGTATTTAATGTAGAGTGACCTTATCATGACACTGCTGAGATGAGCTCGAGAGAAAGCCAAATGCAGCATTGGGAGGAGAGTGTTATTAGCTGAGTTAAAGGGAAGCTACTCAAAGTCATTTTGAACTGTATTGGGGAAACTGCCAGCCAGCTAGGGGTAAAATCAAATGGAAAATGGGCTGATAATGAAACACTTGGAGAGTTTACAGGAAACAACATTATCCAGAAATGGAAGAGATGGGGAGAAATTAAAGCAATGCCCATTAACTGAGCTAAGCCAACCATGCTTAGCCATCTGACATTCCGTTGGGACAGCTGGAGGGTGGGGATGGGACCATTTTGTCATACTTTGGGCACATGAAGTGGTATGGTGAGGAAGAAAGTATAGTCAACTTAACTGTCACTAGACCTCAGTTCAAATCCTCCCCTGATAGTTACAGGGTATGAAATTTGGGACAAGTCACACTTTGTGAGCTGTGTTTCTTCATCTGTAAAATGGGAATACTACTTACATAGATTGTCTCACAGATTTATTGTGAGGAAAACACATTTTAAACTTTGATCTTTTGGCAAGAGGAACTACAGATAGAGGGCCTACCTGTACCCACTTCATATCACAATTCTTAGTCAGAGCTTAGTTGATAAATCCCAAAGAGTTAGTTGCCTGAGGCTCTCAGAAATTAAAGGACTTGCCTAAAGTCACACAGCTAATCCATGTCAGAGATAGGTCATGGACCCAAGTTCTCCTGGATTCAAGTCCAGGATTGTATTCATTATAATAGACTTCCTCTAACACCATCAGTGTAGCAAAATCTTCTCCTATGGAAATATGAGGCATTTACAGAAGCAGAATTGTGAAGTTAGAAGCTACCTCAGCAGCTGCCTATTGAAGCCTGTAGTCACAAGAAATCCCTACCCCAACATAGCCCACGTGCAGTCTTTTAGTCATCTAGTTGGAGATCTCTGTGTAGAAGGTTTAATAGTATCACAGGCTTAAAGAGAGAAATGGAAGAAATCTTAGAGACCATCTAGTCCAACTCCCTTAATTCTGGGTTAATTGTGTCTTCTCTAAGGTCACAATTGTAGCAAGTTCAAGGTATTTTTACCTTCTGGCTCACAGGAACATTACATTTGCTCTTCTTAAAGAGGGCAGGATATAGATTACTTCCATACTGATCCTAAGAATTTAAAGGAAAGAAAATTATCTGTCAGGTGGTGTCCAATTTTAGCCTTTACTCAGCCCACCCTTTCCCCTCCCCATCTTGAATTCCTCAGAAGACACCATTAACCTCCATGGGGCCCGACTGTGCCATTGGTTTGCAGTCCAAGTCTCAAAAAGGAAGTGGGGATAGGAGAGTCTTGTTGCAGCTGAGATAGCTTGTGATTAACTGTAGAGCTGACAGAAGTCCAGAACACCCAATAATCTTGACATTTTGTTGTCAGAATAGACTTATTGGAGGCTGGTATATGGATGTAGGAGAGGCAACCACATGCAATCTGCTTGTGTCACATGAAGAATCATTTTTATGATCCTTGGCTGGGTTTTAAAAGCACTTAGCCAACATGCTGGGGACTCAGTCAGACTTTGGAGGACAACCATAGAGATCATGCATACTGGAAATGTCCCTTGCTGAGCTAGAAAACAGATGCATTCTGCATCCAGAAATCTAGGAATATTCCCATGGGGCTCATAGAGAATTTAAAAATCACATTATTAAAAAACTGCAAACAAACACATTTAAATTTTAGAAAATATTTTTCATCTATTTCATCAGAAGTGCGGTAGATTAGAAGGAACACAAGGCTAGAATATAAGAGATCTGGGTTCTAACATCATCATCATCATATATACTTTAGCTTTATATGTTGTAATAAAAATGAACACTTTAGTAAGGCATTACTCTGGGCCTCAGTTTCTTCATCTGTGAAATGAGAGAATTGGATGAAGTAATCTTTAGAGGTCTTTCCAGATTTGACATCCTATTAGATTAATTGTTTCAATGTTTGAGTAATCTGAGATATATTGTACTTGGGTACTTACACAACATGCTAAGCAAGATCATGTTGAAGAATAAGGCATTAACTCTGCCATACTCCTAGGAAGAGCTGTAGCTAACCTGGATAAGTGGAGCTTTGCCCTAAGATATCAATATGTGGGATGGCAAGTTTCTTCCTTATGGGAGGGGGGGCATACATTCTCCCCTAGATGATATTCTTCTCATAGCAACCAGAACATCCATTAGTGCATCACAACTACCCTTGGCTACCAAGACCCTATGTCCATTTTGTCTTTATCTTGCCCTACGGAGCTCCCTCTCCCAATTCCTGATGGGGGGCAAATGGTGAATAGCCCTCCCTCCTAGTGCAACTATACTGACAATTAAATTCTCCTTTTTGTAACTGCCACTTTCATCCTCCTGCCCTCTCCACCCTTCCACAAACAAAGAAATGAAACAAAACCCAAACTGGTTTTGCTCCAGATGAAAAAAAAATTATAGTTATGACTGAACTCTTGGGAGTGCTACTATTGATCACAGTGTAGGAATAAATCAGTGAAAGACTAGAAAAGACTAGAAAAGTTCATGCTAAGCTTTCTACCCAGGTAGTAACTCACCCAGATGATCTTGCTGAAAATGAGTCTGTATGGATCCAGTCACCTAGCTACTCCAGAAATTCCCCCTTCTTTCAACCTTTCTCTAAGGTTCTCCTTGAAGCTAAGCAAGGGAGGAAAGAAATCAGCCTGCTTGCGTATTTCTACATATCCATAAATGGATTTGAAAGACCCAGAGAAAGAAAACAATCTCTGTCTCTGTGCTAAGCCAGGCTGACATGACAGATAATTAGCAGAGTGACCTCTTTCCTTGAGATGGAGGCTCACCAATAATGAAGGACTTTCAGTCTCCAGTCCTTTTTATATCTGGCCCCTTCATGAATTCCATTCCTTGGAATATCTCTGCCAGTCAATAGTGACTTGAATCTCAAATGTCTTCAATGTCACCTTTTCTTTGAAAATCCTTCTGACAATGATGCTGAATAGCAGTGACTTTGCCATTTGCACTACAGGTTTCAGGGTGTACAGAGGGAGAGGCAAGGGAGAGGTTAGCTGAAACACTGAAGAACTAGCTTTTCCAAGAGATGGTCCTTGAATAGGCATGCTGCTTATATACCTCCTTTCCTTAACGTATAATTATTCATTATTCCCATTCCATTCTGCCTAAAAGAATCATGCTGCATGTGCAGTGGCAGATTTGGAAGCCCTCCTGTTTGAACCTCATACAGAGGGAATATCTCTTGACAACTTTCCAGTCTGACATCCTCATGAGATCACAGGGTTTTGAACTAAGAGGGACCTTGGAGATTATTGAGCTGTACACCACCACCACCCAACCACACAGAAGAAGAACCAGAGAAGTTAAATGACCTGCCCAAGGCTAAACACCTAATTAGTAGCACAGATATCTGACTCCCAAGGCAATATCTTTCCATTGTATCATTCTGATACTGACTGAGGATAAAAAGTTGAAAGCAATTACTACTATTAGTAGTTATAACAACAACATAATAGACTCAGTCACCATTTTCCCAACCCTAACTAGTGCTAGTAAGTCAGGTCCCCAGAAGGTGACTGTTATTTCTTCCCTCAGGGCTCTATGGGGTTCCCCTTCTCCACCTATCTGTAACACTCTCACCAGTACATATAGAGTAGAGGGAAAAGTTTAGGGTCAAGCTTAGAGAGTTCATGTAATAGAATGTGTAACTCACAGTTTCTGGAATTATTTTCTCCCCTCCACGTGGGTACTTACAAATTTCCCTTTCAGAATGGCACAGCCTTCTTCCAAACTGCTTAATGTTGCCTTTCCTCAGTTAGCCTAGGTTATACTCACCTTCCCATGTAAATACTGCCATTAGCCTTTGCTGTTTGGGGATGCTGCTAGAGTAATGATTAAAGTCCAGATCTCTGATATTCTCAAGTTCATGAAGTTCCCCTCTGACTTTATGAGGTGGGGGAAGAGACAAGGATTTTCTTTCCTTCCTCCCCAAACAATTCCCTTTCAGGGGCTTTGCTGAACTAGTCTCTCCTCTTTGTTGATCAGACAGTCTTAGGTTCCAAAATAGTTTCTGTTTTATAGAAGACCCACAGGGCATGACAGGGCATTCATTAGTTTAATGTCATTGATTGGTTGATTGATTGCAAGGGTCTAGGCCCTGTTTATACCTGGCTCATATACCTGATTGATTCAATAAATGCATCTTCACCTGATAAAGGTATCAGAATGTAGAATCTTGTTAGTTACTTCAATAAGGGTCGATTGTTTGATTGATTCATTCAATTAACCCCCATACTTTTACAATAATGACAATATATTATACATTTATAAAATACATTCAAGTATAGTCAGAGCACTACAGTAGTTCATAACTATGTGAAAATCGCATTTTTATTTAAAACATGCTCCCAAACAATAATGATAAGAAACATTGATATTAAAAATGATATTTTTCAAAGATACAGTTTATGTCCATTTGGGTTCTACCTAACCTTAAATCTAGTATCATATCTCCTAAATAGAAGTATATATGCTTCTAAATTAAGAGAAAGTCAACCCAAAACACCATATTATTAATATGATGCATGTGGATGACATTAAGTTCTGTGATTCTACTGAAAAATATATCAAATGATGCCATTATTTTGCATAATCTTTATTCAATGAAGTCAAAATGTGATTTGTACTTAACAAGTGTAAAAGTCTTATTATACCAAGTAAAGATAGGCACTGAGGTTATATTGAACCAGTGGATAAAGGAAGTATTTGAAAATACCTTGGTGTACTACTGGCATGACACACTGAACATAAAGCTATCAGGGAAAAAGCTGGGGCTGAATACATTAACGAATTTGCTGGTACCTTGAAATCAAATTTAATGGGAAGAATGAATGTAAAGCAAGTTACACTTATGTGATGTCAGTTTTAATGTACACTTTTAGAACAGTATGATGGAACATATTTGGCAATTATGCTAACCAAAACCTGTACAATATCAAGAAAATACAGGGTTTATTACCCTAAGGCAGATCAAGAAAAATGAAGGAAAAAGTAGAAGCAAAGGATTGATAAATATTTGCAAAGCACACGATAAACAGTTCAAAGAAACTAGAGAGAGGCTGATGTAAGACAAAGAGAACATGCCTGTAAGTAATAATCAAAACCAAAAATAGGTACATGCCATTGGATCTATAGAATGTAAATAAACAAATTTCGTTGTATGAAGACAATAAAATGGCTAAGGTACAAGAGTGAAATCAAAGGACACTCCATGGTTAATATCAGAAAAACTCCCCAAGAATGTAATGAAAGAGAAATATCACACTGATAACTGAGTCATGAAGATCTGTTTATAAAAATGTATGGGATTTATGATGCCAATTAAGGACCAGGTCATCACCACCAGGTTAAAGAAAGGTTATGTTACATTTTTAAGAACCAATGCATATTGTACAATGATAAGGTAGAAACTGAACAATATATCCCCATAGGCTGCAAAAATGCAACATCTTGCCCGGGATCACAACTAGTAAGTGTCTGAAACTGGGTTTGAATTCAGGGCTTCCTTACTCCAGGCCTAGATGCACATACATTGCGAGACCTAGCATGATCTTATAGAAAAATCAATGGGTCCAGAATCAGAAGACCTCAGTTCAAATTCTGTGGTTCTAGTGTCAGAGGAACTGCATTCAGATCTCATCACTGAACAACTACTTGTGTGACTTTCAACAAGGCACTTTGACTCTTTGGGTCTCAGCTTTTTGTTTTTTTGAGGTTTTTTTACACGTAAAATAAGAGGGTTGGATTAGATGATCTCTGAAGTTCCAGGTCTATATTTATGATCCCTGACACATAATGTTGAAATAAGAAATAAGAACCTAATGCTATAGAAGTTGCACTGAGAATACTTTCAAAGATATAAGTATTAGGATTAAAGTTTATGAAAATAAACATATAGATAATAATACCTAATAGATGAAACATCCTAATACTTTTACTCAACTACAAAAAAGAACTATTTTATCTACCTAGGTAATTGTTTGTAGAACATTAAACATAGAAGAATAGTAGTGGGATAGAGAATTGCTCTTGGATAATTTCTATCTGAATTCCATCAGACAAGATGAGAAGACTGATTTTCTGTAAAAATAATAATAACTGCCATTTTCAAAATAATAATAGCTAGCATCTGTATGCTTTTTTAGGAGTTAGAAAGCATTTTAAGAGATTCTGTTTGATATCCATAGCACTTTAGAGCAGCTTGGCATGCTGGATAGAAAGTAGATCATAGAGTAATAAAGACTCAGTTTCAAAGCATATTTCTGACACATATTGGCTGTGTGACCCCAGACAAGTCACTCAAACTCTCAATACACAGGCAGTTCTCTAAGAATATAAATTACAGAAGAGGTGCCCTTCTGCTTGAGCACAGACTATTTTCTTATTGGTAGTTGCCTATACCAATGAAATCAATGATCAAATATTTTGGATTTTTGTTTTCAGGATAGTATTTGCAACTTGAAAAATGCTTGGAATCCATCATTTCATTAAGGACTCGTAGGAATCCTATAATGTAGGTTCTTTTTTGCTGTTTTAGTCCAGACTTGTGATTTCTTCAGGGCAGAATCCCTCCACAACTGGCAGGAAACAAATGTTTGAGTTTGTACAACATGCTAGGTAATGTAAGCATTGTAAGCATTGGATAAGAAAGAAAGAAAGAAAGAAAGAAAGAAAGAAAGAAAGAAAGAAAGAAAGAAAGAAAGAAAGAAAGAAAGAAAGAAAGAAAGAAAGAAAGAAAGAAAGAAAGAGAAAGCCCCCACCCTCAGGAAATTTCCATTCTAATAGAGGAAAACATGTAAAAGGAAGCTGCAAGGGAGTGGGGCAAATGTATCTGGCTGGGGGATGGACGGGGCATGGCAGCCATTAAGAGAATGAAACATGACTGATCTAGGTCTGTCCCCAAAATAGAAGATCCCAAAGGATCTCAGCAAAGGGGAAAGAGGGCTGACATGGCAGAGGGCCCCAAGTGCTGAAGGAAATTTCATGGAAAGGAGGCAGCTTTGTCATAAAGGCAAAGAGTAGAATCAGAAAGTCAGCTAGAAGGAGGGCTTCTGCCTCTCCTCAAAATGGTGGACCCAAAAGGAACTTATCCATATATCCAATCCATTACCAAATCCACTTATGCAGATTGGCACCTCTTCTATAATTTACTGTCTTAGAAAATTACCTGGGGCACCGAGAAGATAAATGAGGGAAGGAAGGAATCAATGTTAACATAGTGCCTACTATGTGCCAGATGCTGTGCCAAGATCTTTACAAATATTATCTCATTTGGTATTTACAGCAATCTCGCTGAGGTAAGTGCTGTTATAATTCTCATTTTACAGTTGAAGAAACTGAGGCAAAAAAGGGTTAAGTGATTTGCCCAGGGTCATACAGCTACTTAGTGTCTAGGACTAGACTTGAACTCCAGTCTTTCTGACTTCAGGGCCAGTATTCTATCCACTTCACCACTTATCTTACCCCTGGCCATTCAACTACTCCACATGTGAGATATAATACGCTTGAATTCAGTCCTCTGCAACTCTGAAGCCACTCTTATATCCACTATTTCTCAGGTAGATAAGAAAAGTAATTCTAATTTTTATAAATTAGGAAACAGGCTCAAAGAGGTTAAATTACTTTCTCATGATCACACAGAGAGTATCAAAGGCAGAATTTGAACCTGGGTCTTTCAGATGCAAAATCCGGCATATTCTCAAAAAAGGAAAGCCATTTTCTTTCTTCCCCACTCACATACTTGGATTCTACTGTATGTCATCCTAAAATAAATTTATTATCAAAGTGGATTGGGTTCACGGAATTATAGAAATGAAAGGAACCCTAAGTTATCTGGTCCAAGCTCTTCATTTTCCAAATAAATTTGACACCTCCTGACTACATATCCAGTACCTTTCAACTATATATCCAGGGGTCTTTTTTTTACTTCATAATGATATGTAAGCAGCTGAAAATGGAAGGGAGAAAAATGAAGTAGAAGAAGAGATAAAGACACTTGCCCATCCCCCTCTAACCCTTCTAACTATAGTATGTTACCACAGTACTACATATAGCTGACTGAAGCCCAAGCAGTTATTATGATATCCAAACTATGAAGTGAACTCTTTAAATTAATTCATAAACCTGATGTGCTGGTACCTAATTTTGGGATCCCGAATATCAACGTGAAGCCCCCGCTCTTTCACTTTGATGTCCAGTAAGTTAGGTACAGGGGCAGAGTCAAGGTAATTTCCTGAAGGTTCTATCTTGATATTAAAAAAGCTATCAGACCCTGATAGGTGGCTGGACTGTACAATAAAATGGATGATTCTCAAGCATTATCAGATTTTTTTTTTAGTGGGGAGGGTATTGCTTTAAAAAGAAAACCAGGAAGCCAATGGAGAAGAGGACATATTTCTCTTCCTAGTGGCAGCAGCACAGCCTCAGGCTTTGGCAGCTGCTACCAAAATTGAAGTTGAGACTGATACCTTGGGCAATTCCCAGCTCGCTTTCTGACTTGTTCAAGTTCCTTACAAAAGTGACAAACTGATGATTGTCACACATCTCACTTCACTTCTAATTACAGATTACAACTTCCCATTTACCCCACAAAAATAGCCAGGACCCAGTCACTGCTTGTGGTGACTGACAAACATTGACACACAGCAAAGCAGACAAATGACTCAATATGAGAAGCTTAACAAGGGAAAAAATATGAACCTTTCCTTTTCTTTCTCCAGACTGATTCCTATCACCTTGGCCCAAAGAAAAAATACTTTCTCTCTGTGTAAGACAATTAGAGATTCCTAGAGTTGGAATGGATCCTAGAGGCTGTCTAGTCCAACTTCTCACCAAAATCAATAGCATTTTTCTAAAGCATTCAATGTAACAGATATGTATCTAGTCCCTGAAAGACATTAGGGGATAAAGGAGGAGGTTCAAATATGGCTCCTTCCTAGAAAGAATTTATGAATTATGTTTTAGGGAAGATAAGAGCTATGCATAGATATTTGTTGAAGGAATAAGTGGATGGATGGATGGATAGATAGATGAATGAATAGATAAAGAGTTGGATAGTTAGATGGATGGATTAAATTCATGCTATAGTAAATGTACATATAAAATGCTGTTACCTCAAACTCAACATGTCAAAAATGGAACTTGTTATGTTTTCCCCAAAAATCTTTCTTCTGAACTTCCCTGTAACTGTATAGGCTACCACCATCTTCCCAGTCACCAAGGCTCACAAATTCTATATCATCCTCGACTCTTCATTCTCATTCACCTTTACATAGCCAATCTATTTCCAAATCTTGTTGTTCCTACCTTCACAGTGTATCTTGTATATGTTTGCTTCTCTTTACTCATATAGCCTAATCCCTAGTTTAAGCTGTTGTAATGTTAGTGGAATAGGGAGATCTTCCCTTCCCATTAATAGGCCTTTGTGACCTGCTTTGAGTTCTGACTCAGCTCACAGCTGTGATACACATGAAGCCTGAGCCACATGGAGCCCAGTATGAGGGAGGAGCTTGCCAAATCAAGCAAAGAGTGACACTGAAATAGAGCAGGAGAGGTAGAGTAGAGAGCAGAAGGAGGAACTTGCCTAGGGCAACTTGTTTACAGCAAGGCATGACAGAAAGAATGCTTTAGGTGTTGATGCTTCCTTGATTAGTGATGAGTACCTTGTTAAATCTTACTTCCTGGTATCCTAATAGTGATGTTACAAATAAACATTTTGGTTTTGCCTTTGAAGAAGAGAGTTTATTATATTTTGTGAATTTACTCTGGAAATATGCATGCATGTTCATAGCAGCTGCTATGTAACAAATTGGTGTTACAACCCTCAGCATCTCTCATGTAGAATATTGGAATATCCCTCCAATTAGACTCCTAGCCTTAAGTCTTTCCCCCATTCTAATGCATCGTACACATTACTGCCAAAGTGATTTTTCTAAATGATAGATCTGATTTTGTCACTCCCTGGTCAATGGACTCCAGTGGTTCCCTCTAACCTCCAGGATCAACTATAAACTCTCCTTCACATTTAATGCTATTCTTAACCCAGACTCTCTTAACTTTCCAATCTTCTTACATTTGTCTGACATTTCACACACTCTACGATAGAGCAACTCTTTTTGCAGTTTCTCCAACATGATGCACTGTGATTTGTTTTTATACCTTTGCCCTAGGTATCTCCTGTGCCTGGAGTGTTCTGCCTCCCTGTCCTTGATTCTCAGTTTCCTTGGCTTCCTTCAAGGCTTGACTCAAATTCTGCTTTCTTCAAGAGGCCTTTCTCAGTCTCCCTAACATCTAATGCCTTTCTAATTGCCTTCCATCTACTCTCTACATGTCTTGTATGCACCTAGTTATTTATAGGTTGTCTCCCCATTTAGATGTAATCTTCTTGTGTGACAGGGTTGTTCTTGTCTTTCTTTGTGTCCTCAGTGCCTGGGAGGAAGCAAGTTCTTAGTAATTGTGTATTGAAGGTCTGATTACTTATAGGAGTTCAGAGAAAGAAGAGATTGTTTTCTACCTGGGTAGATCAGGAGTTTTCATGGAATAGGTGACATTTGAGTTGGGTCTTGAAGGAAGAAGAGGATTTGAACAGATAGGGATTTGGGGATTAGATGTTAGTTGTATGGGGTTAGTTATAAAAAGCTCTTTCCTCTAATGTTTTCAGCTCTGAGGAAGGGAACCCTTCAGAGGCAACAGTTGTTTCAGTGAGGATTGTATTTTCTTTGGCACATCTCAGATATATTCTACTTAGTATGGCCTGGAATCAATTCTCTCAAATCAATATAGACATACTGCCAGAGGATGAATTTCTAGCTCTTTTCTAGAGATCCACAGTCCCAGAAAGACCAATGTAATCTCTTCCATATCTCTCCCTTTCTTGAGTAACATAGAAATGATACCAATTCCTTGTGGCTGTCTCCTGCAGAAGGAAACTACTTGGAGATCATCAAAACTCACACAGAAAAGGGAAAAAAATACATGGCCCTATCCTCAAAGGTGTGCTTGAACCAGTACAAACTGCCTTATAACAGCTGATTGTTAAATTTTCAGTGCGAGCATTTACACCATGGAAATTGGTAAATGCTACAAGTCAGGGCTTTATTTATTACTTTGTTGTTATCTAGATTCAGGAAGTGGCAACTAGGTGGTACAGTGGATAGAGCTCCAGACCTGGAGTCAGGAAAACCTGAATTCAAATCTGGATGCAACACTTACTAGGTATATAACCCATGACAAGTCACTTAACCCTGTTTGCAAAATGACAGATCATTCCAGTATCTTTGCCAAGAAAACCCCAAATGTGGTCATGAAGAATCAGACATGACTGAAAACAACTAAATAACAACAAATTAGCCTTGATGAATTCAAGTTTCTTAGGGACAGAATTGTATCCTCGGGAAAGACATTGAAGATATGATTATTCAGACACTACCAATAAACTTTGAAAGAATATGGAGAATGGGAAAAGTGCAACAGGTGGGGGAATAGAAAGTACTGACCTAATTTTTGACTATGCCTGTTTGTTACCAAAAGTTTTGTATTGTTCTTTCTTTTTTTCCCTGCAATTACCTTTCAGGGAATTGAAAGACTTCTATGGAATAGGCAGACTCACTAGTAAATGCTAAAAGCAACAAGCCTTTCTTTGTCTCGTTTTTACTCACACTAGGGAAGACTTGCAGCTTAACTTGAGATACCCTAAGGGCATGCAGAGGCAAGCAAAGATACATCAGGATCACAGTCAACAGAGAGTTAGGGAGATCAGTTGAAGTTCTGTAGGGACAAGCCATATCTTGTCTGCCATATCTTCACTAGGGCAGTAGAAAAGATTATGGAGTGTGAGAACTGCTCTTTTAGGCTTTGGCATGTGGACAAAAGGATATCAATGACCACACTACAAGTCCATTCTGGATCAAGTGCATACATCACATTGGTTTTCATTATCTCTCCTAGTTCTGTGTGAGAAGATCTGGGCTGATCCAGACAACAAAGGAGCCCAGCTGAGAAAGAAAAAGCATAAACTCTTTATAGAGAGGAATTGGGGCTTAGCCACACTTGTTTCCCCTCTTGCAATGTTAGAATCATTCAATCAATCAACAAGCATTTATCAAGTACCTACTATGCATCAGGCATAAGTGTTAGCCTTTACATTTGTCACTATTAATTTTCAAGTTGTAAGGGATTCTTCTTCAAAGGTATTGTTCTTGGTCAACCAAAGAGGTCATTGAGGTTTATACTGAGTATGATTTTCTATTATTCTCATGGGACTTTCTGTTCCAGCACAACTACCTAACAAGAGAGTATGAAGTTCAAAAGGTCTCAGGTATGTAAGGATTTTTTTGCTATAAATTGGATCCGTAACTTTATTGGTATAAGGAATGACCTGGGCTGGGCATTGCTCTATCAATGCAGGTTAGCACTGTCTATGCCATTTATAGTCTTAGAGAGGTATGAGTTCATTGAGAGGTTGAATGACTTACCCAGAGCCACACAGTCAGTATATATTCGAAGCAGATTTTATTCACTTCCTGCCAAGATCTTGTTAGCAATAAATTGTCACATAAGTATATCCTCATCATCATTACCAATCTATTTCTACTTTCCATTCCCTTACTCTATCCTGAATACTCTTCTCTGGATGTGCTACTATTCATTATTATCCCACTTAAAATATGATGCTTGGAATTTAAAATGACATCCTAGATGTATTCTGAACACAGAATATTTTGCTTGTTCTAAACACTGCATGCCAATTGATGCAGCCTAAAATAGTCATGTCACACTGAAAATTCATCTTGAGCTTGTTACCAACCAGATCTTCCAGGTATTTTCCACATAAACTGTATTTGATACCAAATAGACTTAGTCATTGCCATGGAAAATAATAAGGGTATTAGGGTAATGGCTCCATAGCTGAAGGAACTTCAGGAGAAATATAAAGGTCTGGCCACATAATACTGAGCATAAAAACACACATGTCCCCACAGATCAGTTGAATGTGGCAAGTTGAGATATCCCTTAGACCTTACTTGACACACTGTTCATTTCTCAGTACTGAACTACAGGATCTTAAACCTTGTACCCCATCTCTTGGTAGTTGCTTCTCATGGTTTTTGACCTTTCTTTTCTTTTATATATTACCTGTCACCTGTGGCCCTTTCAAAATCTTCATTTATTTAGTCTTGACTTTGTTTGTGCCATGAACTCAAAGACTACTTCCACTGTTAAACCATTCCTTGTCTTATTCCCTAGTCCCATTCCATAATTTGGGGACAGTTCAGTCAGCATCATGGACTTTCTCAGCTGCTGTACTGAGGAAGGAAGGGCCAGGAAAAATTCCTTTTAAGCTAGGTTTCTCTATGCTGAATTTGAGCAATTGATTTATATCAACCCTAGAGCAAAAATTTATTTTTCACTTTTAAAGAAGTTTATCTTGGTTTCAGGTCATTATTTCAGCCTGTGAGGATCTTCTTCAATCCTTACTCTATAATTCAGTTTATTAATGATTCTTCAAGGAGGGTGCTAAAATGAATCTGTGATCTCATTAAAGTGTGTAATACCTCTAATGGTACAGATTGTAGACCATTCATGACTGCCCAAACTCTAAGAGTCTTCACAAGCCACCTTAGGAATTTGCCTCAGGAAAATCACACAACATATTAAGTACCTTCCTTACTTTCTGTTAACTTTGTAAAGATACAAATGGATACAGACTATGCAACAGTGAGTGTGTGTGTGCATGCACACATATGTACATAGGCATCTATATACATATATGTTCATATCTATATGTATTTGTGTGCATATATACATGAATATACATATATAATATTTTAAAATATTTTACTTTTAAAATGTATATCTTTACTTATACATAAAATGTATATCTTTATATATATACATATATGACTTTATATATATTTGATCATGTATATCTTTACATAAAGATATATATCTTTGCATACATATATTTATACACACACAAGTATAGAAATTCATCTTACCCAACAGACACGTAGGAGGGGAAAGGCTATGAAAAGAGTAGTAATAAGAGAGAGAGTAGGTTAAGAGAGGCAGGAGTCAGAGGCAAAACAAATTTTGGATCCAGTGTTTTCGAAAACTTCAAATCCACCTAATGCTACAAATATTCAGTCCACCTCTCCTTATCTTCTGTACAAAGATATGAGCATTTCTGTTAAATTCCTCAATGCAATCTAAGCATACCATATTTATAGAATTCCCTGGATCTTCTAGTTTAGTAGTCCTTTCAATAGAGGAAATTGGTAGGGTATGACTTAGTGAATCTATGCTGGGTCCTGGTCACCACAAGTTCCTTTTTTTAAGTGCTCAGGAAACAAACTTTCTTTTCCAATATTCCCCAGCATAGTTCAGTCTAATCAGGTTGACCTCCTTACTATCCTGAATTACTATGTCTCTTGCTTAAATTATTCCTTTGATGTGCCCCTGCTCTCTCATTCAAGGCCCAGATCAAATCCTATTTCTTCCAAAAAACTTACCCTCATTCTCTCCCTTCCCTCTCCCTTCTCTGAATCCATATCACATTTACTATCTGAATTCCATGATTCAGCACTGATTTACATACTGTTACAGTATGTTGTTATTTCCAATACATTTGTTTCTTCTCCTTTCAATTGATTGTAAGCTCTTTAAACTCAGGAGCTACATTTTCCATTTTTTCTTTGCCCCCATATTACTGTAAGTAAATGATTCTCAGCTGATACTGTGGTCCCTGAAACCTTTATAATCCTAGTGAAATGACAATAACTGGTAGCTTCAGCATCCACTATTTGGGATATCAAACAGCATCACACTGGTTGAGGTGTCTTTCATTCTTTCCCTGCCCCATTCACTTTGCATGGAATCCAAAGGACCTATACAAAATACAACACAACACAATACAATATAATGCAATTCAGAGAGTTTGTACATTAGTGGCAGGTACACAGAATACCTTCTTGCCATGAACAGGATACCTCTAGAGGGTCTTATGTGTAAATCTGTCAAGCAGGAGTTCTTAATTTGGGGTTCATATATTTCAAGGGACCTTGAATTTGAAACTTTTATTATTTGGATAGCTACATTTCAACATAATTGATTTCCTTTGTAATTCGGTATATTTTATATTTTGCATTTAAAGACATTATTTTGAGAAGGGATCTAGAAATCCCTTTAGAGGTCCATGGCACACTCGTGCACATGCACACACACACACACACACACACACGCAGATAAAAAAGCTCTGCTATAAAAGAAGTATGAGAGAAGTCAAGGGTAGAAGAAAGGCTTGACTTTTTAAAGTTCACATCCTTTTATATACCTTTCTGCTTCCCCACCCTCTAGATTGCTAATAAAGGGGCATTGTATAGGCCACTGTGGAGCTGTATTTGACTTCCAACAATTACATATATTTTGTAAGTGCTAATAGTTCTGTGGTCACAAAAGGGGGAAGCAGGGAAAAAATACAAAGGAAAGCAAGAGAGAGGAGCCAGTTTGAAGGGATTTTATCTAATTTCATTTTAATTAGATCCTTTTTCTAACTGAGTTTCTAATTTTTCAATTAGCAATTAGCAGCTGCAACTCATTCTGAGCATCACGAGGTGCCAAAGACACTAATTACACCACAGGAGTAGGAGGCTGGAAATGAGAAATAAAATTATCCATGAATGTTATTAGAAGAAAGGAATGATTACTCTCTGTAATAATATACTGATGTGCGCCTAATTAGATTGAAGGATTCAGAGGGAAAAAATGAGATTTAAAAATGGATTACGTTTCAATGCCTTGAGGTCATAATTTTACTATAAATATTGCTTTAGAGCATTTCACTTGAAAACGGAGAAGGGTGGTAAGTCTGATAGTGTTTATGTCAGAGTATTCAGCAATGACCTGCATCTCTAGTGTAGAACTATCTCCAACATCAATGATTTTGGAAATGCTAGTTCTATTCCTGCAAAGTGTGGCTGAGATTGCAAATACACTTATTCAAAGAGAAAAAAAAAAACTCAAGGAATACTTAGGCAGGGGGAGAGCATGAAATGAGGAGTACAGATTAGGACCTAGAGAGTGGGAAGTGGAGTAGGGATGGTTATGAAATTCTTGGCTTTCAAATTATAGTTTTGGGGTTGTTGACTCAGCTAGTTTCTCTCCTCCTGAGGCAGTGTCTCAAGCAATACAACCAAGACAACCAGGTCTACATTTCCAAGGCCTTCTTGTTTGAGAATGTTACCAGTCAAGAATAAAGCAACTTCCTATTAACCAGGCAATTCTATCAACCATAAGATCATCTGTAGTCTCTGAGAAAATCTAACTTTATTGTTTTGAATGTATGGAAACAAAGATGCTTGAAATGAATTATCTACGGTTGCATATCCAGTAAGTTATATAGAGAGTTTGTGTGGAAAAGTGACATAGTAGATAGAGGGCTGAACCTGAGTTCAAATCCTGCCTTGGATATTTACTAGCTGTGTGAACATAGGTAAGTCATTCAACTATTCCTAGCCTCAGTTTCCTCAACTGTAAAATGATAATAAAGCACCTACCGGGTAGCAATGTTTCTATGATTGAGTATACAGATATAGATATGAATATGTGCTATTTTAATGTGAAATGGCAAGTTTTAACAGAGTGACCACAAAGTCTGAATCAAAAGTTTTTAAGGAGCTTTAATAGTATTTAATTTAATTTATCAGCTGGGCTGTCTCAATGCTGATTAGTGGAGAGTGAGAGAGAGCAGCCCCTAACACAGGAAATGCAGGATTGTATATACACTCCTACCCCAGTTGGGTTGTTAATTAACATAACTGATCACCAAACCAACCATTACCCAGGTGCAAACAATCCATTACTGGGGCAAAAGGAATTGTGATTGCTTCAATATTTCAAAATTTGGTGGATGGGGAAGTGGGCATAGGGTATGAAGACCCAAGCATGTATAAAGAAAAAGACAACTTATCCAGGCTCATTCCCAGGCTGGTTCACTGATTTTTATCTCAGGTTTATTTTGAGTTCACTAAGCTTGCTGATTTCCAATTCCAAAAAGTCTCACCCAACTACCCCCTGGCCAGTCTTCTGACTCCCATCTTGAGTCCACAGCCCAAACAGTTTTCTTCTTCTTCTTCTTCTTCTTCTTCTTCTTCTTCTTCTTCTTCTTCTTCTTCTTCTTCTTCTTCTTCTTCTTCTTCTTCTTCTTCTTCTTCTTCTTCTTCTTCTTCTTCTTCTTCTTCTTC
>CM053593.1:92371210-92386372 GCA_028646575.1 Pseudocheirus occidentalis
TGCTAGAAAGCTAGAGGAGTGTTGGAAGAGGGCATAAAAGGGAACAGATTGTGGGAGGGACCTTACAGTGGGATCAATGTTCTGGGCTGGGAGGTAGGGGCAAAAAGGAGAGAAAATTTGTAACTCAAAACCTTGTGGAAACATATTCAGAACAGAACTCATTATATTTTCCCTAAAACCATCCATTATTCCCAACTTTCCTGCTACTACTGAGAACCCCACAATGCTCCCAGTTTCCTAGGGTCCCAACCTTCATGTCATCCTCAACTCCTCATTCCAACTCACCCTATGTATCCAACCTGTTGTCAAATCTACTTTCAAAATATCTCTCTTATGCATCCCCTTTTCTCTACCTACACAACCATCACCCCTGTCCAGCCTCACAGTTATACTAGTACAATATCCTTTTAATTCATTTCTCAGAATCATTCCTCTCTACATTCCAATACTTCTTTAAAATGGCTAAAGTGACCTTCCTAACATGTATCTTCATGTGTTGCCTTTTTACTCATTAAATTCCAATGGTTCCTTATTACATCAAAGGTCAAACATCTTTATGTTTATCTTGCCCTTTGTTGGGCATTTAATGCCACCCATAAGCTGGAATCTTTCTATAATTCCAGTCTTCTTACGCTTTGTTCCTCCTCATGTACTCCATAATCAAGCTAGATTAGCCTACTTGCTGTTTCTTATATGCAATACTCCATCTATTCTTTCTAGGTCTTTGTACTGCTTGTTCCCCATTCTTGGAATATATTACTTTGGCCACTTAGCTTCCCTGGCTTTCCTCAAAATTTGACTCAAAGTCAACATTCTGCATGTAGCCTTCCCTGGTTTCCCAAGTTGCTAGTCCCTTCCTCTCTCAGACTATTCTCTATTCTCTGACTACTGGCCACTAACTATATATACACTGCGTGTACCTAGTTATTCTCCTGTTTGTCTCTTTCCACTAGAATTAAGCTCCTTGAGGACAGGGACTGGTTTTGCCTTTCATGTATCCTCAGCACTTAGCATAATGCCTAGCATGTAGTATGCACTTAATAAACAAATATTTGTTCTCTTACTGACTGAGCATGGGATCTTGAATTTCTGAAACTGACCTTCAATGCACAGCATAAACTTCTCATTACTTCCATGTTGTAGATATCAGAGGAAATCCTAATAATCTCATTAAGGTGGCCACCAGAGGAGCACCAAAACTGAGATAGCATGAGGGTTACAAATGTAAAATTGGAAAGGACCTTCAATGGCGTGTGTTACAATTCCTCTATTTTGTAAGAGTGTAGAGATAAAGTGACTTGCCCATCTTATAGGTAGCAAGTTGTGGAACCAGGCTTTTAACTGAGATTCTCTTACACTATAGTAAGGAATCTTCCACTTCACTTCATGTGTCACCAAGCAGAAAAGGAAGGTTCCAATACCAGATACATAAGCCAGTCCAAAATTTGACAAGTAGAGGGCTACCAGTGATATTAGGGCTTATAACAGGGCAAATTGGGACCAAGAATAACTAAGAAAAGTGTGCCATGAAACACCACAGGATTTACAATTGAAAGATCTGGGTGATCTAGGATAATGAGTGTGGGAACTAAACATCATGCAGAGTTGCTGGATCCCTGGGTGCCACCCTCATTCTAGTCTCTAATACTGTTCTCCTTTGTCTCTGATTCTATGGCTGGAACTCTGGCACTTATATAGTAACCTAGGCCACTTACCTTCTTGTCTCTTTTTTCATATACCTTTATTTGTGTCATTGGTCCCATTTGGAACACTCTGTCCACCTTCTCTCCCTACCTCCCCTGATTTTGCTCATCAAAATATTAATCACCTAGCTCAAAGACTGAAATGTGGCAGGTCACCTCAGCTGTAAGGATCCCTTTCTTTGAGGGACTCCTGTAGTACTGTTAATTGCTCTCTCAGGTTGATTATCACATTCTGCCTAATGTTAAATAGTGCTCTGGGTATCTTATGTGCTTCCACAATATAATAAGCTTATTGAAGGTAGGGGCTGTGTTTTATTCATCTTTTTTTTTTACCACACAGTGCTTACACTTAGTACATATTCAACAAATATTGGTTGAATGAATACTAGAGGAAATGAGATCAGCAACTCAGAACTTTACTTCTGGGAGAGGGGAAAAAAACCTCTGAAGTAGTTTGGAGATGCATTTCAAAGTTTCCTTAATCATTGATGGAAATGAAAATGTTATTGAGTCAGTCAGGTGTAGGGAGAAAGAGAAATGGCCTGCTTTGAGATGTAATGCAAAATCTGCAGAATCTGTGGAAACTGCAGCATCTGGAGGCATCCATTTTCAGGATATTTTTAATTCTATCCTATTTAAAATTCCAATCTCTCTTCTCCTTTCTTCAGTTCCCGGGCCAGATGCTGCCAGGGTAGTTCTCTTTGCTGCCAAATGAAGAAGAGCATTATCTCCGTAAGCTGTAGATCTTGCATAAAGTGCATTAGTCATTGTTAGGATCCACATCCTTGCAAATCAGTCTCCAAAAATATTACTAGCTGTGTGTACGAGCATGCACGTGCAAGCATCCTGAAAGGTAGGAGAGAGGAGAGAGAAGGGAAACACTGAGAGTGGAGTGGTCCTTTTGAGGATACGAGCATTTGAGGATTGTTAACCCAGGACACACCTCCACAATTCTAACCCTGGATAGGGAGAGGCTTGTGGGTAGAGTTGTCTCATTTTAATACAGAAGGTTCTTCATTATATTGAGGTGCTTTGTTTTCTTGGTGCAATTATAATTTTTAATTTGAATTGTAGTATCTCTACTTACAGTTTTTGCTTACACTTTACCCAGTGGTATATACATCAAGGGGTAGTGGGTAGGTCTGCTGAGACCTAAGTTCAAATTCTAGCTCAAACATTTGCTACCTTCATAAACTTAATAGCTAGCATTTATATAGTGCCTTATTATTGCAAAGCACTTTATAAATATTATCCTATTTGTTCAGAGCTATGTACTATTATTATACTAATTTTACAAATGAGGAAACTGAGGCAGGCAGATGTTAAATTACTTGCCCAGAGCCACACAATTAAAAAGTGTTTAAGATCAGATGGGAACTCGGGTCTTCCTGATTCCAGGCACAATGACTTATCCATGGTAAACAAACTAGGCTTAGAATTCTGTCTAGCAGAGGAGGGTCTTTGAGTGGCGTGGGGCATGAAATGTAGAGGTAATTCCTCCACCACATACAAAAACAAAAGTATTCATGGCTCTCTTACTATCCTGGGCATCTTTGTTCCCTTTATATGCTCATTTACACATCATCATCTCAGAAGGAGGGAGTTTTTTCTGCAAAGGCTGCCAGCCATGGACTATCACTGGCATTGTCTTTTCTAGTCGGTGGAAACTAGTAGGACAGTTGGGGCACCATTCTTCACCTGGAAATTGCTTATTATGTAAAACTGACCTATTGTTTGTGTCATACAAATGATCTCATTTGAAGCCAACAAGCAATAAAATGACTGTTCAGGTTCACGTGATTCCTGCCTCTACTTATTTAGGTGGTGTCCGTTGAATAAAAAGTTAGGGATACCATCATAATCATGCTGAACCCTCAATTTGGAGAATGCCTAACATTTAGGCTGAGGTTTATCTCTTTGCCTTAATTTTAGTTTTTATTTAGATTTTGTTTGGATTTTGTTGCATCTTTATATTTGAGGCAAAATTAAGATTTTCAGAAATGTTTGGGCAAAGAAGAATCACAATTATAACATTTGTTGATAGAAAGGAACTGATAAATAAAAGAACAGATGATTTCTTACAACTTCCTCAGTTTGGGGAGTGAACCTCCTGCTCTAGGGTCTATGTCTTGTCAGGAGTCCTCTTTAAGCTCACCCTCCTCTGCTATAACTCAGCCCTAATTAATCTTTCTCCTTTGTTTTAGTCCCTCCTGTCCTGTCAGTTCATTCTGGCTCATCTGTTTATATCCCCATTCCTTCCTCTCAACAACAAGCTGCTCAAAATCTTATCCCAAAGTGACTTTATTTTATACACAAGCCACAGGGTGTGACCAAGTTTCATCAGCCAATCCAAAGACAATTTGCTTTGCAATGTCTCTCCAACTGATGGAAAACTGTTTTTACACTTAGTCTAAAGCTTATAATTGATTGATTGAAGAGAGAAATGTTCTCACTAGGTTAAAGGATGGTGCCTCTCCATGTTTGCTTCAACGGGGAAGCATGACGTAATCTATTTCTTCATTTGACCCCTCTCTTACATTATGATTGTCCCTGTATGTTAGTCTTCCTCTACTTCACCCCATCTTCCAGACTGAGGTGTTCCTAAGAATAGGCAGCCCAGAGCCATGCCATGATAGCTCTCAAAAAGTGAACTAAAACATATTGCCTTCCTACGAACCAATTATTTTCTGCCGGGCAAGAAGTAATGAGAGAGACAGAAAGAGATAGAGAGAAACAGAGAGAGGCAGAGAGAGAAACTGAGGCAGAGAAAGGAGAAAGAGACAGAGAGAGAGATCACAAGTGTAAGATGAGATACATATTTTGTTGAATCACTCATTTTTTTTCCATTGGAAGGGACCTCAGCACCCAGCTTGATCCAAATTATGCTTGAAAATGAATCCTCATTGCAATACATCTCTTAATCATACAATCTCTTCATGAATATCTCCAGCGAGAAAGAGCCTACTGTATAGAAGTTGATTATACTTTGAGATTGCTCAGTTGTTAGTGATTCTGTTCCTTAACTAGTCCAAACCTGCTTTTTTGCAACTTTCAACCATACTTCTAGTTATAATCAAATCTACCTTCCACAGGACAACCTTTAAGTATTAAAATATATCTATTAAGTGAACTGTGGAACTTTTCTTTTCTAGGTCAAATAATCCCCATTCCTTCAAGCTGATCCTTATATGGCATATATTTAAAATATTCTACCATGCTGGTTGCATACTTTTGGATGCTCTCCAGTTTACTTATGTCTTTTCCAAAATGTGGTGCCCAGAACTGAACATGGTATTTTAGGACTATGTCCAAACATTGATACTGATTCAAACATTTTTGTTGGGACCCTGCTTTGGGGGAACCAAACATATGGGAGGCATAACTATTTTCATAGACACATAAGCATTTTTGAGCTCTTCTAGTCCTTTAATTTTATTTCAGAGCCACTAAGGGTCAGAGAAAGTTATGCAGCCTGTATTGGCAGGATAAATCTTTAGCATATGTTATAAGTTGCTGGTTAATGGAGATATTCATTTCCTTTACAAATCCCTGCCAGTTAGTAATAAGTAATCTTTACCAGCTATAACTATCAGGGTAGAGGAGAGAAATAGTCAAACTAGTTTGATTGCCTTGGCATTGGATGACATATGCCTTCTTGATGTATTGGAATAAAGCTGAAATTAATCATTTGGGATCTTAAGTCTTCTAAATGTGCCATATTGGTATATGACAAAGATTTCTCACACTAGTAAAGTTGACCAGGTGTCATTAGGTTCATGCCCCTGCTTTGAGGAAGTACCACTATAATCAGGGCTGGCCACAGAGGGAGATAACAATGGCTTTTTCCTACCTCCCCAACTTTTGCCCTTCTCCTGTTTTTGTACTCCTGCTTTTATATTGTCCCTATAGCCAAGTTTTCTTTCTTAGGGTAGTTACACATAATATGGGTCCTTTCTTTTTCCTATTCCCAAGGTAGAGCTTACTTGTTCTATGTATTATTTCCTTCAGAGTTTTGAAGAGATAGATTTGTTAATCTTTCATAAGCAGATTCCTAGACTTGCATATGATGGGAAGCTCCTATATTTAAAGATCACTTGGAAAAGAAAGTGGCAAAGCCTCTTACTCTCAATAACCCTTAACATTTGACATTTGAATGGTGAGTCTATGGACTCAAGGTATAATAGTGACCATATGGATTGTAATATTGATTTTATTGAAGCAACAAGAGTAAGAGTTTGGAAGCCAGCTTAAAGTGGGTCATGGTAGCATGTTGGATGGGAAAAGATGGGGGAGGTGGATGGTTGGAAACAATATAAAACATGGTCTGATTGGTCTGGGGGCAGCTGTATGTAGGGAGCCATGAGTGTTTGAACTTATTCATTCACCACATAGAACAGCTTGGCTCCAGGGTTAACATTTAAAAGCTGAATTGAAATGTGCACTGTAATAAGGTAGATGGCAAAAGGATGGCCAGAGTTATGTCTGTATGAGGTAAAACATTGTTTTCTTCTGCACATTTTCCACATTTCCTGTGCCATTCCTAAAATATGTGTCCCCTAACTGACTGCACTATTTTGAATGAGACCTAAGGCAGAATCTAGTAATACTATCACCATTCTAGTTCTGAAAATAATCTCTCAATAAAGCTTACCATCAAAATGGCTATTGCTACCAGAAATATCCTTCTTCTATTGAGAATGGTAGTCCACTAAACTTCCAAGTATTTTTAGATGAATTGCTATCCATCTATACCTCCCTTGTATTATACTTGTGAAGCTAATTTTTGAACCCAATATTAAAACTTTTTATTTATTCCTATTAACTATCATTCTATTTAGATGCAGATCAGTTCTACTTTATCTCATGAACAATAATACAAGTCAAATATCTCTCCTTTTTGTGCCATTTACCAACTTGATAAGGATTTCAACTAAATCTTTATCCCTCAATGATTAAAAAAAACACTAAACAATATAGTACCAAGGACAGATCTACAATAGTCTTCCTTTCAAGTTGACATTAATGAAATCAATAACTAGTCTCTGAGTTAGACCATTCAAACATTTCAAAATCCACCCACCTGCTTTTGTCTAGAGAACATTTCTTCAAGTGTTCCACAAGAATGAAAGATTTTGTTAAATGATTTGCCAAAATCCAGGTAACAAATATCTACAGAATCCCCATGACCTATGATGGCAAGAAAAGTAATTAGGTTAGTCTAGCGTAACCTGTTCTTGATGAAACCATGCTGGCTCTTTGGGATCATTGCTTCCTTTTATGGTTCACTAACCATCCCTTTAATAATATGTTCTAAAATTTTACCACAAATCAAAGTCAAACTCAGAGACCTATAGTTCTCAGGCTCCATTCTCTTTACTTTTTGTAAAATTAGAACATATGCCTTCTTCCAGTCTTGCCATAGTTCTTTCATTCTTCATAGTCTTTTGAAGATCACTTAGCAATCATATCTGACCATTCTTTTAACATTATAGGATGTAGTTCATCTGAACCCATTACTTAAAGTCATCCAACAGCCATGTTCTGACATTCTTTTCACACTCATCTTGAGTTTCAACTCTATATTAGCCATTCTTAATATGATCTCTCCAATCTGAAGATTACTCTCCTTCGTGGAGAAAACAGAAGCAAAAGTAAGAATTAAATATATCTATTTTTTCCAACTTCCATTTTCATTACACCATCCACTCCAGACAAAAGTTATATCTCGTCTTTGATCACCCTACTTCCTTTAATATAGCTAAAAAACTTTTTGTAGCCTTCAACTTTCCCAACCAGTGTTAGGTTATTTTGAGCATTAGCAGTACCAGTATTATTCTTATTGCACTATTCTATGAATTTTTTATTTACTCTCTATCATTTGTCTTAGTTTTATCTTTTTTTACATCTTTTTTAAAAAAAATCTATGTTAATCACTGAATTCCCTGTGCAAGCATCTTGGTCTCTTTGTCTGATCAAAGTAATTTCTCTTTATTTCACCAGAATTTCATTCTTGATCTTTATTTTTTTTTGCCAGAATTTCATTCTTGAGAGAGTTTCCCATCTCTTCTAGGATGAATTCTTGTTTCAGTCTATTGTAGTTATAGAAAAAGGAAACCAGTTAATAATGCTAAAAGAAATAGAACTTTATTATAGGTGCATTTTGCCTCACACAAAGAAAGGTGTTTAACTTGAGATATAAAGGCACAGCATAATGAAAGAAGACAGGAAAAGAATATGAAAGAAAGATAGGGGTGCAGAACCAAGATAAATGCATATAAGCAGGAAAACTCCATGAGCTCCCCCCATAACCACCTAAAATATCTATAAAATATGACTCTAAACAATTTTTAGAGCTACAGAACCCACAAAGTGACAAAGAAATACAAATCTCCCACTGAAGGCAGGCCAGAAGGCAGACAGGACATGTCCATCCCAGGATGCTGGGAGCCCAGTCCAGCTCCCTGTGAACCCACGGTTTTAGGCCCAGGCTAGCCTCTACCAGCAGCAGCTGGAGCAGACTTAGGGAGAGTGGATCACCAGCAGCTGTGGTGTCTTCCAGAATTATCAATCCATAAATGCCAAAGACAAAGTAAAAGATCATTGTAGACTTTGTGAGAATAGGAGGACCAAGACCAGGGTCTGATCACTGCCCCTGGGGCAAGAAGGAGAGAACTGGCAGAGGTGCTGTGGACATGCAACCACCTCCACATGGCTGCTTCACAGCTCCTGTCCTGAAAATTGTAGGGAGACCAAGATATCATTCAGAGGGCAATTGTGCTTGCTTTAATCGGCCTGGATCTGGATCGCTGTCTTGGGTAGAGGTTCTAGGATGTGGGACAAGTTAGCCAGAGTTTGTGGGGGCTGTAGACAGGGCACACAACTAATAGCTCTGGCTGCTGTGAAAACCCCAGCAATCTGGGACAAAGCTATACTCTCTGGAAGCAGAGTTCTACTGTGGCAAAGAGCTCAAAAGTTAAGTAATTGATTGGCAACATGAGCAAGCAAAGGAAGCAAAGCAAGCACAGCCATCAAACCTTAGGTTCCTTTTTGGGGGATAAAAAGGATCAAAGTGTGGAACAGGAAGAAGACAACACAGTCAGAACTCCAACACTAAAAGCTTACAAGAAAAATATGAATTGGCTAGAGGCCATGGAGGAGCTCAAGAAGGATTTTGAAAATCAAGTAAGAGAAGTGTAGGAAAAATTATTAAGAGGAATGAGAATGATGCAAGACAATCATGAAAAGAGAATCAACAACCTGACTGAAGAAAATAACACCTTAAAAATGTGCTAACTCAAATGGCAAAAGAGGCCCAAAAAGCCAGTGAGGAGAAGAATACCTTAAAAAGCCAGATTTTCCAGATAGAAAAATAATTTTAAAGGCTCACTGAAGAGAATAATTCCTTCAGAATTAGATTGGAGTGGGTTTCCAGGGGTGGAGTCAAGATGGCAGCATAGAAGCAGGAGAACTCTCTGAGCTCCCCCCATAGCCACCTCAAATACCTACAAAATATGACTCTAAACAAATTTTATAGCTCCAGAATCCACAAAATGACAGAAATAAAGCTCCTGCCAAAGGCAGCCTGGCAGGCAGGTGGGAAGGATTCATCAGAGCATGCTGGGAGCCAAGACCAGACCAACACAAACCTGCAGCTTTAGCCACATAGCACCCAAGACAAGCCACAGCTGGAGCATTTAGGAGAGTGGATCACCAGCAGCTGTGGCAGTTTCCAAAATTATCAACCCATGAGAGTTAACAACAAAGTGAAAAGTCAGTGGAGCTTGGCTAAATTTGGGGGAAAGGAGCGGGTCTGGCTGTCTGCCCCCAGGGCAAGAAGCAGTGGCCCTACAATTGCCTCCACATGGCTGCTTTGGAGCTCCCAGCCTGCAGATTGCAGAGGGGCCAAGGGACCATTCAGAGGCTAAGGAAAGAAAGTAGCCCAATTTGGCTGGAATGCTAAATGCATGAAAAGATATGTGGTATAGGCAGGAGAGTGGGGGGGGGATGGGGATGAGAGGTGGGATGATGGAGGAGAAGGCAAGGTGGGGGGGAGGGTTTTTGGAAGCACACGCTTCTGTAAAGAGACAGGGACAGAGTGGAGAATAGAACAAGGGGGGTGGGGTGGGATAGAATGGAGGGAAATATAGTCAGTCTTTCACAATATATCCAGTATGGAAATGTTTTGCCTAAGTACACATGTACAACCTATACTGAATTGCTTATCTTCCTAAGAAGGGTGGATGATGAGGAAAGAAAGGAAAGAATCTAGAATTCAAAGTTTTAAAATTAAATGTTTAAAAATAGTATTATTATTATTATTAATATTAATATTATTGCCCGCAACTCGGAAATAAGATATACAGCCACTGGGGTATGGAGATCCATCTGGCCCTACCAGAAAATCAGAGGGAGAATGGGGGAGGATATTGGAGAGAACAGATTGGGGTAAGGGGTATTCAGTGGGATTGATGTTTTGGAGTGGTGTAGCAGCAAGCATCCTAACATACCCAGGACGGCTGCTAGCACAGGTTCTTAGATCTGCTTTTCTCAAGGAAAGCAATTCAAAATGGGTGAACAATCTTACTTTAATCAATCAAACATATATCATTTACATAGTTCAGGGGGAAAAGTCAGCACCCTGAAATTTGGAGAATACAAACAGAAGTTACAAGCAGACAAAGAAACAGATCAGCAGACGGGCTTCCAGCTGTCTGACCATTACATCCATACCTAGTTAGTTACCAGAGAGGGAAGCACCAACGTCTGGCTTTTCAAAGCCAGGAGGAGGGGAGGTGGCTCAAAGGTTGCCCACAGTCTCATCTGGCCAAATCACTCAACTCTTCCCAAAGTGAGCCCCAAAGCAAAAAACTCACATGGTATATATAGCCTTCCCCTGGATCAGAGAATGTCACAGCCTTCTTGGCCCACTGCCCAATCACAAAGCAACAAGGTGTGGGCATTCCCAGAAAAACAAGCCTCTTACCACAGGCTCCATTTGACCACATTCAGCCTATTACAGGGCAGAGTATACTTTCAAGTCAGGGAAGGTTCTCAGAGCCACTTAAGCAAATCAAAGGGCCTACTAGGGACAGGGAAGATCTCCTGATTCCCATAACAGGTGGGGGGTAGGGGAAAGAGAGGGAGAAAATTTGTAACTCAATATCTTGTGGAAATGAGTGTTGTAAACTAAAAATACACCTAAAATTTAAATAAAAAAGAATATCTAAGAACCAAACATATAATTAAGGTAGCTATGTACCAGAGTTCAGAGATAGCCTCAGCCATGTGAATCTGGGAAACTCTTTTAACCTGTGTGACTCAGTTTTCTCATCTGTAAAATTGGGATAACAATGGTACCTAATTGACAATGTTGCTGTGAGGATAAAATGTGATAATTGTTGTAAGCATTTTGTAAACCATAAAGCACTACATAAATGCCACTTGTCATCATTATCATCATCTACTAGGTTTTCAAAGGAGAATACTTTAATATTAAAAAAATTTTTTTGAGTCTTAAGAGGGATAATCTTTTGTCCCCAGCAACAGGAGCATCAATGATTTTTCAAGAGATGACACCCCTTCAAGTCCCCTAGATCGGTTATGAACAACAGGGTCAGCTTATAATAGAGTAGAATAGTAGGTGTTTCATTTCCATACAAAAGGGACAGAGTCTACTTACCTATTAATGATTGGTCTCCCACCTCTGATGTCTTGGCAAAAATATGCTAATTATCTAAGAAGCTTGAAATTTCAGGATACACAGGTACAGGAGTTCTAGAAAAATTCCGAGATTTGAAAGAGAGTATCAGGAAAGAGAAAGGGACATTCCAAAAGTTGTTCCTTAGTCATTCTTCAGTCATGTCCAACACTTCATGAACCCGTTTAGGACTTTAATTTTGCAAAAATAGTAGAGTAGTTTGCCATTTCCTTCTCCAATTCATTTGATAGTTGAGGAAACTGAGGCAAACCAGGTTAAGTGACTTGCCCATGGTCACACAGCTAGTAAATGTCTGAGGCCAGATTTGAACTCTGGAAGATGAGTCTTTCTGATTCTATGTTCAGTGTTCCACTGAGCTACCCAGCTGTCCCTCATATCACAAGTAGAAATGGCTATATACAGAAAAGAAAACCCCCAAAAGCTGGAGTTTTGTAGGGCTTTTTTCTTTTCTAGACTACTAGTATCCAAGTAGAATATTAGGCCATGAAAGAGTCTCCATCTTATTTCTGAACCCTTTGAAATTAACTTGACCAAAACGGAGGGCTCCAAAATACCTGTATTTGCCATTTTTCTCTCTCAAGTGATTAGAAGATGAAGTGATCACTTTCCCTCTACCCCAGCAGCCGATTTATTATTATTGATAAGAATCAGTTCTAAAACGTCTGCTTTCTTCATTGATTCTCTGCTTTTGGCTGTGCAGAATGCCACCCAACATGTCTCTGCCACACTTTCTTGCTTCTGCTTCCTAGACTGTCTCTCATTAATGTACAATTCTACACAATCAACCCTGCTTTTAAATGCTCTCCTTTTAAACAAGAACTACTTTTCCAAAGCCATATTCTAGTCATGGAGGAGGGAAGGTAGGAGAGGAAATAAGTATTTAAATAGCATGTACTGCATGCTATGCATTATGCAAAAGATTTTCTACTTTCTATTTCATTTAATCCTCACAACACTGGGATGTAGGTACTATTATTATTTCCATTTTACAATTGAGGAAATTGAAGCAAACGGAGGTTAAGTGACTTGCTAGTGATCAGACAACTGGTAAGTGACTGAGGCTCAATGTGAACCAGTGCTCTAGTCACTGTGCCACCTAGCTGGCTCATGGCTTCCATCCCACCAAGCTTCAGTGGTGAAATTTCACTTCAAATTTGTCTCCTTGTATTAGGGTATTTGGCTCACCTTGATTGTTACCCATATTTTTTTCATTTGTGAAAGGACATATGAAGCCATAGATTTCATTGTAGGTTATTATTATTATTATTATTAAACTTTTGTTATTAAGCATTTTTTTTTATTATTAGCTGGTAGGCATACGTAAGTGCTCTTCTCCTTTCCACTTTTTAAGTTTAAAACCCTTTGGATCTGATTTGCAAGACTGAAGGCAAATTAATTTGAATCAACTCTTTTTAGGTATACTCCGTTCCCATTGAAGAGCCCATAATTTCTGTATTTTAAATCATATTCCATCAATCCAAAAACCTATCCTTAAATAGTATCTACTTAACCAACTGTTCACTTCCAGTTTAACCTTTCTCCTTTGAAAGGTTTGTTTTCATTTCACACAACAATGAAAATTCTACCTATGGTCCTATGGTCTTCAGTTTTTTGATTAACGCTAACAATCCATAGCAATATTTTCTTGATTCCTTCTAGCAGTATCACTTATGCATGTGTAAATCACTGAAAGTAGATTTGACACATCTTGAGAGATTCTCTGTCATATTCTAGTAACATATTCAGGGAAGACAGACACCTCTGTTGTTCATTTTATTTTTTTAAAATTCTTTTCTTTTTAAATTTGGAGTCCCAAATTCTCTCTCTCCCTCCCACCACTCTCTTATGCATTGAGAAGGCAAGCAAAATGACATCAATTATACATGTGAAGTCATGCAAAAATTTTTCGTTTTAGCCATATTGAAAAAAAGCAAACTAAAGAAAGTGAGAAAGTTATATTCCAATTTGCACTCAGAGTTCATTAGTTCTCTCTCTGGAGATGAATACCATTTTTTTCACCACGAGTCCTATGGAATTGTCCTGGATCATTGTACTGATCAAAGTAGCCAAATCTTTCATAGTTGGTCATCATTATAACATTGGTGTTGCTATACACAATGATCTACTGGCTCTTTTCACTTCACTTTGTATCAGTGTTACATAGGTCTTCCCATGTTTGTTTGTTGTTTTTTCCCTTAAAATTACTCCCCTAATAATTTCATATAGCACAGTAGTACTCTATCTCAAATATGTGCCTCAACTTCTTCAACCATTCCCAAATTGATGAATTTCCCCTCAATATCCTATTCTTTGCCACCATAAAAAGAAGTGGTGTAAACATTTTTGTTTATGTGAGTACTTTTTCTTTGATCTCTTTGAGATACAGGCCTAGTAGTGGTATTATTGGGTGAAAAGACATGCACAGTTTTATAGCTCTTTGATTATAGTTACAAATTCTTCTTCAAAATGGTTGGACTAGTTCAGAACTTCACCAACAGTTTACCAATGTAACTATTTTCTCTCAGCCACTCTAGGATTTGTCATTTCTTTTAGGTGTGAAGTGGTGCCTCCAGAAATGTTTTAATTTGCATTTCTCTAATCAATAGTGATTTAGAATATTTTTATATGACTATGCCTAACTTGATTTCTTCTTTTGAAAATTGCCTGCTCATATTCTTTGACCAGTTATCAATAGAGGAAGGGGTCTTATTTTTCTAAATATATTTATAAGCATAAATAAGTATATTATATATTTATAAATATTTTAATAAATTTATAAAATTTTATAAATCTATAAAATATAATTCCCTATATATTTGAGAAATTAGGCCTTTATCAGATATATTTGCTGTAAAAATCTTTTATATTCCCTTGTTGTCTATGGTACTTTTTCACAAAATGTAGTTTTCCTGGTTCTCTTTTTTAAGTACATCTATTTCTGCTTTTGCTGTGTCTGAAATCATGATTACTACCCCTGTCTTTTACTTCATCTGAAACATATTCAATTCTTTTCCAGTCCTTTCTTTTAACTCTATATGTGCATCTTTTTGTTTCAGATACATCTCTTGTAAACAACATATTATTGGATTCTGTTTTCTAATCCATTCTGCTATCTGCTTCCATTTTATTGGTGAGTTCATCCCATGTGATTTCACAGTTATGGTTGGTTACTAATTGTATATTCCCTCTATTCCAGCATTTCTCAACCTGTGGGTCACAACCCCTTTGGAGGCTGAACAACCCTTCCACAGGGGTCACAGTGGTTGCCTAAGACCATCAGAAAAACACATATTTCCAATGGTCTTAGGAACCAAGACTCTGCCCCTCTCTCCATCTCCAGGCAGGTCTGCCCACATACAGATAAGTCCAACATACAAGTATTAAAGGGTCCCAGCTTTAGGAAGGTTGAGAACCACTGCTGTATTCCGTTTTCTTCTATTTATCCTTCTCTCTCTCTCTCTCTCTCTCTCTCTCTCTCTCTCTCTCTCTCTCTCTCTCTCTCTATCTCTCTCTCTCTGCCTCTCCTCTCATTCTCTCTCTCTCTCTCTCTCTCTCTCTCTCTCTCTCTCTCTCTCTCTCTCTCTCTCTTTCTCTCTCTCCCTCTCTCTCTCTCTCTCCTCTCATTATCTTTCTCTTTTTCTCTGTCCTTCTCTCCTTTTTTCCCTCCCTCCTTTCCTTTCCCTCTCTATCCCTCAAAAGTCTCTTTTGCTCCTGACTACTGCCTCCCTTAATCTACCCTTT